>CM077088.1:126663445-127198247 GCA_039513925.1 Platanthera zijinensis | reverse complement strand
GGCACACTTTCTCAGCTCCTAGAACTCCTCAACAAAATGGGGTAGCTGAAAGGAAAAATAGAACCCTAATTGAATCTGCTACTACATTGTTGACGATGCTCACTACCTCTATCCTTTTGGGCTGAGGCAGTGAACACCTCCAACTATGTGCTAAACAGAAGCCTGATAAATAAACTAAAGGGCAAGACTCTCCGGCTAATGGAATGAACCTAGCAATAGATAATTAAAAATTTGACTGCAAACTTTCCATCAAATATGACAAGACAGTATTCTAGCAAAGATCCAAGCTAAAGCTGATGAAGGAGTGTTTCTTGGGATACTCTATGATCAGCAAGGCATATAGGGTATATAATAAATCTTCCTGTAACAATTGAAGAATCTGTTCATGTTACTTTTGATGAGGACTAACATGTGTTATAAGGAGAAGTCTACTTCTACAATAGAACCTTTGCAGGGTACACTCTATTTCAGAAAGTATGGACATATTACAGGTTAAAGAAGAGAATACAACCTCTCAACAAAAGATTGAGAGCAGTGATGATGAAGAAGAAGTTGAACCTCTTGAAGAAAGTCATCCTAAAGGGCCAGTTGTCATTCCACAAGAGGAAACAACAACACTGGTTGGTGAACAATCAACACCCCCGTTGATTTAGTAACAAGACATCATCAATCACCTAAGTAATTGGAGAGATCTCAGCTGGTGTGCAAACCAGAAATCAGGTCAACCAGAACCTGATGTACACTTGCATCCTATCTCAAGTTGAGCCTCAATCCATTCAAGATGCAGAGCAAGATCCACACTGGATCATTGCAATGCAAGAGGAGTTGCATCAATTTGAAAGGAATAAGGTTTGGGAACTAGTGCCTAAGCCAAAGGATCACTCCATTGTTGGAACAAAGTGGTGTTCAGAAACAAGCTGGATGATCAAGGAGTTATTGTCAGAAACAAGGCAAGGCTAGTTGCTCAAGGCTACTCTCAGCAAGAAGGAATAGACTATGACCAGACCTTTGCACAGTTGCAAGGTTAGAGGCCATTAGAATATTCCTAGCTTATGCTGCTCACAAAGGCTTCAAGGTTTACCAGATGGATGTGAAGAGTGCATTTCTCAATGGGGACATCAAAGAGGAAGTCTATGTTAGACAACTCCAGGTTTTATCTCTCTAACTCCCCTGATTAGTTTTCAAATTGCATAAAGCATTATATGGTCTCAAGCAAGCTCCTAGAGCATGGTATGAGACCCTAGCATGCTTTCTTCTGGAAAATGATTTTGTTAGGGGGAGAGTAGACCAAACTTCTTTTTATTAGAACCCATAAGTCCCACACCCTACTAGTACAAATTTATATAGATGATATCATATTTGGATCTACTGATTCAAACTTGTGCAGAAAGTTTTCCAACCTGATGCATTCCAAATTTGAAATGAGTAGCATGGGTGAGCTCTCCTTCTTCCTAGGATTGCAAGTAAAAAAGCATGCTGAGGGCATATTTATTTCCCAAACAAGTATTCTAAAGAATTGATTAAGAGATTTGGGATGTCTGAGGCATCTTGCATGAAAACACCCATGCCTACCAATGCTGTATTGGATGCTGATGAACATGGGGAAAACCAGTGGATTAGACAACATATAGAGCAATGATTGGCTCTCTATTGTACCTTACAGCCAGTAGACCAGATATAATGTTTGCTACATGCATATGTGCTAGATTCCAAGTTAGCCCTAGAGAGTCACATAACATTAGTTAAAAGGGGTTCTTAGATATATAAAAAAGTGTCCAAATCTAGGACTCTGGTATCAAACAAGACTCAGGGTTTGAATTAACGGATTTTCAGATGCTGATTATGCTGGATGAAGAATAGACAGGAAAAGCACCAGTGGAACATGTCAGTTCCTTGGTGACAGACTTATCTCTTGTTTTGGTCGAAGCAAAACATCTGTGTCAACTCAACTGCTGAAGCTGAATATGGCTGCAGGCAGTTGCTGTTCACAAATATTGTGGATACAAAATCAGATCATAGACTATGGCTAAAACTTAGAGAAGTCTAAAATTTTTTGTGATAATAATAGTGTGCTATCTCTATAGCACAAAATCCAGTCCTCCATAGTAGGACAAAACATATAGAGATTAGGCATCACTTTCTAAGGATAATGTAGAGAAAAACAAAATAGAACTTCAATATATCCCTACTGATTTGCAAAGGGGAGATATTTTTTCACCAAGCCTTTGGATGAAAAGAAACACAGTTTCTTCCTAAATCAGTTAGGCATGTTAGATGGAGGAAGCCTAAACTAATTTACAAGATTTTTGAAAAGTTAAAACAGACCAAGACTAGGCTAAAAAATTAGTTCTTTTGTGTCTGTAGAATAGGCTTGGTCTCTGTAACTGCGCTCGACGTTTTCCCAGAAATCGTCGAACGTAGATCGACGTTTTTCTAAAAGTCGTCGACCAGAGATCGACGTTTCCAAAATCGTCGATCTGAGTTCAGCGCCTCCGTTAGCTCCAGGTTTTCTCTCCTTCTGTTCAGAGGCCTTCGAGCGGAGCTCGATGCTTTTCAACATCGTCGAACGGAGATCGACGATATTGACGTCTCTTCAGATTCCCTCTGTAGCCCAAATCGTCGAGCTGAGATCGACGCTACGCCGAACTGAGCCCAACGATTTTCCGTTTCGCCGTCGAACCCTAATATAAAATCATTTCTTCAGCCGTCGTTCATCTCTTGCGCTTTCATACTCTCTGCAACTTTCTTCGTTTCCCTCCAAATCTTCTACGCTTGGTCGTGTTTGGTTCTTTGTTGCAGTTAAAAATGGCTGGACTCCAATGCTGCAATCTCCAAAATGAAAATTTGACACCGGCTTTGATATCGACATGAACTCGTTTGATGGAAGCGATCAACGCTTCAAGGATATTCTTAATCTATTCAGAGATCAGCAGCTATCGCAAATAATGACTACCAGAATGAAGATTGCATCGGAAGAGATAAAGGAATGGTGTTATACAGCGACAGATGAGAACGAGAACTCTGTCGTCGGCCTCATAAAAGGGACTCAGGTACAATTGTCCCCGGCCCTTTAACTGAAGTTTTTCATCTCAGTTCTGGAGAAGATTCCATAGAGTTATCTGGAGAGGATTATTACTCCATGCTTGATAGAATGGGTCACAATGCTCCTGAACCCTAGCAAACTACTGAAGAAAAATTTGTCGATAGAATTCCAGTTTTTGGCTGATGTAGTTAGGAAAGTGCTTCTGGACAAGCACTTAGCCCATGATACCATATCAAGATATCAATTCTGTCTAATGGGAGCTCTGCTTGATAAGAAACATCTAGACTGGGGATCAATTTTCTTCAACCTGATTAAGAAGAAGCTGAGTAAGACTGCTGTCAGTTTTGGGAGAATTCTAGGGTCTATCTGAATTCCAGATGCCCTGAGCTGCTAACACTTCTGGGATGTTCATTAATGCATCCAAGAGGCTCTCCTGTGCCCTTTTCAGCAAATGGGACAGGCAGATTGTAAACCCTTCCAGAGCTACTGCACCACTATCTTCAGGCACCAGGACTGTCTCAATCACTCCACCTCTGGTCTCTGCCCCAGTAGAAGTGTTGCCTGCTTCTCCTCCTCCTCCAGCTGTCTCTACCCCAGCCACTTCATCCTCACCTCCAATCACCACCATATTGGTATCTCTCCCCCCTTAACATTTCTTCACCAGTTTCAACCCCTCCAGCATCTACCTCAGAGGAATTCCATCCTCTCTTCTCTTACCCAATCTTCACCTCTCCATCATTTCCTTGGTTGATGATTCCTTTATGGATGATTCTCCCTCCTCTCCTCTTGAGCCTCCTCCACCTCCTCATTCCAACAAATGCTGCAAGAAATTATATCCCAACCATCCTTCACACCTTCACTTGCCTCACCTATCACACCTCAACATCTTTAATCTCCTCCATTCCCCTATCAGAGCCATCCATTCCCACACCTCCCATACCATCACTCTCCATGCCACCAGCTCCAGCCATCATCCTTTCAACAACCTTCTCTCCTACCTCTGCTCAAGCCCCTCTTGAGCATGTAGATCTATCAGCACTGGCAGACAGGTTATATGAGCTGCTAGCTCCTAAGCTAACCTCATTACTGGAGACCACTCTGGCTCCACTCCTGACCCATGTCAAGGAGCTGTCTTCCAAGCTCTCCTCCTCATTCCCTCTCAGGCAATTACCTCTTCTGGGTGCCTTGACTCAGTTCTCCCTGAATCCAGGCAGGGGGAGATGCCTTCTAAAGTAGTGGTTATGCCTGAGTCTGCTCCTGCTTTTGCAATGGACCTCCAGAGCTTGCTCTCTGTGTTTGATACAGTTTACCTCAGATCTTTGCCAGTTCCTCATACTGAAGACTTGTCTAAGGCCATTGTGCCTATTTCTGTCTGTGATCCCAGCCAAATTGAAGCATATGTAAACTCCTGGAAGGCTGTGGATGTTTGTGTTTCCATCTCTGATGCTGCTACTAAGGCCATTGTGCCTCTTGTTGTTGAAGCTATGCTGCAAATGCCTTCTGAAGTAGTGGTTATGCCTGAGTCTGCTCATACTTTTTCAATGGACCTCCAGAGCTTGCTCTCTGTGTTTAATACAGTTTACCTCAGATCTTTGCCAGTTCCTCATACTGAAGACTTGTCTAAGGCCATTGTGCCTATTTCTGTCTGTGATCTCAGCCAAATTGAAGCATATGTAAACTCCTGGAAGGCTGTGGATGTTTGTGTTTCCATCTCTGATGCTGCTACTAAGGCCATTGTGCCTCTTGTTGTTGAAGCTGCTGCTGCTGTTACTGAAGATACTGAAATGGTTCCTATATTTGAAGATACATCTGCGCTGAAGAAGTTGCTACTTACCTAGAAGACCCTGCACCTGCTGTTGTTACTGCTCCTACTGCTGTTGTTGCCTCAAAAGTTCCTTCTGCTCAAATTTCTGATGCTGCTCCTGCCCTGACTACTGATCAGTTGAAGTTACAAGAGAAATACATAAAAAGCATTGATGATTTGTATGACAATCCTCAAAGTTCAGAGAGTGATCAATTTCAAACTGATTCAGATGACTCTGCAAATACTATTGCCAAGAAGAGGAAGGCCAGAAGCAAGGCCATGATGTCAGTCTCCCCAGCTCAGGCAAAGGATTCTAATGACATTCCCTACTATATTCTGCATGACTGCCCCATATCTGAGCCCTGGATGCAGTACTCCAAGAACCAATCAAAGTCCATGAAGAAGAGAAGGAAGCTGAATAAGTATGAAAAAGGATCTTCTCAGTATCAGCCTCCTCCTCCTCCTCCTCCAGATTCTGGTTCAGGCTCAGCCTCTCAAGCTCCAGCTTCCAGGAAAAGCTCCTCCCAGTCGTATCAGAAATACTATCAAAGGGGGCAACATCAAAGGGGATATCAGTCTAGAAGGGGCCAATATAGAGGAAGCCAGAGAGGGCACATATTTCATCAAAAGGAAGGACAAGGGCATACTGATTCTACTTTAGGTCCTTTCCCTTATAAGCTAAAAGATGCAGTTATCTCCAGGACTCATCCTACTAATTCTGAGTCCATCAACAGATATGAACCTCCTGTTTCATTTGAGGATCCTGAGAACAACCCCTTGTCCTGGACAGCTAGAATGAAAGAGTTGGCTGCTCTTGATCAAATAAAAAAGGCCAGAGAGCAAGGCAAGGACACTTCAAACATAACAACTCTATCAGAGTAGAGAAAGAAAGAACTGGAGAGATATGCATCAAGAAAATTCTTTAATCAGAAGATTATATGAAGCTGCACCCTGAGGCTGTAGTTCCAAGGCCCAGATCTCAAACTTCCTTAGGTGCAGAAGATGATAGAAGATCCAAGAAAGAAGCCCTCAAACCCAAAGAGAGAAATTTTGTTTAAAAAGGGAACTGAGAAGAAGTGAATTGTGTAAGCTGAACAATCATCCTTCTTTGGATATTTGCTGACTTCTTATCTGTGATCTGCATTGCTGCTATATATCTTTTCTTCTGCATTGTTGTTTTAGTTTCTATCTTGAATGTATGCTTATTTATTTCCTAATTCTGTCTGTAAATAGTAATCCTAATCCAAATAGGGGGAGATTGTTGGAACACCCTATTACTAATTTAGGTAAGGATCGCTATGTTTGTCTTAGGAAACCAGGTTGATCTAGTTGTATAGTTGTAAAGGTCAACATTAGAATGAGTCTAGGGCTTAGAACTTAGGTTTGAAGCAGCCCCCAGGACCATTCCAATATCAAGGATATAGAGCCAAGTCTAAGGCAATTTTCGTCGAGCTCCGGTCGACGAAACGTCGAGCTTAGTTCGACGCTCTCTGAGCTCAACTTCGATAAATCGTCGAACTCCAGTCGACGATCTTCGATCTCAGATCGACGATCTGCTTTCAGACAATTTTGTTTAGTCGTCGAACTGCATTCTATGTTTTTCTAGCTCAGGTCGACGATCTCTCTTCAGCTATTCTTCAGGTCGCTGAGCTCGGTTCGACGATCTTCGAGCTCAGTTCGACGTTTTCTGACTGTTTGATCTGTTTCCATCTCTGAGCTCAGTTTGACGATAGTAGAGCTCAGATCGACGATTTTTCTGAGAGATCAACGATTCTAAGGATTCAAATGCTGCCAGTCTTTGGAATGTTTTGAAATCTCTCAGCATTTATGTTAAGGAGATCTGCCAGCCATTGTCTTTATTTTGGAGCAAGTTTCAAGGAATTATTCAGGGAATGTTTTATTGGACCTTCCTCTAGAAGACAAGACTCTTTATGGAAGACATTTATGCCTGCCAACGGCTATCTTTGACAAGATTCTTTTTGAGAATAAGATCTTCCTTTTCATCTTCAGTCAGACAAGAACACACAACAATATACACAGAGAACACAACAAGAAGAAGCTGTGACAGAAGTGATCAATTCTGAAGAATCAGAATAACAATCTTTTTGCTTACAGAAAAGTGATCACAGCCTCTTCTCAAGAACTCCAGACACCTCATCTTTCAGCCTTTTTTTGCTGAAACAATCCTTTGCTGGAGATCTAAAGTTCTGAAGGCCTATCACCCTAGAGCAAAGCTTCCATTCCTGAACCTGTCTACAACTCAGGGGGAGCTTTGACAACAAAAGATCCACTAGTCTTCTCTCATTTGATTTGAGAACAGAGAAGACAACTTCACCTCTTTATCTTCTCTTTTTTTGCTGTAAAAGGTTCTTGAACTCCCTTCAAAAGTTCTGTTTAGTTCTGAGAGCCTTGTCAAAACTCTGTGGTGGCAAGACACCTTATCAAAAAATCCAGTTTTGGTTTTTGAGCACCTTATCAAAAGCTCATTGGTGTCAGGACACCTGATCAACTCATCCTGAGTGGATTCCTACCAAGGGTGGTAGAAAAGTGGATGTACCCAGGTTTTTGGGGAACCACTATATTTCCTTGTGTCTTCTGGGTTGTTTGTGTGATTGGTTTGCTGTGTGCTGTGCTCTTTACTTCTTTGTTTTTAACTCTTTACTAACACTCTACACTATACTATAAATTGAATTTTATATTTGCTGGTTAATCTCAACTGTGAAATTAATTTAAATAAACTCTATTCACCCCCCCTCTAGAGTTGAGATAGATCTTACCCTCACTTTCAGTTAGTCATGTTTCCTTGTGGGTTGAGTCTAACTCGTTGACTAGAGAACTATAAGATGAGATCTTCACAGCCAGAGGTGCTCCCTGCTGGGGGCAGGGTTTACCGCAGGCTACAAAGAAGAATTCCAATTGTTAGCTAATGTACAAAATGGAATGAATGAAAAGTGGACTATTACATGTGATTCCCCTTATGGGCACACCATTGATTCCACTGTTAGTTTGTCCGCAAACTAAGCTCATGCAGGGTGGCCCAGGGTTTTTGTGGACTACTTCTCTTTGGATCGATATTTGCTCTGATACCAGTTTATAAGACCCCATTTTTTTTCTTTTTAAAACCACAGGGTCTTATGCCCAAAATTGCCGTTTTGCGGTGACACCGACACTTGAGAAGGACGCCACTACAAAATGGCAACCCTGCCATCCTTTTACGATCACAAAAGAGAAAGAAGCTTAAACTAGTTCTGATAAAACTAAGTCAACAATCACATATAATATAAAATATGAGAAATCACATCAAGTCCACATGATAAAAGAAGTACTGAAATAGAACAGTAAGATGAAATATAAATGGGATCAAGCCCGGTACATCAATCCTCACTACAAACTCTCGCAGAAGCTAAGTAAAATAATCACTCACGGAGCCAGTAGTCGGTGCTCCTGTGCTAGTCTGGCCCACCTTCATGTGCACCGTACTTCGCTGGTACTGTATCCCCTGATACTGGTCCTTGTCTCCCACCCGGAGCCCTTGGAATGTTGTGGTCCAAAAAATGTTAGTCAAAAGACTAAGTCCTATCATCCCCTACCCCTCCCCTATGGCTCCTAGGCACCGAGCGGGGAGGAGGAATGGGAAGCTATGAAGGTGGAGAATAAACAAGCAGGTGACAGTGGAACTATTATAGCAGTTATTTATAATGTATATACAGCTAAGGAAGAAAGGTACATGCTAGCAGTTCTATAATAGCAAGCAGTAAGGTAAACAAGTAGAGTAAAGCAACATATGTAAGAAAGACATACTAAGAAGTAAGTAACCTTAACTTATATGAATGCCCATACAAACTTATAAGTTAAGGGGTCATTTGCAAGGCTCCCATCGTATAAAAAGTCCCATATTGATTTATATATTGGGGCGTAGGTTATAATGCAAGTATGAGTGTAGTGATATGTGAAAGTTCACCTAATGTCAACTACCTTCACCTATGGGGGGGGAATAGGTGTCTTGCAGCGTATTTGCAGAATTAAAATTGTACCTGCAGAATCAAAACAAACCACACAGCACAGAAAATAACACAGGCAAATTATAGTGGTTCCCCGATTTGGGTACGTCCACTTTCCCCCTTCGACCTATCTCCCAATCCAGGGACAACTCGGTCACTTCACCAACAGGATTGAAATCCAATCCTTGCACTATCGGAAGGAACCCTTCCACACGTAGGAGTCAACACTCCCACAACACGGGTTGCACCCAACCCTACAACTAGGAACCAAATGTTCCTTTATAATGAAAAAGAAATTGGAGTGTATAAGAAATACAAACAACTTGAAGATCTAGGTGTCCCTTTTCGTTAGACTACTTGTTCTTGTAGGCAACGAAAAGTCCACAACCCTTGATCTTTCTTGGAGAGAATCTCCCCGAGACCGGCGACGGCAAAGGGCGGCGGCAAGGCTCTCGATGTTGGCAGCGGCAACTGAAAACAGCAGCTATGGAATGGAGATTCAATCTTCTTAACGAAGTCGGCAAGGTCTTCCAACGGTCACACTAGGATCGATCGTCTCGATCGATTCGGACGGGGATGGATTTCCCTATCTCAACTCAAGAGACAAAAGATCTCTGGTTAGACGCGGAGACGCTGTGCACGACTTGGCTTCTATCACTGGGGATCTAGAGGAGATCGAGATCGGCTACGGTGACTACTGCTATCACGAGATCTGCGAGCGGAGCACGATCAGCGGAGCAAGATCGAGAAGCTAGGGCTCGACGACAGCTGTCCTTTTTGAATTCGCGTGTGTTGTCTTTTACTGTTCACCAATACCCGTATATTTATACATTAGGTCATAAAGATGACCGTTGTGGGTCCCACCAGCAATAAGACTTAAGTCCGGTTCGAAATACCGCTGGAAACCTGGACCAGTTCAGGAAGTGTCGGAAATTTGCCCAAGTCAAATTCGGCGAGAATCGTAGGTGATTCTCGATGAATCGGCGAGAATCACTTACGATTCTCACCAAATTCTACTTGGCGAATTCTGGCTGCACAGGTTATAGAGGCCAGGGAGAATCGGCGGGAATCACATTTGATTCTCGTCGAGTCGTCGAGAATGCAAAGTCATTCTCGACGAATCGGCGAGAATCACTTAGTGATTCTCGACGATTCTGCCTTAGAGAATTTTCTGACTGCGTCGAGACAGCCGGCCCAACCCGGCGAGAATCATCTAGTGATTCTCGACGACTCGTCGAGAATCACTAGTGATTCTCGACAATCGGCGAGAATCACTTAGTGATTCTCGACGATTTACACTTAGACGATTCTCGTCTTTCAACCTGTGAGTTGGTCTTTGGCCCATCCTTGCTCCTTGTCTGCTCATGATCTTTCATGACCCTGTGCTTGGAAATAAGTACACTCCAATAGAGAGAGTACACGTAAGCCAACACACTGATCTGCTCAACGAGGGATTACGTTGCACAGACCCGTGTATATTGACCTACTGCACCCTGACATTGGTGTGTACTTAGCAATGAATAGCTGCAAGCACAACTAGAAGAAATTCATCAAATACATAGTGAATTCATCTTAGCTTGATAGGAGGCTTCCTCAAATCCAGGTAATTGTGGATACAATACCCAACAATATGTTATGCCATGGTTCATGCAAGTGCAACTCACGCAAACGACTCTATGCGCACAGACCTTTAGTTCCCCCCTTTTGGGCAGCTAGCTTCACTCTCAGGAACCTCCGTAGTAGTGAATGGAGATAGTGGGTCGGCCCCCTCACTCTTAGACAGGTATCCACACTAACAGGCCTTTCCCTTATATATTCCTCTAGAAAGACACAACCCAGAGTCACCACATACTAATGCTGGCCATATCCACCAGACTTCCATTGGCTAAGTGTAAACCACACCCGCCGAGTCAGCGTATCGACGTCGGTGTGAACGACATACAATACCGAAGATCCATCACCTTTTATATTATGCATATGCAATAGTAATATATTCTCCTACTGAGCCAAAGCTCCCCGACCTATCCCATCCGTCATAATTATCTACCGAGCCATCGGCTCATCGGGCTAACCTGCCCACCACTAAAACCACCGAGCCTACCCCTCAGGAGACCCAAACTAACTCCCATAATACTGGGAAGTGTGAGTGTAAGTGTAATCCTAATTATACTAATTACTCTTAATATTGATTATTCTTACGGTTTACGTTAACGTTGGACTGCCCTAGGTATTCCCGGTGAAGGGCTCTCACAGGGAACTAGGAACTATGATGGTAGCTGAAGCCCATCATTCCCTTTCACAAGGACTTACTATTATTGGTTAATACCCAATCCCTGATCCCTTTTAATGTTATATTGGATCTAACCCTAGCGTATTTGACCCTTCCTCTCCACAGGGAAGACGATGTTTCGTCGAACCCGAGTACCACCTACACTAGTCTTCCCATCATTACTCCTCACCATGACTCTCATTGATAATCTCATTTTTATTTCACTATAATAGTAAAATTGATACCCAAACTCCCTATGTTCATTTTACATTCTATTATAATTTCTGCCGTTTTACTATATGCAGACCAATCTAAGCTATATGATGTATACGATAGGAGGTACTCCAAATTTTCATCCAAAAGCCTTAAAATATTTATTGGGGGCCTATCATGATATATTTAGCCTAAATTCAGAAACTTGGAATTTTCTTAAATAAATTGGCATTTAATTAATTTGACCAAAAATTGGTCCACGAATGATTTGAACATGAAGTACTGGATTTACTTAAGATATGACCATACAAAAATTATGAACACTATAGGATAACAAGATATCAGTGAATATGAAATTTCATAAATTTTTATAAAGGAATTATCCTCCAACTAAATAATCCAAGGTAATTGAAATAAATAGGGGTAAAGAAGGAAGTACCATAAATACTTGTCAAAAATTATACAAAAATTAACAGGGCTTTATTATGATCATAAGACCTTACTGACTAAATTTTATGGAATTACTGGGTCAGTTAACTATATATAAAAATATCTCAACCAAATCCATCATGAGGCACTTTGTGAAAAAAATTCTTGTAATCTCAACTAAACAATATGTAAATATTTTCAAAGCTTCTTTATGCCCTAAAAAGTACTCTGGCTAAGTAACACAATTTTCCAGCAAGCTATAGTATTTATCTTCTATTTATCAAAGTAGGGTGCACTAGTTTACTTTACACATGATGTACTAAAAAGAAATGTTCAACTTTACCAAATAATTCACTAGTGCAACTACATGCTACTTGATCATCTTTTCAAGAGTTTGAAATCTTTCTAAAACATATGAATCATAATTATATTAATATCATCAAAAGGGCAATATGAAGTTCATAACTACAAGGGTGAGCTACTGTTATCTAGACACCCTATAATAAATTCCAGAGGTATATATCACTATGAAAATATTCCTACCAAAATATCTCAAAGATCCAAGGTCATATGTCCCATTGAATATTCTCTAAGGTGTAAAGACCTAAATATAAACTAAGTGCTTAAGTGGGGTGCATGTGTCCAAAGTACACCAAATCCCTTCCTAGGGCATTTCACCTCCCTAAGACCACATGGACTAATCAATAAGTCCATCCAAGGACATAACACCCTATGTCCTTCATAAATTCCCAAAGTTAAACCTTAGGGTTTGAACTTGGTTCCTAGGGCAAATCTACACTAATCTATCCCATACTCCATGTGAGGGAGTTAAATATCATAAAAAATAAGTGGCCCAAGTTTCAACCTCTGTCAAGGTGATCTGGCCACCTAAACCCACAAGGGACACTTTGACCTAATTATCTTTTTTTGGTCCAACTTAGGGTTTGCTTATTCCCATACTAAATCATCTCCAAATGGGATGTAAATTTATACAAAGCCTTATGATGGCCCCAAGGACCTCTCACAAAAATTTGGTAGGGTTTGGAGGTCATTAGGCTTTTTAAATAAATCATACATGGATTATTAAATTTGTACAAAAAATTTGGGAAAAGGTTTTCCAAAAATTCTCATTTTTGGATATGTCCTATTCATAGGTAAGAGTGAGCCCCATCCAAAATTTCAAGTCATTTGGATGGCTGGATTGATGGGGTCACTCAAAATAGTCTATGGTCTAGCCAAGGTATAGTCCTAACCAAAATGAGTGCTCTGGTCAAACCACATACCCAAATGGGTTGAATTTTTTTTTAAAATAAAGTAGACCCATAGAAATACAATTTGTATGTTGACCATGTTCTCTAATTAAGCTTTTAAGTATTTTTAAATTAATTTCTAATGTGGTTGATTATTTGTGATAGAATATACAAAATATGTAATATATATAATATGATCTTTGCATAGATCTTGGCGCAAATCCAACGGTCACTGGCCTTCTTTTTCCTACAGCCGATGGGTGTGATTTACCCAACCTGGAGTAACTTCCAACCTTATTTCCCAGCCACCTGGCCACCTCCCTGGCCGGCAACCGCCACCACCACCTTCGTTGAGGTGGGGGCTATCGCTGGGCGGCGGCACGGCCGCCGGAGGGGCCGTTTCTGGTAATCCCTACACTTGAATATTTCGTGAAAAACCAGGAAAACGAATCCATTGATCGGGCTCAATTGAGCCCGATTCTCAGTCTAAACGAATCCTAGGATCTACCCATAGAAGAAGGAGAAGGGGAGGACCTTATTGGAGGGATGGAGGCGGGTCGATCGCCGGATTGTCATGGTGGTGGTGGCACCGCTCGGGTTTCTGCAACTACACTATAGAAGGGCTCGAATTCTTCAGGTAAATGGTGGGAAAAGCTCCTCTCAAGCCACTGAAGGTGTTTAAAGCATCAGTTGGGGAGGGGAGAGGCCAAGCAACCAATGGCCATTGAAAGCTTGGCTCGACCATGAAAATTATCCTCCCCTAGTCACTGCCATGGCCGGGAAAACCCTTGGCCTTCTCCTAACTGGCAAGGGGAGATGATTTCAACAAGAAAAGAGGGCCTTTGGCCTTCCAAGCCATGAATCGCCTTCACTCCGCACTTTCTCTCTCCTCCATTAAAGGGGAAAAATGGAGTTTTCTCTCTCTTAGTCATCAAGGCCGATTTTGATCTCTCTTCCAGCCTACTGGCACCCCACTAACTCATTTTAATAATAAAAATGAGGTTAGCCCAAGTGGGGGAAATGGGTAAGAGCTTGGGTTATGCCATTTGGGCTAATTTGACCTAACACTAGGGTAGAGTTGACCTTGGTCAACATGACCATTTGGGTTGACCCCAATGGGTCATTGGTGACTCATTGGCCTCCCCTAGGGTCTAGGTAGGGTTGGGTAGGGTTGACTTAACACTTTGGGGGTCACTTGACCCTTATGAAGGGTACTTTGACCAAATTAGGGCTAGGGTTGACTTGGGTCAACTTAGACTCTTGTGTTGAACCCATATGGTCCTTGGTGACCCATTGACCTCACTTTAGGGTTAGGGAGGCTTGTGTGGGGTTGAATTAGCTAAGGGAAGATCAATTGACCCTAAGTAGGCCAGTTTGACCCATTTAGGGTTAGGGTGGACCTAGGTCAACTTGACCACTTTGATTGCCCCAATGGGTCCTTAGTGACCCTATGGACCACCCAAGGGGTTAGGGGTGTTATGGTGGGGTCATGAAGTCAAGTTGAAGCCCTAAGGTCAAACCCTAAGTCTGGTGGTGAGGCTGTGCTATAGGCAGACCAAGGTGATTTTCACCTTGGCCCTTGTTCACTTGGTCCTTTGAGCTTCTAATGGTTTTATCATGACCTAGTCATGACAAAACCACTCCTAGGGGTCTAGTTATTTGAGGGATGTTACATGTTCTATTCTTTAAGAAGAAGGACAGAACGCTACAGTTATGTATAGATGACCGGGAGCTCAACCGTTTGACGACGTGGAACACCTACCCTCTACCCCGGATAGATGAGTTATTCGATCAACTTGTAGGAGCGCACTAGTTTTCCAAGTTGGATCTGCACTCGGGGTATTAACAATTAAGGATACAAGAGGAGGATATCCAGAAAACAACATTTAGCTCATGGTATGGGCAATATGAGTTCACCGTGTTGCCTTTTGGACTCACAAACTCTCCTTTGGCGTTCATGAGTCTGATGAACAAAGTGTTTGAGCCGTACCTTGATGTATTCATCATCGTTTTAATCGATGAAATTTTGGTCTATTCGAAGATGGAGGAGGAACACGTAGAACACCCGACCTTGGCGCTGAAGAAGTTAAAGGAGCATACCTTGTTTGCCAAGTTCAGCAAGTGTGAATTTTGGCTCCGAGAAGTTGCCTTTTTAGGCCACGTGATTAGTTGTGCTGGGTTAGCTGTGGATCCGGCCAAGGTGAGTGCTGTGAAGGAATGGTCTCCTCTGAAGTCGGCAGCCGATGTGCGGAGTTTCCTTGGACTGTGGGGTATTATCGCAAGTTCGTGAAAGGATTCTTGAAGATAGCCCTCCCTCTCACTGCCCTGACAAAGAAAGGTGTGCCGTAAGAGTGGACACCCCGGTGCGAAGCCATATTCCAAATGCCTAAGGATAGACTTACCTTTGCACCCATCCTAGCCCTTCCATCCGGGATGGAAGGATTCCAAGTCTACACTGATGCATCATACCAAGGGATGGGAGCAGTGCTGATGTAGTACGAGCATACGATCGCTTATGCTTCGAGACAACTGAAGAAGCATGAAGCTAATTACTCGGTTCATGATTTGGAGTTGGGGGCAGTGGTGTTCGCCTTGAAGGTTTGGAGACACTTTCTATAAGGCATCCACTGCGAGATATTTTTGGATCATAAGAATTTAAAGTATGTTCATACTCAGAAGGAGCTGAACCTGAGACAGCGGTGGTGGTTAGAATTTTTATGTGATTGAGAATTTACTTTGAACTACCACCCCGAAAAAGCAAACTCCGTGCCTGATGCCTTGAGCATAAAGTTACCAGAATGTAACCCTGAGTCTCGATTGATGAGTATGAAATTAGCTCGGATGCTTGAAAAGATGGAGATCACCCTTGTGTGTAAAGATCATTTTGAAGAGTATACGGAGTACCTAACCACAATGAGCATAGTCTGTTATATTCGGGACTGAATACGGGCAGAGCAAGGGAAGGATGCTTCTCTTGCCCATGTATTTACGTCAATTGAAGGTGGGTCCACTGATGAATATTCCCTAAAGGACGGCCTCGTTCATTTACATGGCCGACTCTATATTCCCGAAAGCGGCAGAATTCAGGAAGATATTTTGAGAGAGGCACATTGCTCTCAGTATTCAGTGCATCCTGGGATTGCCAAAATGTATGCTGACTTGCGAAAGACCATGTATTGGCAAGGAATGAAGAGAGACATCAGGTATTTTGTTACGCACTATGAGGCCTGTCAAAGGGTAAAGGCGGAATGCAAGAGCACCGGAGGATTGTTGCAGTCATTGCCCATCCCCGAGTGGAAGTTTAAGGATATCTCCATGGACTTTGTTCACGGTTTACCTCGCTCACGCTCAGGGAATGATTCGGTTTGGGTAATCGTTGATCGCCTGACAAAGGTAGCCAGGTTTATTCCTATGAAGAAAGAGGCTCGTGTGGACTTTTTGGTATGCCTCTTTATGGAGCAGTTTGTACGGTACCATGGCGTTCCAAAGATAATTGTTTCTGACCGGGATGGTCGTTTCACTTCTAAAGAATGGAAGGCAGTACATGCATATTTGTGTTCGCGCCTTACCTTTAGCATAACCTTTCATCCTCAGATGGATGGTCAGTCTGAGAGGACCATCAGAACTTTGGAAGATCTAGTAAGATTGTGTGTGCTAGATAAAGGAGAGCCATGTGAAAGGCTCTTACCCCTGGTAGAATTTTCATACAACAACAGTCATCAGGAAAGTATCGGGATGGCACCCCATGAAGCCCTTTATGGAAGAAGGTGTAGGACTCCTTTGTCGTGGGTGCAAGATGAAGACCTGAAGGTTTTGGGAATTGAGTACATTCATGATACTAATGCTGTTGTTAGACTAATACGGGACCGCATGCTTGAGGCTCAAAGTCGTCAGGCTATATATTATAATGCAAATCACCGTATAATAGAATTTCAAGTGGGTGGCAAAGTGTTCTTGAAGATCCGGCCGATGCATTGAGTGTCACGGCTGCGTGGTATGAAGAAGCTCAGTCCAAGATACATTGGGCCTTATGATGTATTGGAAAGGATTGGACCTTTGGCCTATCGGTTCGAGCTACCACAAGAGCTAGAGAATTTACACAATGTGTTCCATGTGTCGTCACTTCGGAAGGCACTATTGTGGCCCGATGAACATGTCCTCACCACAGACGTAGCAGTAGCAACTGATAAATCCGTCCTACTAGAGCCGGTGCGGATAGTGGACACTGAAATGAGGAACTTGAGGTGGAAAAGCATACCATTAGTAAAGGTCCAATGGTCTAACCACGTGAAAGAAGAATACACTTGGGAACCGATGGATTTGATGCAAAAGCGCTACCCGGAGTTTTTTCCCCAAGGTAATTTTAAAAGCATATTTTAATTTAATTTTATGCTTTACTTCCCCATAGCCTTATCCTGATTTCGGGGACGAAATCTTTTACTTTGTTTATAGGGTTTGTAATATCCCGTTTCACGCTAGACCCCTCGCATGTGTTTTTGAGTCAAGGGAGTTGACTCGGGCTCTGGGTGCTCCAGAATTGACAAGTAAAATTCGTCGGATATCATCGCGAATATCCGACAAATTCGTCGAGTATGACTTGTGAGTTGAGACCAATACTATTTGTCGAATATCGTCACAAATAACCGACGAATTCGTCGAATATATAAGAAAAACTTGACTTAGAATATTTCCTGGATCCATGATGTCGAGTGCGTTGAGTGCAGTAAACGCCATTCGACGAATTAGGCTTAGGCATCGAGGTGACTCAACACCAATCGACGAATGTGGACTTAAAGGATTTTCCGGAATGGGGTGTTGAGTGCACCCAACGCGGCGTTGAGTGCACTCAACGCCATTCGACGACCTATGCTGAGGAGTTGAGTGAACTCGACACCACTCAATGCCATTTGACTTAGATATCTGGGATGATTGATGTTGAGTGTGAGGAGTGCACTTGATGCCATTAACTAAAAGGCATCGAGTGCATTGAGTGCACTCGATGACACTCAACGCTTTTACTCAGGATTATTCGGGGAGTTTTGGCGTCGAGTGCGTTGAGTACACTCGACGCCACTCGACGACTCGTCGAGTAAGGAAGGTATACTCGACGATTTAAACTTGGGAAGTGCTGGACTATATATGGCGGTGAATGGTCACGATGAATCTCGACGATTCATCGAGTAAGTTTATGATACTCGACGATTCGTCGAGTAAGGGTTCCTTACTCGATGATTTTGACTCGACTAATTTTATGTCGCAATGTACTTGCTATTACGTGCCCAGCCTGAAACGGATTTTTGGGAATTGCGCCAAAATGATTGCATCAGACACGTCTTCTCAATAAGACATATTTAAAGCTATAATATGCCGTCTAATGTCAGGCCGGCACGCGACAAAGAATTTAACCCTAATTTATCATTATAAAAAGAGACTCGAGGAAAACCCTAGCCTTCACTTTGCCATTTTTGCCGAGCAATTATCTGTGCCGAAACCGTCGGAAGAGAAGCAGATCGCCAAAGCAAATTTCCTTTCCATGAAGCACGATACTAACGCAAAAGTATGTCGCCAAGGAGAGTGACGAGATCCATCGAAGGAACCGCCAGAAATGAGGTGAGCTTCCTACCCTCTCCCTTGGTGCTAGATATTTAGTTATTTCTAGAAGAGATATCTACTCCAAAAAGTCTTGATTGTGAGAAGAATGTTTCTTGGAAGAGGCCATGCTAGGACTTGTGTCCTAGAGATAAGACGTCTTCGACCACTCCTTCCTTCTATGTGAAGATGAGTGCTTGGTTTCGTGAAGAAAGTTGGACTTTTGAGGGTTAATAAGGGAGGAGGAATCCTAGATGTGATTTGGGAATACCGGTTAGAGGAGGAAGACTAACCGATTCCGTTTGTTTTGCTTTAAGATGCGCACAAAAATCTTTTTTCTGCGTGCAGCGAACCGCGAGGCCATTTTCGGACATGATGCGGCCATATCTGGGCTTTTGACTAAACACAAAGTCATATCCCTTGGAAATACCTTTCCAATGAGTGGTTAAACATCTTCATGCAAGGTCTGTAGCCACGGGAAAGCCTGATCGAAATTGCTGGGCTGTAAACGTGCCGAAATCTGTTTTCTGCACGCAGGAAATTTCGAGGCTGATTTCAAGTACTCTATTGTCTGAGATGGGTGATGGACCGAATATCAAAGTTATATTCCTTGAAAATACCTTTCCAATGGATGGTTACACGTCTTCATACGAGTCACGTAGACTCGGGAATGGCCGATCGAAGGGCTGTACAGTCAAGTCTTGTACTTAATACTCCCGGGTTAGTATAGTATTGGGATTTGTTTGAGTAAAGAAATGGTAAGGATATTAGTACGGGTTTCGGGTTATTTGATCGGGGTGCTCCAGACTCGATAAGTAAAATTCGTCGGATATCATCGCGAATATCCGACAAATTCGTCGAGTATGACTTGTGAGGTTTGACCAATACTATTCGTCGAATATCGTCACAAATAACCGACGAATTCGTCAAATATAAACGACAAACTGGACTTAGAATATTTCCTGGACCCATGGCGTCGAGTGCATTGAGTGCACTCAATGCAATTCGACGAATTAGGCTTAGGCGTCGAGTGGGCTCAACACCAATCGACGAATGTAAACTTAGAGGATTTTCTGGAACGAGGTGTTGGGTGCACCCAACGCGGCGTTGAGTGCACTCAATGCCATTCGACGACCTATGCTGAGGAGTTGAGTGAACTCGACACCACTCAATGACATTTGACTTAGATATCTGGGATGATTGACATCGAGTGCGAGGAGTGCACTTGATGCCATTAACTAAAAGGCATCGAGTGCGTTGAGTGCACTCGATGCCACTCAACGCTTTTACTCAGGATTATTCGGGGAGTTTTGGCTTCAAGTGCGTTGAGTACACTCGACGCCACTCGACGAATCGTCGAGTAAGGAAGGTATACTCGACGATTTAAACTTGGGAAGTGCTGGACTATATATGGCGTTGAGTGGTCACGATGAATCTCGATGATTTGTCGAGTAAGTGTATGATACTCGACGATTCGTCGAGTAAGGGTTCCTTACTCGACGATTTTGACTCGACTAATTTTATGTCACAATCTGCTTGCTGTCACATGCCCATCCTAAACCGAATTTTTGGGAATTGCGCCAAAATGATTGTATCAGACGCGTCTTCTCAATAAGACATATTTAAAGCTATAATATGCGGTCTAATGTCAGGCCGACACACGGCAAAGCATTTAACCCTAATTTCTCATTATAAAAAGAGACTCGAGGAAAACCCTAGCCTTCACTTTGCCATTTTTGCCGAGCAATTATCTGTGCCGAAACCGTCAGAAGAGAAGTAGATCGCCAGAGCCAATTTCCTTTCCATGAAGCACGATACTAACGCGAAAGTATGCCGCCAAGGAGAGTGACGAGATCCATCGACGGAACCGCTAGAAACGAGGTGAGCTTCCTACCCTCTCCCTTGGTGCTAGATCTTTAGTTATTTCTAGAAGAGATATCTACTCAAAAGAGTCTTGATTGTGAGAATAAGGTTTCTTGGAAGAGGCCATGCTAGGACTTGTGTCCTAGAGATGAGACATCTTCGACCACTCCTTCCTTCTATGTGAAGATGAGTGCTTGGTTTCGTGAAGAAAGTAGGACTTTTGAGGGTTAATAAGGGAGGAGGAATCCTGTATGTGATTTGGGAATACCGGTTAGAGGAGGAAGACTAACCGATGTCATTCGTTTCGCTTTAAGATGCTGAAAGTTATCTAGTGTCAAATATCTTCACCTATGGGGGGGGGGGGAATAGGTGATCTGCAGTCTTTTGTGGAATTAAAAATTAACCTGCACAAGAAAACAACAACAACCACAACACAGAAACTCACAAGCAGTTATAGTGGTTCCCCAATTTGGGTACGTCCACTCTCCCCCTTCGACCTATCTCCCAACAAGGGATGACTCGGTCACTTCACCAAACGGATTGAAATCCAATCCTCACACTATGGAAGAAACCCTTCCACCCAAAGGAGTCACTACTCCTCCACCATGGGTTGCACCCAACACTTACAACGAGGAATCAAAGTTCCTTTACAATAAAGTTAAAATAGAATGTACAAGAAATACAAACTACGTTTGGAGAACCCGATGTCCCTCTTCGTTCAATGAAGCTTTCTTGATGAATACGAAGAGTCCACGATCGGAGCACTCTCTTGGAGAGGATCTTCCCGAGATCGGCAGCGGCAAAGGATTGCGGCGGCGATGCTTTGTAGATCCAAACTTCTTGACGAAGCTAGCAAGGTCTACCAACGATCTTACTTGGATCGATCGTCTCAATCGATTCGGAGTGAGAAATATTCCCGCTCAACAAATCAAGAGACAAAGGATCTCAAGATAGAAATGTGAGACGCTAAGCTTAGCCTCGGTCCTGTCGCCGGACGATCAAAGATGACCTCTAAGATCAACAACGGCGACTATCTTGCCAGCGGCGACGGCGACGGAACGAGTTTCGCGATCGGCTAGGTTATGCTCGATGACTTTGATTTTTCGTGATTGATTACTTTAGAGTCTGAGAAAACACGAGTATTTATACTGTAGATCAACCCTAAAAGACCGTTGTGGTTCCCACAAGGAGAAACCCTAAGCCCGGTCCAAACAGCGCCTGATATCTTGGTTCAGTCCAGCGAGCAGGTAGAAATCGCCTAAGGCAAATTCGGCGGGAATCATTGGTGATTCTCGCTGAATTGGCGAGAATCACTTATGATTCCCGTCGAATAATCCTTGGTAGAGTTTTAGCTGAAAAGATTGCCATCCGGAGTGAATCGACAAGAATCAAAACTATTCTCGACGAATCGGCGAGAATGCAGAGTCATTCTCGACGATTCGGCGAGAATCACTTATTGATTCTCGACGATTCTGACTTAACAGAATTCTTGAAGGCGTTGAGTCAGCCGGATGCAGTCGGCGGGATTCGGCGAGTGATTCTCGACGATTCGGTGAGAATCACTAGTGATTCCCGTCGAATCGGCAAGAATCACTTAGTGATTCCCGTCGAATTTAACTTAGACGAATCTTCGTCTTTCTTCCCATGAGTTGGTCTTTGACCCATCCTTGCTCCTCTTCAGCACTCGATCAATCTCAACCCTGTACTTGAAAATAAGTACACTCCAATAGAGAGAGTACACGTGAGCCAACACACTGATTTGCTCAACGAGAGATTACGTTGTGCAGACCCGTGTATATTGACCCACTGCACCCTGACATTGGTGTGTACTTAACGTGGAATAACTGCAAGCACAACTTGAAGAAAATCATCAAATACATTATCTATTCACCTTAGCTTGTTCAGGGACTTCTTCAAATCAGGTACATTGTGGATACATTACCCAACAATCTCCACCTATTTGAAGAAACCTAAACCCTACAAGCTAAGGTGAATAGAACATATGGGAATGAAAATCATAACCTAAGAATTCAGTTGAGAGTGAGATTCATTACCATTTTCATAAGAACATACTTAACGTTGGCAGCCACCTTAGCCTTAGCCGAGAGGGTAATCTCCCCCTTTTCGGCTTCTACAAATCTGGGACTTCACTTGGAGCCACATGCTCCCCCTCAGATTTTGCATCCATGCTCGAGCTTGAGTTCCTTGCTGATGCTCCCCCTTGATCCAAGAGCCTTGAGCCGTACAGTCTTCACTCTTCATAGTTCAGCATACCGAGTTCAGTTTTGAAGAGACTGAACTTGGCCTCGTCTAGGGGCTTTGTGAAGATATCTGCAACCTTCTTATCCGTGGGGACATAGCAGAGAGATATATCTTTGTTTTCCACATGCTCCCGAATGAAGTGATAGCGCACTTCAATATGCTTCGTTCTGCTGTGCGACACAGGATTGTTCGCAATTGCTATTGCGCTCGAGGAGTCGCAATACATCGGAACTTCTCTGAACTGCAAGTCATAATCTTTTGATCTGATTTATGATCCATAGAAGTTGTGCGCAACAGCTTCCTGCTGAGATGTACTCAGATTCAGCCGTGGAGGTTGCGACACAATTCTGCTTCTTACTATTCCAAGAAATAAGTCTTCTTCCGAGGAATTGGCAGGTCCCAGAAGTGCTTTTCCTATCATCCCTGCTTCCTGCAAAGTCAGCATCTGAAAAGCCTATCAGCTCGACATCATTGTTTCTTGGGTACCACAAGCCAAGATTTGGTGTACCTTTAAGGTATCTAAGAATTCGCTTTGCAGCGACATAATGTGGAAAACATAATATCCGGTCTACTAGAAGTATGGTAGTGCAGGGATCCAATTATGCTTCTGTATTTGATTTCATCAAAAGGTTTCCCTTTCTTATCCTTGTCCAGAGACACAGTGGATCCCATTGGAGTCCTCATAGAGGTTGCATTCTCCATTACGAATTTCTTGAGGAGTTCATTTGTGAACTTTGTCTGAGAGATGAAAATTCCATCCTCAGACTGTTTCACTTGAAGTCCCAAGAAATACTTTAGCTCTCCCATGCTGCTCATTTCAAACTTTCCTTGCATAAGTTTAGAAAACCTTTTGCAAAGATTGTTGTCCGTAGAGCTGAAAAGCCTATCTGGCACATACGCATGTGGAAAACATAATATCCGGTCTACTAGAAGTAAGGTAGTGCAGGGATCCAATTATGCTTCTATATTTGATTTCATCAAAAGGTTTCCCTTTCTCATCCTTGTCCAGAGACACAGTGGATCCCATTGGAGTCCTCATAGAGGTTGCATTCTCCATTACGAATTTCTTGAGGAGTTCATTTGTGAACTTCGTCTGAGAGATGAAAATTCCATCCTCAGACTGTTTCACTTGAAGTCCCAAGAAATACTTTAGCTCTCCCATGCTGCTCATTTCAAACTTTCCTTGCATAAGTTTAGAAAACCTTTTGCAAAGATTGTTGTCCGTAGAGCCGAAAATTATGTCATCGACATAGATTTGCACCAGCAATATCTTGCCTTTGACTTCCCTAATAAATAATATCTTATCTATTTTTCCTCTCGAGAACTTGTTCTCAAGAAGAAAACTAGACAGAGTCTCATACCAAGCTCGAGGAGATTTTTTCAAGCCATATAACGCTTTATTAAGAAAATAAACATGATTAGAGAATGTAGGATTAACAAAACCTGGGTGTTGCGCGACATATACTTCCTCTTTCAATTTTCAATTGAGGAATGCAGATTTCATGTCCATCTGATAGACGGTGAATCCTTTGTGCGAAGCATATGCCAGGAACAATCTGATCGCCTCGAGCCTTGCAAATGGTGCAAAGGTCTGGTCGAAGTCAATCCCCTCCCCCTATCTGTAACCTTGAGCCACCAGCCTGGTCTTGTTCTTTATGATGACACCGTGTTCATCCAGTTTGTTTCTCAAGATCCACTTAGTGACGATCATATTTTGGTTCTTTGGTCTGGGAATAAGCATCCAGACGTTGCATCATTCGAATTGATGCAGTTCATCTTGCATGGCCAATATCCATGCTGCATATTTGTTCGCTTCGTCGAACTTCTTTTGCTCAACCTGTGACAGGAAACTAAGGTGCAAAATCTCGTTAATTGTACCTCTCCGAGTTCTGACACCGTCACGAGGATCTCCTATGATCTGATATCTGGGATGATCCCTCACGTGTCAGAGTGCTAAGAGTCTGGCATCTGGAGCTCTGACATCTTCTCGAGCATCTCCTTCTTCTAGGAGATTTTATCCATCCGGATCTTCAACTTCTTAGGTTGGCATTGAGGTGGAAACCTTGACGTACTTGGGAGTTACATCTTTAGCGGTCTCATCGGGACTTAGCTGTTCAAGTCTTGCACCTGCATCTTCAAGAATGCCACTGGAAGAATTACTATGAAGCAAGCTTCTTTCATCAAAAACAACATTAATGGACTCCTCTACCACTAGGGTTTTCTTATTGAAGACCCTATATGCCCGACTATGGCTACTATAGCCCATGAATATGCCTTTGAAGCATTTTTCACCAAACTTAGTACGCGGGTACTTCCCATTATTGAGTACATAGCATCTGCAGCCAAAAATCCTCAAATAGGACATGGTTAGTTTCCTGCCTTTCAATAGCTCATAAGGCATCTTACGATGATTCTTGTTGATCAACGCTCGGTTCTGCACATGACAAGCCGTATTGACAGCCTCTGCCCAGAAGTACTCTAGAAGAGAGGCGTCATTCAACATTATCATATATGCCTAAATGAGAGTTCTATTTCTCCTCTCCGCAACTCCGTTTTGCTGAGGAGTACGCGGGGAGGAAAACTCATGAAAGATACCAAGTTCTTCACAAAATTCTGTCATAGCACCAGACTCGAATTCTGTTCCATAGTCACTTCTGATTTTGACCACTGAGCAGTTAAGTTCGTTCTGAATCTGCTTGACAAAACTCGTGAAGATATCAAACGTATCTGACTTTCGTTTAAAAAAGAACACCCACGTAAACCGAGAGTGATCATCAACAATCACTAGCGTATATGATTTGCCTCCTAAGCTGTGAACTTGCACTGGACCGAGCAAGTCCATTTGCAGAAGATAGAGACATCTGGAGGAGTCTTTGTCTGCAATGCCCTTAAAGGTAGCCCGAGTCTGTTTGCCCTTCTGGCATGCAGGACAAGGGCTATATTTTATGCACTTAATAGTAGGGGCATCCCTTACTAAGTTCTAAGAAAACAACATATTAATTGTCTTGAAATTAATATGTGCTAATCTCTTGTGCCATAGTTCACAAAGAGATGCACTGCCTTTTGCTACTAGGCACACGGGGGTATAAGAATCTATGCTAAGAAAATCTAAAAAAAATATATTTCTTCTCCTAATGCCAGTTAATACCATCTCCGAAGAGGCACACGATATTATCAAGCACTTATCCTTGCAGAACTTAACGTCATAACCTTTATCACACAACTGACTTACACTGATCAGGTTATGATTTAACCCTTCAACATAGGCCACGTCGGTGATAGAGATTATACCGTTTGAAATCATACCGTAACCTCTGGTGACTCCTCGATCTAATCCTCCAAAGATGACTTTGGGTCCATTTTCGACTGGAGAGTAATCACGCAGTAGGCTTCTTATCCCAGTCATATGCCGGGAACATCCACTGTCCAAGTACCAGATAGGCGTTTTGGTGGCCTTTGGACATACCTGCAAAACATAATCAGTTTCCCTTAGGAACCCAATCGAACTTGGGTCCTAGATTCCTTGTTAGCATACTCCCCCTCGGGTGGTTAACCCTACGAGTGGTTGGCCTTGCATTGTTAACATGAGGAGTCTCGTTTAATCTTGGATTAAACTAGCAATCCACGGCAAAGTGACCAACTTTGCCACAATACCAACAGTCGAACCTGTTGTACCGCTTCCTAGGCTCCAGCTTCACCCTGGGAACGGTGGGTCCAGCTGGGGCCTTAGATCTAGAGGTGGAGGCATCATGATGACAGCAATCACATGATTTCTTCACTTCCTGTTCCTTCAGTATAATAGGCTTGGCTTTTGGTGCCTGCTTCCTATTATGACCGCTAGAGAAGTGGCCATAATTTTCCACTTGGATTTCCTCATAAGGTGCCTTAAAGACACTCTCGCCGTAGTTGCGGGGGAAGGCCCAACCATCATACCGGCTCTTGGGCTTTTCAACTGAGGGCCGGAAGAAGTGGCCATAGGTTGACTCAAAGTCCTGTTCATTGCAGGGAAAACCAGGCTTCCTGAATTCAATAGGGTTGTGTGGGGCCTTTCCCTTTTCTGCAACAGAGGCCTTCTTAGCAGCCTTATTTTTCCTCTGCTTTCTATTTCTCCTGGATGATTTACCAGGCACACCCACATGCCCCAAGCCAGCCCCCTTAGCCTGAGCAGAGAAGGTATCAACCAGTGGAAGAATAGTCTTTGGCATAGAGAAGATTTTGACAATCTTCCTTTCTTCCGCAAGTTATTCTTCCAACTTGTTGACTTCTTCCTGTTTAAGGTCAAGGAGCCTTAGAGACTCTGAGTGCTCAGAAGTCAAGCCCAGGTGTTCCTGTCGGAGAGAGATCAAGCTAGTGAGCTCTTCTCTTAGAGACACACCCTCAGCCTTAAGGAATTTGACTTCCTTTTTCTGAGCCCACAACCTCTTACGGAATTCCTCAAAGGTATTGAGCAGAAGCTCATACTTTTCGAGGAGCTCAGCTTCACGAGCAGATGGGCTGTCCTCGAGATCATCATCAGGAGACTCATAGTCAGAGTCAGAGAGGGGGGTACGAGCTTTTACCTTCCCAGTAAATGGGGGGCAGTCTCCTTCTGAGTCAGAGCGCCCCACTAGCCCGAAGTAGGCTTCCTCATCATCACTAGAGTCTGAGGAATCAGACTCACTCAGTGTCTTTGGATTTTTGGCGATGTAGCTCCTTCCTTCTTCTTATCTCTAGAGGACTTGTGCTCCTCTCCCTTCCCCTTATCTCTCTTGCCTTGGTGGCAGTCAACGATGACGTGACCTGGCTTATTGCATCCAAAACAAATAATGTCATTAGAGCGATGTTTGTTCTGTTTGGATTCATACCTGTCAGAAGAATAATTCTTCTTCTGATGTCTGGAGGAGGAGCCGTCTCTCTTTCTTTGATTCCTAAACTTGAGGAACTTCTTGAACTCCCGAGTGATGAGGGAGAAGAATTCTTCAGATAGCTCTGAGCAAGAAGAGCATGGCTCAGATTCTTCTTCCTCATCCATTTTTCAAGAGTGGGATGCGGCTGCACCCTTGCCTTTCCTTGAGTGATTGGCTTTTAGGGCCACAGTCTTCTCTCTGGCAGCGGCTTTATCAGCTTCTTCTTCCGCTTTTCTGGTGTTCAGCTGAAGCTCATAGGACAGAAGTTTCCCAAACAGAATCTGGGGATCTGTTTCTGCCAGCCTGCCAAATTCTATGATGGTGCAGATCTTGGTGTCCCATTCCTTAGTAAGGGATCTAAGGAACTTGTCATTTAGTTCACCATCGGTGAACACTCTGCCATAGCCCTTCAGGGCATTGACGATCTTCAGGAAGTTCTCGAATGTCACTCCGATTTCTTCCTTGGGACCTTGCCTGAAGGCCTCGTACTTCTGGTTCAGAAGGGATCTTCGATCATCCCTTACTTCATCAGTGCCTTCCATCAAGATGATCAGGCAGTGCCAAATGTCCTTGGCAGTCCTGCAGTTGCAGAAAACCTGCATCATGGAATCATCGACGGCGCTTACCAGAATGTTCCGAGCTTTCTTGTCAAGTCCGACAAGCACCATCTCATCCTTATCCATTTAAGAAAGTTTCTTGGGCACTTTCTTGGTAGGATCAATGGTGGAGGCCTTTGTGGGGATATAAGGTCCCTCCTCTACTATCGTGAAGAGTCGTGGGTTGACTGCTTCCATGTAGTACCTGATCCTATCCTTCCAAATAGGAAAGTTCAACTTGGTGCACACTGGGATCTTCCTTGAATACTTGAGTCCTTCCATTTCAGAGATCTTCTTTCTTCTTGACACTAGATGCAGGAACTTACTCAAGGCGTTAACCTTATTGACGAGTAACCTCCCTCTAATACCACTTGAAAGTTATCTAGTGTCAACTATCTTCACATATGGGGGGGGGGGAATAGGTGATCTGCAGTCTTTTGCGGAATTAAAAATTAACCTGCACAAGAAAACAAAAACAACCACAACACAGAAACACACAAGCAGTTATAGTGGTTCCTCGATTTGGGTACGTCCACTCTCCCCCTTCAACCTATCTCCCAACAAGGGACGACTCGGTCACTTCACAAAACGGATTGAAATCCAATCCTCACACTATGGAAGTAACCCTTCCACCCGAAGGAGTCACTACTCCTCCACCACGGGTTGCACCCAACCCTTACAACGAGGAATCAAAGTTCCTTTACAATAAAGTTAAAATAGAATGTACAAGAAATACAAACTACGTTTGGAGAACCAGATGTCCCTCTTCGTTCAATAAAGCTTTCTTGATGAAGACGAAGAGTCCACGATCGGAGCACTCTCTTGGAGAGGATCTTCCCGAGATCGGCGGCGGCAAAGGATTGCGGTGACGATGCTTTGTAGATCCAAACTTCTTGACGAAGCTAGCAAGGTCAACCAACGATCTTACTTGGATCGATCGTCTCAATCGATTCGGAGGGGAGAAATATTCGCGCTCAACAAATCAAGAGACAAAGGATCTCAAGATAGAAACGTGAGACGCAAAGCTTAGCCTCGGTCCTGTCGCCGGATGATCAAAGATGACCTCTAAGATCAGCGGCGATGACTATCTTGCGAGCGGCGACATCGACGGAACGAGTTTCGCAATCGGCTAGGTTACGCTCGATGGCTTTGATTTTTCGTGATTGATTACTTTGGAGTCTTAAAAAACACGAGTATTTATACTGTAGATCAACCCTAAAAAACTGTTGTGGGTCCCACAAGGAGAAACCCTAAGCCCGGTCCAAACAGCTCCTGATATCTTGGTTCGGTCCAGCGAGCAGGTAGATATCGCCTAAGGCAAATTCGGCGGGAATCATTGGTGATTCTCGTCGAATAATCCTTGGTAGAATTTTAGCTGAAAAGCTTGCCATCCAGAGTGAATCGGCGAGAATCAGAACCATTCTCGACGAATCGGCAGGAATGCAGAGTCATGCTCGACGATTCGGTGAGAATCACTTATTGATTCTCGACGATTCTGACTTAACAGAATTCTTGAAGGCGTTGAGTCAGCCGGATGCAGTCGGTGGGAATCGGCGAGTGATTCTCGACTATTCGGCGAGAATCACTTGTGATTCCCGTCGAATCGGCGAGAATCACTTAGTGATTCTCGTCGAATTTAACTTAGACGAATCTTCGTCTTTCTTCCCATGAGTTGGTCTTTTGCCCATCCTGACTCCTCTTCAGCTCTCGATCAATCTCAACCCTTTACTTGAAAATAAGTACACTCTAATAGAGAGAGTACATGTGAGCCAACATACTGATCTGCTCAATGAGGGATTACGTTGTGCATACCCGTATATATTTACCCACTGCACCCTGACATTGGTGTGTACTTAGTGTGGAATAACTGCAAGCACAACTTGAAGAAAATCATCAAATACATTATCTATTCACCTTAGCTTGTTCACGGAATTCTTCAAATTAGGTACATTGTGGATACAATACCCAACAGATGCGCACAAAAATCTTTTTTCTGCATGCAGCGAACTGCGAGGCCATTTTCGGACATGATGCGGCAAGATCTGGGCTTTTGACTAAAAACAAAAGTCATATTGTTAACCCCAGAATCTGCAATATGTTCAGCAGGATAGATCCTTCTCTTTTTCCAAGCGGACTCAAAAGTGTCAGTCCGCACAGGTCATCGTGTCCTTGAAGCAAGATTTTTCCCCAGCAGCAGACTGCAGTGCCAGTCCGCATAGGTCGCAGCATCAGGGTTCCAACACCTCATTTAGCAACGGACTCGATCCTTCAGTTCACCCAGTTCGCCCAGCCTCGATCAGCTTCCAGATCACCCGCCAGGTTTGCAAAGCAGACTCCAGAGTCAGTCCGCACAGGTTGCAGACCTCCAGGCAGGACAATGCCTTACAGTTGAAACGAAGCTCCAGCTCGCGAGTCCAGTCCACCCCTCTTGAGCGGACTGTTTGCCTTTTCCTTTTTGATTCCCGTCACCGACACCCGGTTCTCCTGTACCCCGGACAGCCGATTATTTTAGCCCTGCCCGCTCGGGCAGACCCCCAAACCTATAAATAGGGGGAGATGGTGCACCCTAAGGCAGGTTGGCTCGAGCCCAGAGACCCATTTAGTAAAGGTCGCAGACTCAGATCTCGGACTTTTGCGGTCTCAAATCTGTATTGATCCCTTCTTTCCTCGGTCCGTTAGTAAACGGTTGCTTGCAGTTTCAATCTCTCTTTTTCCTTTTTTGCCGAAACTCGAGAGCGCATTTTATGCATCAACATAAACACGCGACCTTCAGATTCAAGCTATCGTAGAAGTTCACAGACCGAGATGTCTGATCGCCGAACATCTCGTTATCATGGCTCAGGTCGCTTGAGCTCCTCTGACGACCTTTGGGACGCGCTCGACCGATCCCAGAGAGAGGCCGAGCAGTCCCGGAGAGAGACCGACCAGCGCCTAGACGCAATCAGCCAGTCTCTGGTCACGCTCACTCAGCGGCTCGACCAGCCTAGGGTGGCTTTCGCGGATGAGCCTATCCGCCAAGCTCCAGTCCGCAACATGCCTGTCTGCCAAGCGCTAGCTGCGATGCCACCGCCCCGAAGCTCGCCCATCCAGCCCGCAGCCCCACCAAGACCTCGAGCCGACGAGCTCGCTCCACTTATGGATTTTTTTCGCGAAGTAGCCCGGGGAAGTCCAGCCTGCCGACTTGACTTTGCGGGAGATGATCAAGCCATGCGACCTCCGATAATTTTTGCTACAGCCCAAGCCGGGGAATCCCCTTTTGTTGATAAGATTCGTTAGGAGCAGGCTCCTAATAACTTCCGGGAACCTCGCATCCCATTTTACACTGGAGAAACAGATCCTGTCGCTCATCTCCAAGCTTTTGAAGATGCCGTAGCAATAAGGTGTTTGTCAGATGGTTTGAAATACAAGTTCTTAGTAACCACTTTCGATGGCCAGGCCCGAGAATTGTTTCATGATTTGTATCCCGGATCCATCGCCAGTTATGCCGAGTTGCGCAAAGAGCTCCTGCTGAGGTTTTCCACTTCTAGGAAGAGGAAGAGTGGGCCGACTACCCTCTTCAAGATCAAGCAAGCAGACAATGAGTCGGAGGCGCAATTTGTGGATCGCTTCTAGAGGGAGAAGCTGGGAGTCAGGAATGTGGACCCTCAGTTCTATAAGATCGCCCTAATTAATGGACTCAAAGAAGGGCCATTGAAGTTTGAAGCTACCACCAAAGATCCGGCCACATTCCAAGAACTGATAGCCTTAGCTAACACCTTCATAGAAGGGGAGAGCGCCAATCCTTTATATGTATCCAATTTAACTGCGAAGGCAGAGAAGAAAGACACTGCAAGTTCTTCTGCAGCTAATCGAGCATCTAGACCCCCTTTACCAAAATATCAGCCTCCGGCGCACAGAGGAAGAAATTTCCGGCATAAGCGGCCTTATCAAAATCATCAGCAATTTCATGAGCAAAAACCACCGCTGGCCGCTACCCCTGTTCTTGTTGCTCCTCAAATCCTACCTGTCCTTCAAATTTAGGATATCACGTCTTCAGATGATCAACAGAGCCATGATCCCTTGGAAGAGCTCGCTACTATGGGTCTGACGATAGATGAGGTTCTCTAGATCCTGCAAATGGAAACGGAGTCAAAGAGAGAATTCCAGAAGCCAGAAGGAAAGGTTCGAAATGCGGATCTTTTCTGTGCGTTCCATAGAGAAAAGGGGCACCCAAATGAAGATTGCAGAGCTCTCCGACAACTTGTGGAGAGACTGATTACCGCAGGGAAGATGAGGGGCCTCGGAGTAAAAGAGGCTTCATCAAAGCCGTCCACCTCTAAATGCAAGGAGATGGCCGAAGTCTCTTGGGAAAATGAGGACACTGAGAGAGTGGGATACTATGGAAACATCAAGATTGGAGAGAGCGTCGATGCGGACGACGTGGGTGTCCTCGGAGACCTATTTTGCATCCATGGAGGGGCGGGTGCAGAATCAAGCAGAAAGTCTTCCTTGGCAAAGATCTCACGACATGAGGTAGCCATGAATTCTACAGCCCCCCAATGGAAGTTGTTACTTTTGGACTAGATGATCTCCCAAAGACATGCAACCCATTCAACGATGCAGTCGTAAGCAGAGCAATCATTGAGAACTATACAGTCCCAAGTATTTTAGTTGATACTGGAAGTTCAGTCAACCTTATATTAAAAAATGCTTATGAGGCTCTAAGGTCCGAGAAGACTCTGCTCTCCACCGAAGGGCCACTGTATGGCTTCGCGGGCGAGAAGAAAGAAGTTGAAGGGAGTGTCAAACTCTCAGTGACACTTGGTGGAGTGTCAAAGCTTATCACATTCGTGATAGTCGATGAGACAAGCAGTTATTGCGCCATCTTTGGAAGACCTCTTCTTAATGAATATAGAGCAATAGTCTCCACCTATCATTTGACGGTCAAGTTTACAGCGGGAGGATGGCAGTACCAAATTAGAAGCAACCCAAGGGAGTCACGAGAGTGTTACGTCAAAGCAGTCAACATGATCGAGCACACGCCTCCCCAAGCGGCTCAAGTCGCAGCATCAGAAGAAAAAGCTCCCCAAGAAGCGGTCAAAGATCAGAAGGAAATCCAGGAAGGGGTTCATCTGGAGCCTGCTCAAGCGACCCAGGGAGTTCCAATTGGCGCAGGTGAAGAAAGAAGACTTACAATCAACTCAGAACTCCCCGAAGAGGAGAAAGAAAAGTTGATCACCTGCTTACTAAAGAACTTGGATATGTTCGCCTGGGCTGCAGAAGACATGCCAGGAATGGATCCTGATGTGGCTTTCCATCACCTCAATATCGCTCTCGACTTCAAACCTGTTCAGCAAAAGAAGCGGGAAGTCGCGACAAAGCTAGCCGAGCCAATCAAGGAAGAGATTGCGAAGCTTCTAAAGGATAAGTTCATTCGTGAAATCCAATACCCGGATTTGGTGTCAAATGTTGTAATGGTGAAAAAGCCAGGAGGAAAATGGAGGATGTGCGTTGATTTTACCAAGTTAAATAAAGCATGCCCAAAAGATTGTTATCCGCTTCCTCGAATAGATGCTTTAGTAGATTCTACAGTTGGATATCCCTTTATAAATTTTTAAGATGCATTTTCTGGTTATCACCAGATTAGGATGCATAAGCCTGACATCCCCCATACATCATTTACCACAAACGATGGTTGCTACTGTTATCTAGTGATGCCCTTTGGTTCAAAAAATGCAGGCGCTACCTATCAACGCATGATGGACTCTGTGTTTAAAGAGAAAAAAAGGAAAGAATCTTGAAGTATATGTCGATGACCTTCTAATTAAAAGTAAAACCTTTGCTTTGCATTTGCGAGACCTCACAGAGACATTCTCTACTTTGCGAAAATATAACATGAAGTTGAATCCATTAAAATGTGTATTTGGAGCAAATAAAGGAAAGTTCCTTTGTCACCTCCTTACCCTTGAAGGGCTCGCCCCCAACCCAAATAAAGTTAAAGCAATCCTCTAAATGCCATCACCTCATTCCCCCAAAGAAGTTCAATAATTAGGGGGAAGGCTGGCAGGTCTAGGAAGATTTATCTCCAGAGTAGGGGATAAAAGTGCCTCATTTTTCAAGACTCTTCGTGGAGGGTCTAAATTTGAATGGACCAAAGAATGCGCAGAGGATTTCGAGCAACTTAAAAAACAATTCACCACCACCCCTTTACTTCAAAGCCCTCACGATGGGGAGATGTTATTCATCTATCTAGGAGTGGGCTCGGAAGCAATAAGCTCAGTCCTTGTTAGAGAGGAAGGGAGAAGGCAGTATCCGGTATATTATGTCAGCCATATTTTGAAAAATGCTGAAACCCGGTACCCAATTCTTGAGAAGCTTGCATTAGCATTGGTAATGTCTGCCAGAAGGCTTCAACCATACTTCCAAGCGCATTCAATTAGAGTGATTACAGATCAACCATTAAAAAATATTCTTAAAAACCGGAACACTCCGGGAGGCTAGCCAAGTGGGCGATTGAACTCAGTGAGTTTGATATCTCATATGTACCTCGAACAGCTATCAAAGCACATGTATTAACAGATTTTCTGATAGACACAACTGAGTCTAATACGGCTCAAGCCACTCAATCCCTGCTAGCATGGACAATCTACATAGATGGGGCTTCAGGCAAAAATTCCTCAGGGGCGGGATTAGTTCTCATTAATCCCAATGGGGTCAAATTGAAACAGGCAGTAAGGTTCTCTTTCCCAACCACTAATAACCAGGAAGAGTATGAAGCACTATTGGCAGGCCTGCGATTCGCAAAAGAGTTGGGAATAGATTATGTGCATGTTAAAACCGACTCATTGGTAATGGCATCCCAAGTATTGGGAAATTTCGAGACCAAAGAGCCTACCCTGAAGAAATACTTAATACTGGTAAAGGCGGAGATTAGAAAATTTAAGAGCTTCACTATTGAGTATGCTTCAAGAATACACAATACTGAGGCAGACGAGCTAGCAAAGTTTGGCCTCCCCTCAGGGGAAATAGCTTCAGAGCTTTTTTATCCGGCTATAGAAGAGGGAGAATTGATGCAAATAGAACAACGACCTTCTTGGATGGACTCATTCAAATCATATCTCTCGACATGAGAATTGCCACATGCTTTAAAAGATAAAAGAAGATTCAGAATGAAGGCAGCAAATTACAAACTTATCTCCGGAATTCTCTATAGAAAGACCTTCCTCTCGCCAATTGCAAGGTGTGTATCTGAAGAAGAGATTCCTATGGTGCTCCGAGAAGTTCACTCTGGAGAATGTGGCAGCCATTCAGGGGCTAGAACCTTGGAGAGGAGAATATCGCGGCAAGGGTACTTCTGGGCCACCATGAGAAAAGATTCCAAATCCTACGCAAAGAAGTGTGCCCAATGTCAAAAGTTTGCTCCGCTTTAACTCCAATCATCGCAGCGACTTGTGTCAATCACCACGCCATGGCCTTTCGCAGTATGGGGAATGGACCTCCTCAGACCATTCCCTATGGCAAGTGGACAACGACGCTTTATCTTGGTTATGATTGACTACTTCAGCAAATGGATTGAAGCAAAGGCACTAGCAAAGAAAACAACCCAGGTGATAAAGAACTTTTTTTGGGGGGAGATAATTTGCAGGCACGGAATCCCGATGACAGTAATTACAGATAATGGGCCGCAGTTCAACAATGAAGAGATGAAGAACTTTTGCAAACAAGTCGGCATAGAACTGCGATTCTCATCAGTTCACCATCCTAGGAGCAATGGCCAAGTGAAAGCAGCGAATAAGCAGATACATAATTTGCTGAAAAAGAAAGTGCAGAATCTGAGAGGGAACTGGGCAGAGGAACTTCCTTCTGTTCTATGGTCCCTCAGAACAACCCCTTCCACAGCTACCGGGGAAACTCCTTTTAAACTATCTCATGGTTTGGAGGCTCTAATCCCAGTGGAATTTGATGTCCAAACTCCTAGGGTATTATTGGCCAGGCAAAGCTGGGAGGATTGGCTTGAGATTTATAATGAGAATATGAAAGTTTGGATCAAATTTAAGAGATGCGGGACGAAGCCATCGTCAGGCAAGAGGAAGTCAAACGAAGAATGGCGAGGTATTTTGACAAAAACATCAGGGTCAAAAATTTTTCAGTAGGAGATCTCATCCTGAAGAAGCTAAATGCGGCCGCAAGAACTGGTTCTATAGGGAAGTTGAACCCAAACTGGAGCAGACCGTTTATCATTAAGAAAGTTCTACGAAACAGGGCATACCATCTACAAACCTATGATGGAGAAGATGTTCCCCATACTTGGAATGGCGATGATTTAAAGCGATTTTATGCTTGAGCAAAACATTTATCATCCGTGTTCATTTTGATAGTTATATCAATAAGAACTTCTGGCTAACGATTTATTTACATAACACAATCATTTGCCCCTATCTGCAATTCAAGGCAAGAAATCACCAAACAAAGAGACATCGCCAAGTCCAGCTTGGACCCCCCCGAGAATTGTTGACATTAGCGTAACACCACGATGACCACGTGTTGCGGGGAGATTTCACACTGTATAGTGGGAGCTTGCAGATTCTTGTGCGGTGGGCTACTTGATTTTGGATCCCAGCTAGTACCTGACTCCACCACTGCATTTTTGGAGGGACAGGGTGGTTGACAGCTCTACTAAGCTTGCCATGGATAGCGTACACATTGATGATCTCTTTGAGGAAAACAATGCCACCCGACACCTGCCCATAGATCATCAAAGTTCGTACTCTCGATCACTCTTTGGAACTCTCAAGCGGTGCCTGCAGGGAGCTCACGACCCAGTTGATCCATTGAGGAAAGCAATGCATCCCGCATGCACCTGCCCAATTGATCAAATTGGTCTAAATCCCAGGAAAGAGAGCGGTGTATTCCTTTTTTTTTTCTTTTCTTTCAAAATTAAAGAAAGGATTTCGACCTCAACCAACCTTACGTGGAAAGCAATACTGCATGCACCTGCCCACACGGTTTGGTTGTAGATCATTTATTGTCAGTCAAACTCTATCTCACTACCCGCGCATTCCGCCAATTTCGGCCAGTTGGGTTGATCTTGAAACCAACCTTGCGTGGATAGAAATGCCACATGCACCTGCCCGCACGGTTTGGTTGTAGATCATTTCTTGTCAGTCGGACTCTATCTCACTATCCGCACAGTCTGCCACTTTCAGCCAGTTGGGTTGATCTTGCAACCAACCTTGCGTGGAAAGCAATGCCGCATGCACCTACCCGCACGGTTTTGTTGTAGATCATTTCTTGTCAGTCAGACTCTATCTCACTATCTGCGCAGTCCGCCACTTTCGGCTAGTTGGGTTGATCTTGCAACCAACCTTGTGTGGAAAGCAATGCCACATGCAGCTGCCCACACAGTTTTGTTGTAGATCATTTCTTATCAGTCGTACTCTATCTCACTATCCGCGCATTCCGCCACTTTCGGCCAGTTGGGTTGATCTTGCAACCAACCTTGCGTGGAAAGCAATGCCGCATGCAGCGCAAGGCAAACATCGCGGCCTATACTATTGTCGACCTTAGTTACCGTCAACCTTTATACATCCCAAGCATACAGCCTAAAACATAAGCTGCGCGGACTGGTTTTTTGCTAATCAACAAAGATTATTGATCAAATACGAAACAAGTCCCATCGAAGCATAAAGGAGTAGGAAATAAGCAATAAAAGAAGCAGAATACACGGACTGAACAAAATATCCTTTACACCCATTCAAAAAACATATATACAATATTCGCATCTATTTATCGTTAGGCGACCTCGAATGAAGTCCGCCACTTTACAAATAAGCAAAAACAAAAACAAAAGATCACTTTTCATTCCGTAGTATTTCGCCTTTTTTCCACAGGCATGTCCGGTCTAGATCTGTCAATATTAACTTCAGGAGAATATCCTTCTGAATTACCGTCCCTGCTATCACTAGAGCTCATGTTATCCACAGACTCTGTCCCCGCGCTGCCATCAGAATCCAAAGAAGAGGTGGCCTGGTCGATTTGACCATCCTGCTGCTGACTTGAAGCAGCATCATCAGGAGCTTCGTCATCAGCTAACTCTTCTTCTTCCTCATCTTCTTCTTCCTCGACGGCAACCGCCTTACCTTTTTCAGCCCGCTCCTATTCAGCACCCCTCTCCTTCAATTCAGGGAAGATTTGCAAGAAAGGCACCTGGTTCACCCCTTCTTTCATGAAACCGTCGTTGACAAGGCGCTCAATGGCGACCTCAACACTTTCTTTCGTGAAAGGGAACATGGCATTCTGAAAACTGCGGTTGGTGACATTGTACGCGGTCTGGAAAAAGAGGAACAGATTCAGTCCACTGCGAATAAATTTAAAGAAGCCGCGACGGATAAACGAACTTACCGTTTCATTCTCCTTGTGCTGGTTGATCCTTTTTCCTAACTTTATATTCCTGCCCTTTAATATCTTATTTTCCTGCAGAAGCTGCTCATTCTCTCTAAGTAGATCGCGGGTCAGGCGACCCATAAAATGGTTCGCGACGACGCAGTTCGCGCTGGCTTGAGCCGCAAGCAGAGGGATATTGGCAGGCTCCATTCTCTTCAGGTCATGCAGATTGCGCTTCCCATAAAGTGTGGAGATCACCACGTGAGCGTGACGAGAGATCCGCGGAATCCTCCAGGAAGGAAGAGCTGTAGAAAGGCAGACATGCTTATTTTTCCCATGCCAGTGGATCATCAGGTTACCCCTCAGATCTTTCTGCTTTTCATCGAAGCCTTGCATTTCTAAACTTTCCGAGGAAGAGTAATCCGCAACAGGATCCCCCTCCTCCTTACTCTTCATTGCAATCTCTTTCCTTTTTTCTCCTTGAGTGGGTGTGAGTCCGCACGGTGTCTGGGGCAGATTAGCCGGCACCGCCAAGGTCGCTGCAAGAATAAGAAAGGAAAAAATTAGTACACTGCTTGTCGCGGCGGGTATACTACAGGTCGCGGCGGGTACTTACTCTCTTGGCGGGCTATGATAACCAAGCTAGGAAGAAGTGAAATATAATAATCAATGTCGAGCCTGGCCCCTGCTAGGAACTCGACGATGGCATTTTCTACTGTATCCAGCTCCACGCTTTTGAAAGCGGAGCCCGCCCGTACCTGCAAATAGGTATGGGCGAACCCTAGATCGCCCTCAAAAATAAGATACCTCGAAGTCCAGTTATGGATCTTGTTCGGCAAACCCATAACCTTCATCCCTCGGCAGTAGAAGTAAATAACGCCTTTGTATTGGTGGCCTCCGGAAGGAGTCACTGAGCGGGCTGAAAAGATCTTTCTGAAGATGTTTAAAGAAAATGTGATTTTTTCAGATCGCAAATAAGAAAGATAGCTGTATATTGCGGCCAAGGTATTCAGCGCGAGTTGTCCAGGAACCATGCCGTAATTTTCAAAGATTTCCGCGATCTCCCATAACAAAGGAAACTTGAACGCGCTCTCGAAGTGATCAATAGGTATCGCGATCTGTATGGCAGTAGAAAAGTTTATTCTCTCCTGATCCTCTGGCAAGTGCACAAGCACTGGCGAACCCACCATATGCTTCTCTACAAACGCGTCCAGATCGGCCTCGGTCAATTTACACTTCTTATGGTCGGCAACATGAAAAGCCGTCGCAGCATGAAAAGCCGTCGCAGCATCGGTACGTGCGGACACCATTTCTTCAGACCACGGGGACTTTTGCTTCGATCGCATTTCTTATGCAGAATGAAGACCAAGTTCTATTTATAGAAAAATCAGTCTGACAATATTCAGTCAGTTCGCAGAGGACTCAAACGCAGTCCGCACAGTTTGCTTCTTCCAAGTTTTCTGCAAACAAATACCTACAAGTAATTGCGGACTCACAGGAAGTCCGCAAAGACCGCAGTTTTTTGTATTTATTACTTAGGCGGGCATCTAATTAGTACGCATAGCTCGCATTCATCACAAATAATAGCATTGTTCAAGTCTTAAACCATCATACAACAGATAAAACTAACATCACACTACAAGTAAAACAAAAATAATGTTCAAGAAGCACACCAAATTATACAACATACAATAGTTCACATTTGAAATTTTTCTCACTTAGCGACTTCTTCGGTCACGATGAGCAGGTCGCTCCTCCTTTTCCATCCCAAGATGGGCTGCCTGATCACTCCCTCTTAAAATTTCTCTATATAGTTATTGGACGAGATGATGCATAAAGTTGAAGGTACGATGCATGTGGGCAGTGTCCCTATGGATCCGGCTAACAGGGACCAAGTGCTCGCCTGCCGGCCTCAGTTCCTCAACCGCCGCGGGCTGCACACTCGCTATTGGGACTGAAGCCTCTGCAGGGGCGCGCTGAACCGGCTGCTGCGGCCTCACCGCGGCAACCTCAGGAACTTGTTGTTTCTTCCCTTCCCGCACCAACGCCAAGTACCTCCCCCTGTAGTAGCAGGCATCCTCGATTAATCGCTGCCTATACTTCTTCAGTCTCTCTACCTCAGCAGAAACTCTGGCGGCCTGGTTCTCCAAAATCTTCTCTCGCTCTACCCGCCTTCTTAACTCTCCTTGCACTTCATTCAGCTTATCCTGGTATTTCTTCTCTAACATTGCCAAGTTCAGGCCGGGCTGCTCGTTCTGCGTGGACTCAACTGGATGGATCGTCTCAGTTCACACCGGGACATCCACTTCGGGCGACAACACAATCTCGCCAGCCTCAACAGAGCCGGGTGGCGACTTTCTTCCTACGACAAAAGAAAACAAAATTCAAGTCAATATCCAGGTTGCGACCGATTTAAAAGGTAAAAGGTTTATTCACTTTTTGAAATCATTGCAGCAATCTGGCGACTATCAAAGACAGGTCGCCTCGCGCGTTCTGGATCAAAGGCGCCTAGGCGGTGCCTCCATTCTCGATGAACTGTCGCTCTTGTTTCTGCCATCGATCTGCTAGAAGCAACTATATCGCCGGTCTCCGTAATAATCTTAACCGGCCGCGATTTCTGGGGAGGAGACTTATAAATCCACGAACTCCGAAAACGCCTAGGTGCCGGGCGCAATTTACCTGACCATATCAGTTCCGCCGCAGTCTGCAGATACTCAGTCCGCTTGTTCGTAGAAAGTTTTTCTGAGACCGCCTCAATCTTTGCCCTCATGGCAGCGAACTGCTTTTTAGTCGTCTTTTCTCTTTCCTCAGCTGTAAGGGAGGAGGGAAGATCAGCAGGATTTGCTCCCACAACCTCAACACCAGGCTGCGGCACCTCCAGCAGAGATCGGTTCATGTCCGCGAGCTACTCGTTGTCGGTGGTGTCAAGTATTTAAGTTGTTGAAAAGCTAAGCATTGAGGGAGGATCACCCCCTGCGGCAGAGCATCGTGGGTAATGAGATCGGTATCTGGAACTTCCTTCTCTCGCGGCTTATGTTGCAAGCTCTCGGCCCCAGTTCTCTTGGAGATATTTTTCTCCTTCCGAGCTCGCAGTTTTTTCTCCACCCGCTTAGCAGCCGTAGTCTTGTCCCTTTTTCTCTTTCTTTTCTCTGACGTCTTATCTAAGTCTATGACAACTTGCTGAGAGCTCGCCAGATCCTCGCGGACTGAGATTGGTGCGACAATCAGAGCCATGGAAGACACCGGATCCTCAGCCACTATTTCAACCAGTTATTTAGCTTGTTTCTCAACCACCTCCTCTACCCTTTCCCCCATCTGTTCATTAACAGGATGCCCCTCCTTAAAGCTCGGCTGCTGGATTTTAGGTGATGAGACCTCTTTGTCCGAATCTATCCGCAACATGATGGTTCCTGAGGCAGAACGGTGCACCTCCATACTTGAAGAACTCACAGGGTTCTGGTCAGAGATGGATGGCAGAATCATTTTCTTTTTCGCACTCTCAATTGGTAGACTCTGCGGGGGAGAAGCAGTCGCTGTTTTCCCTTTTTCAGTACTGCGGATTAGGTCAGTCCTATTCTGTCCGGAACTCTCTCCTGTGTGACGGACAGGCGTCCCGCTCCAGGGGATAACCTTTTTAGTCCTTATGGTTGCTTTGGGTTTTTCTATGCTCGAGCCGAAATTCCAAAGAAAGCTCCAAGCCTTGCCATCCCGGACTGGAGAATGTAGACCGCAAGGGGCAAAAACTGACTCGTGGCGTAGACAATCTGGTCAGAATACAGCGCTCCCATCATTTTTTATAGAAATATAATCATTTATGACAGTTGCGGACTCGGCAGTTAAGGAAACATTTTCGGAATTTTCCAAAACTCGAAAATATGCGGGGATCATGTTAACCCCAGAATCCGCAATATGTTCAGCAGGATAGATCCTTCTCTTTTTCCAAGCGGACTCAAAAGTCTCAGTCCACACAGGTCATCGTGTCCTTGAAGCAGGATTTTTCCCCAGCAGCAGACTGTAGTGCCAGTCCGCATAGGTTGCAGCATCAGGGTTCCAGCACCTCATTTAGCAACGGACTCGATCCTTTAGTTCACCCAGTTCGCCCAGCCTCGATCAACTTCCAAATCACCCGCCAGGTTTGCAAAGTAGACTCCAGAGTCAGTCCACAAGGTCGCAGACCTCCAGGCAGGACAATGCCTTACAGTTGAAAGGAAGCTCCAACTCGCGAGTCCAGTCCGCCCCTCTTGAGCAGACTGTTTGCCATTTCCTTTTTGATTCCCGTCACCGCCGCCCGATTCCCCTGTACCCCGGGCAGCCAGTTATTTTAGCCCTGCCTGCTCGGGCAGACCCCCAAACCTATAAATAGGGGGAGGTGGTGCACCCTAAGGCAGGTTGGCTCGAGCCCAGAGACCAATTTAGTAAAGGCTGCGGACTCAGATCTCGGACTTTTGCGGTCTCTAATCTGTATTGATCCCTTCTTTCCTCGGTCCGTTAGTAAACGGTTGCTTGCAGTTTCAATCTCTCTTTTTACTTTTTTGCCGAAACTCGAGAGCGCATTTTTTGCATTAACACATATCCCTTGGAAATACCTTTCCAACGAGTGGTTAAACATCTTCATGCAAGGTCTGTAGCCATGGGAAAGCCTGATCAAAATTGATGGGCTGTAAACGTGCAGAAATCTGTTTTCTGCACGCAGAAAACTTCGAGGCAGATTTCAAGTACTCTATTGTCTGATATGGGTGATGGACCGAATATCAAAGTTATATTCCTTGAAAATAACTTTCCAATGGATTGTTTCACGTCTTCATACGAGTCACGTAGACTCGGGAATTGCCGATCGAAGGGCTGTACAGTCAAGTCTTGTACTTAATACTCTCGGGTTAGTATAGTATTTGGATTTGTTTGAGTAAAGAAATGGTAAGGATATTTGTAGGGGTTTCGAGTGAATTTGTCCCTATGAGAATGTATTAAACAAATGGTTTGGAAACCCAATTAGGCATGATCATATTTATGTAACGTGACAGGTTGTGATGAAGGTGAGATGCTTGGTAGTCGAACGAGTAAACCGTGTATCCATGTTAATAAAAAGATGTGAACTATTTTATGCTGATAAGATTATCACAATGGAAGCATAGCGGTAGATGGATGCTTGATCCTTAAAAGAAATTGGGAAAGGTTGACGTATGGTCATGAGGTTTGTTAAATAAGGAAGGTGTAAAGTGGCCCACTGCTTAGAGTCATGTTTCCCTACGGGTAATAGTGTGGAATTAATGTGTTGTGTAAGGTGGATTTCTACCTGTGTTAATAAAGAACCCTTGCATGATTGGATGCATGAGAAATGTTGAAGGGTGTAGTGCATGTGTTTGACCTCAAATGATTAATAATGATGAAAAGAGTCTTTGGCCGGTTGGGCCTGGTCCTCGGTGCTCATTCCCGAGGGTCCTTCCGCGCCGAGTGGATGGTTTGGCTTGGTCCTCTGGTGATACGCTCCCATAGGCTCCTTCCATGCCAAGATGATGTGAAACTGTATGCGGTGTGAGTCAACACACGGTGTCGTAATCCTGGGTTAAGGATAGTGTGGCAGGTATACGAGCTCGCTAGTCGTCACACCGACGGGAGTTGAAAGATAGACCTTGGGCGGTTGGGCTTGGTCCTCAGTGCTCATTCCTGGTGCTCCTTCCATGCCAAGTGGATGGTTGGGCTTGTTCCTTTGGTGATACACTCCCATAGGCTCCTTCCGCGCCACGATGATAGGCCAGTAGGGCTTCATACTCGGTGTACACCTACCCGAGGCTCCTTTTGAGCCATAGTACGCATGTGAGCTCGCTGTTGTGTTCTTAGCATTGAGGGGTACAAAGGCCTAGGATTGGTAGTGTGGATGCCTGCCTAGTAGTAGAGACGCCCGCTCTACTGTCACCGTCTAGCCACGTTGGATGATGCTTGAGAGGTTAGCTACCTTCTCGAAAAGTGGGAACTATAAGTCTGTGTCGACATAGATATTATATGTGCATGATCATGGGTGAGTCATTGCACTACATTCATATCATGACATACATTACATACACAAGATCCTCATCGTATATGTTTGTATGGACACTCCTATACGATGAGTTACTTTATTGTTGAGCCGGTCTTTAACTTATATGTCTGTATGGGCACTAATATAAGTTAAGTTACTTCCTGTCATAGATTCATATTTTATACTGCTATTGATGGTAGAACTTCTAGAGGAAATTACTATACTCATTTGATGTACTTACTCTGATATTCACTGATATTGATTAATCCTTTACCACCTATTTGTACTACCGTTTATATATATTGTATCCTTGTTTCTTTCTCTGCCCGGTGCCGAGGAGTCGTCGGGGCAGCGGATGTGAAACCACTTAATCTTTATGACTAACGGTTGTTATGTCTTCCTTTTTAGGAGGAAACCCCGCAGACAAAGCAACTGTACCGTTTGACTAACGGTTCCGGGAGGGGCGGTCTTATAGCTAAGGCACTCTACCGTATGGCCCCGCATGAGCTGTATGAGTTGCGTACCCAGCTGGATGAGTTGTTGTAGTGTGGATTCATTAGGCCAAGTTCTTCGCCTTGGAGTGCTCCTGTGTTGTTTGTAAAGAAGAAGGACAGATCTATGAGGTTGTGCATCGATTATAGGGAATTGAATAAGATAACCATCAAGAACATGTATCCCTTGCCAAGAATAGATGATTTGTCTTATCAGTTGCGTGGTAGTACAATGTTTTCAAAGATTAACCTTCGTTTAGGCAACCATTAGTTGAGAATCTGTGAGTCGGATGTTCCACGGACCTCTTTTCGTTCTCGGCACCGACATTTTGAGTTATTGGTGTTGTCGTTTGGATTGACGAATACACACTCTGCCTTCATGAACATGATGAGCAGAGTGTTCAAGAATTTTCTAGACCATTTTGTGGTTGTGTTTATAGATTATGTTCCAGTTTATTCCTGGAGTGCTGAGGAGCATGCCTAGCACTTGCGGTTAGTTCTATCTACTTTGAGGGAGCATAAGTTGTATGCCAAGCTGAGTAAGTGCAAATTTTAGTTACCATGGGTTTCCTTTTTGGGCCATGTGATGAATAAGGACGGAATTTCCATTGACCCAGAAAAGATAGCTGCCGTAATGGATTAGAAAAGATCTACCACACCCAAAAAAATAAGAAGCTTCCTATGGTTGACAGGCTATTATAGAAGGTTCTTAGAAGGGATTTCTATGTTGTATGCACCGCTGACTAAGCTTATGCAGAATAATACAGCCTTCGTGTGGAGTGATATGTGCGAGGAAGCTTTTCAGGAATTGAAAAATAGAGTGTGCACAGCTCCAATATTGACTTTGCCTACCGAAGGATTGATATATATCATTTATGTGGTCGCATCGCATGTCGGGCTTGGATGTGTTTTGATGCAAGAAGGAAAGGTAATTGCGTATGGGTCAAGGCAGTTAAAGATACATGAAAAGAACTACCCTACTCATGACTTAGAGTTTGCGGTAGTAATTTATGCCTTGAAGTTGTGGAGACATCTTTTTTATGGCGCACTGTGCAAGATTTACACGGACCATAAGAGTTTGAAGTACGTATTCACTTAGAAGGAATTAAATTTGTGCCAGCATAGATGGTTAGAATATATCACGGATTACAATGTCGAGATCCAATACGATCCGGGCAAAGCTAATGTTTTAGCCAATGCCTTGAGTAGAAAGACCGCATAGATCTTTGGACTTTCGGTGGAATCCTTGGCAGAGGATTTTCTGTTGATGGGTATCTCGGTCGGAAGTAGTGACTCAATAAGTAGCTTGTAAGTAGCAGAGCCATCATAGATTACGCTTACATGGCTACATCAAAAGGACGACAACACTTTCGTAGCAGAATTAAGAAAGGAGAATTGCCAGACTTTTCTATTGATGATGCAGGCACCTTGAAGTATCGTGGTAGACATTGTATTCCAACAATTGATGATATTCGAGCTAAGTTGTGCAGTGAGGCGCATGGTTCTAGTGTTGCCTACCACCCTGGTTCTACTACTAAAGAGATTTGAAACAGATCGTTTAGTGGTATGGAATGAAGAATGATATAGCCAAGTTTGTGTCTGAGTGCTTCACCTATAAGCGTGTTAAGGCAGATCATGGACGGCTTGGTGGAAAACAAATGCCTTTGGAGATTCTAAGTTGGAAGTGGGAGAGTATTTCGATGGATTTTATTACCGGTTTGCTGAGATCTCCCCGAGGACATGATTCAATATTGGTTATAGTTGACAGACTAATGAAGCGTGCTCACTTTGTGACATTCAAGATTGATTACTCCATGAAGAAAATAGTAGAGTTATATATGGATGAGGTCATCAGATTATATGGAGTACCTATTAGTATTGTGTCAGATCTAGATTCCAGGTTTACGTCTCATTTTTGGAAGAATTTATAGGAAGGGTTGGGTACCGACCTTAGATATTCAACCGCTTATCATCCGCATACAAATGGTCAGACAAAGAGATTAAATCAGATTGTCGAAGATATGATAAGATGTTACATCTTGGACTATGGAGGAGCGTGGGACGAGCGGCTGAGATTGATGGAATTCGCTTACAATAAAAGTTATCAGGAGAGCTTGGAGATGGCCCCGTTTGAGACTTTGTATGGGAGACGTTGCATGACTCCCTTATTTTGGGCCGAAGTTGGTGAAGGACCGTTGTTGGGTTTAGAAGCTTTGGAAGATATGAATACTCTTGTGACGCATATTCGAGAGAAGCTTCGAATAACTCAGGAGTATTATCAGAAGAATGCTAATCAGAGAAGGATTGATCTGGAATTTATTTTTGGATACATGGTGTTTCTCAAGGTTTCTCTGATGTTTGGGGTTAAGAGGTTTGGAAAGAACCATATGTTGGATCCCAGGTATGTGGGACCTTTCCAAGTTGTTGAACACATCAGAGTGTCAATTTATAGGCTGGATTTATCCGCTAATTTCTCTGGTGTGCACGATGTGTTTCATATGAGCCAGTTGCGAAAGTGTGTGCTTTGCGACTGGCATGTTCTCGATTCGGTGCCCCTGTTGCATCCAAACATTTCTTATGATGATGTGTCTGTTCGTATTCTGGATACTCTAGATCGAGTGTTGCGAAGGAAGACAATACCCATTGTCAAAGTTTTGTGGAAAAACCAAGACATGGAAAGCGCGACCTGGGAGTTGGAGTCAGCTATGAGGGAGGCTCATCCTCATCTATTCTCCTAGTTTCTTTGGTAAGTGTTCTATTCAATAAAACTTGGTTATTTTCCTTCTTCAGAAGATTCTTTTGTGTATAAAGTTTCGGGACGAAACTTCCTTTTAGGGGAGTGGCTGTAACGCCCCTGATTTTTCGATGTTTATTTTAATACCTTTAGTGGCGTATTTTTTGACGTCAGGGCGTTATGTTGACGGGTACCGTTGCTGGAGCGTGAATTTTGCTCATTGGTATCCGAGGTTTTGACTTAGAATATTAGCTTGGCTAATTTATATTATGTTTTTGAGAATCCCTTGCGAGCCGAGTTTGTTTTGGAACTCGGTGGAGTATTTTTGGGATAGTTCGTGCTTTGGCCATCAGGGAGTTTTTAACCAATTTTGGGTTGTCTAATTTTCATTTAGACTTCGCCGTTGGTTTCGTAGCATCGATATTTAGCTACGGTGTGATTTTCGTAGAATTCTGAGTTGGTTTGAGTTTCGGGTCGTTTGGACATTTATTTGGTAATTAATTATAATACAATATTAAATTACTTGTATAAGTATAAATAGCCTTATGATTTGAAGAAAACCATATTCATCGTCTTCCTCCCGAGCCGTCGTGCTGTTTGCGAAAGAGAAGAACGACAGACATTTCTAGGCTTTCGGCCGTCGATTGTAGGAGCTCCAGTGCGTGAAACCGTCATGGGAGAGTAGATTCAGACTGCTCTTGCCGAGGTCTACGTGTGTGCAGTGAGTTTTTCCTGTTTCTTGAGTTATTGGACGTTAGGTTATTCGGTTTTGACCCTCTTTTTCCTTGAAATGTTTCAAGAATCGTTGCCTAGGTGTTCTTGTGGCCAGATCCTGTAGGAGGAGTGCTTGGGTGGCTGGATTCAGGCGATTTGAGGCAAGTGGCGATTTCTTACCCTTGTTAAGTTACTTTCCCTTTTAGTTCTCTGTTATTTTCCTTCCCCCTTTAGAAATTAGGAGTAGGGTAGGGTTCAGCCAAGATTGTCCTGTTGTATAGTGTAGGACTTTCGGTTAAGTGTGAATTCGTAGTATATGACTGATAGTCTAAGGGAAATTTTGTCGGATTTGACAGTTAGTCTCAGTAAAATTCGTCAATTATATGACTATTTCTTAAGACAAACCCGTCGAGTATAAGACAGCTAGTCTAAGCTAATTCGTTGAATGGAACAATGAAATTAGGTTAAAATCGTCGAATATGGTGAGATCAGCCTGAGTGAAGTTCGCCGGGTATGAGTCTGGATTAATTTAGATTCATCGAGTATCAGTATTTGACTAAGTCAAAGTCGTCGAATAGTTTAGAAATTGAGTGGAGTCAGGTTTGTCGAGTTTCAGTCTTTGACTAAGTCGATTCATTGAGTATATTCTCAGCGTTGAGTGTTTCTGCGTTTGTTGAGTGAAAAGCGTTGAGTGCCTGTAAGGATAAGGCAAATTTGTTGAGTATTCATGACGAATTCATTGAGTATCAAGCTTGGCGTTGAGTGTTTTGGTTTTTGCGTTAAGAGCGTTCAGTGGTTTCTGAGTCTAAGTAAGATTCGTCGAGTATGGTTAGGATGGTGTCGAGTGCGCTGAGTGGACTCAACGCGGCGTTGAGTCCAATAAAAACCGTGGAGTTAAGTCCAGGCATCGAGTGAACTCAGCGAGGCATCAAGTATACTTGACGAATTCCCGTGGACTAAGGTTAATTTCACCAATTTGTCGAGTATACCCGACGAATCATTTTCTTGGACTTGGAATTTTCTTCCTGAATTGAGCCAATTCGTCGAGTATGACCTTAGGATGATTTTGGGGTTTCCTTCCTTGTTTTCTATGGAGAAATCCAGTGTTTGGGTTGGGATTTTATAGGTGTTTATGGATGTTTAGGTATGGCCCATGGTTGGCAGTGGATAAAGGACCACCAACATAGTGTCGAATCATGAATCGTTGCACTTGGTGGGTTTTTTATGTTGTCTTCTAACTGTTGGGTTGTGTTGGACATTGTGGCCACCGCCACAGTGCCTTCTGTGAGATGTTTGGACTGTCGGGTTGTGTTGGACATTATGACCACTACCTTAGTACCTTCTGAAGATGTTTGGGTCTGTTAGTTTGTGTTGGACATTGTGTCCACCGACAAAGAACCATTTTTATCGGTGTTAATGATTCACATGTTTAGAGCTATTAAGCCTCTTTCTTCTTTTGTATCGACATATGTTGGATGCTTACTCTTACAGATATTCTCGAAGTATGTCTTCGTTTCGCACTTGGTGCAATTTCCTAACTCTTGGTCTTTTTAAGTTAATAACTCATAACTGTTTTATTTCTCATTTGCTGTGGTTTGGCAGCTTACCTATGGTTGGGGTTCGTAAACCCTTTTGATTTCTTATAATTATTATCTACTGTTGCTATTTTTCTTCTTGTATATTCTTGCTGAGGTACTCTTTTCTTTGGAATGCCTCAGGTTTGGAGCAGTAGCCGATTAAGCGGCTAGGTTTGGTGGTTGCTAGTTTTTTGCTGTTATTGTAGAACGTCTTTTCCTCACTAGTGTGAGGTAGTGTTGTTACTCTGTTTTTTTAGTTCAGACATACTTTTCCTTTTGGTGGGTTTGTGTTAGGTTGTTGATGCCCACCAGAGTTTTTATATTGTTAAGATACCTGCTAATTTCTTAGTCTTTCTTGATGAGTGGTTGGTTTTACATGCTCTCTGGGAAGGTTTTATGCTAGGTTTGCATGCCAGTTATTTTAAAAGTATTTTTTGACTATTTTATGCATAACAATGATTTAAACCACAGTCACTATATTTGAACTAACATAAAAGATATTTCTATACTTATATTAAATCTAGAGGTATGCATATCATGAGTTGTCCTATTTGGATGTTTATGCTCATGTAGGACATTAAGCCATATAAACAAAGTATTTTCCGCAGCGTATATTCATCTTTCTACTTGTGGACTAGTTAATCCACTGAGTCGAGGGATACAAACATTAAAATTTAACTTAAGTTATTGAAGTCTTGATTTCAAGAACAACTAAACACCTAGAGGGGGGGGGGGGTGAATAGGTCCAAAAAAAATTCTTGGCAGCCTATTGATTATCTGAACATAGCAATCAAAACACATATAGCAATCACAGCACACACATCAATCATAGCACATACAACACAGTACACAGTGATTTATAGTGGTTCCCCAATTGATGGGTACATCCACTTTCTCCCTTCGCCTATCCAGCAATAAGCTAGATTCAGCCAAACTTCCTTCCACTTTCTCAAATCCTCAGATATTATAGCTCAGAGCCCAACTGGTTCCTACAAGTCAGGCGTAAGCCCTACCACTCAGATTTCCAAGATCCTACAGCTCAAGTTCTTCCCAAGAACTCTACCTCAAAGTGAATCAACACTCCTACATCTTAGGCAATCCTGCCCTACCTCAGTCTTTATAACCAGGCTTACAACTCAGGCAATCCCTGCCCTACCCCAGCCTTTATATCAGCAAGCTTACACCTCAGGCCTTAGCCTTACCACTCAGATTCAAAATGAATCTTATACAGAATTAATCAATAAAATTGAATTACAGACAACAAAGGAAAGTCTCTGTGTCTATCTACCTAGGCTAAGCAGATTTTAGCCCTAACTTTGTCTTCCCAGCAACAAGATGATACAATAATCTGGAATTTGTAGCCCGACTTGTTCTGGAATCGACTAACAGATCAATCTGCTTCTCCTTCAGGAATGTCTCCCGATCTGGACTGAGCCGTTATCAGCCCTTCCTTCTTCTTCTTTGATCCAACTGAATGATCTTCAGATCTGTCTCGGCTTGGATTGTGAAGATAACTTCAGCTAGGGCATGCCTAGGATGATTCGTCTTCCTCAGAGAATTACTCTAAACTTGTTATAGAAGATGATGATCGTAATAGCTTAATCAGAAGCCCTTCTGATTTTAACTTGAAGTTCTTGGCTTCTGCAACAATGACGGATGAAGACGACAACTCCGCTTTTCGTTTTCTCAGAAAATTAATTAGAAAACTTAATTCGAAACTAAACTCTCTTTCAGATCTCGATTACTCCTTCTATTTGTAATCCCGTCAAAATAACGAGATAATCGACACGTGTCTCAGTTTTAACGGTGGTTAAAACCTCAGCTTTATTAACTTGAGATCCACTGTAGACTGACGGTGATGTTAATGTCGATTTGCATCAAATCTTAACTTTGTTGACTGGTTAACTTTGCTGAGTCAGCATCCTTCTGGACTTAGCCAAATTCAACTAACATTTCTGAAATTCTGCGTTCGACGAAATCAAAACTCAATTCGACGAAACCTAAGCTCAGCTCGATGAAATTGTGAAGCTGAGATTGACGTATTCTCTCAGCTGAGTTCGACTAAATCTGAACTCCGCTCGATGAAATTTTGATAGTTGATTTCTTCTTACAGGAGAAAGTTGTGTTCGACTAAATTTGAAAGCTGAGTTCGACGAAATCTTCTCCTTACAGCTAAAAAGCTGTGTTCGACGATTCTGAATTCCGTTCCATGAAATCTGAATTGTGTTCAACGAAAGCTAAGCTAAGCTCGATGAATGGTAGTCTCAGTTGTTCTTGACTTTTAAATTTCTTCAGCTCTTGCTAGATGGCGTTGAGAGCATTGAGTGTGTTGACCTCACTGAACGCTATTTTCCCTTTAGCCCATTCTTCAGCTATCTGCCTGATGGCGTTGAGTGAGCTGACCTTACTCAATGATTCTGGACTTAGCCAATTTTATGGATTCTTCACAGTAAGGGTAGACTCAGAGTCATTTCGCTTGGATTTGAGTGAGTGAGCTTCACTCAATGCTACTTCACTTAGTTGAACTTTTTGTCTCCTTAAGCTTTGGCGTTGATAGGTTTAGCATGGCGTTGAGTGATGAAGCTTCACTCAACGCTTCTGGACTTGGTAAAAATTCTGGCTTCCACTACTTATGCTTTGATAGGATAACCTTGTCTCAACAGTTCTGGCCATATGGCATTGAGTGAGTTGAGCTCACTCAACGCTTTTGGACTTAGCCAGATTTCTGCCTTTGCAATGCTGTCAGCTTTGACTTCCTGCCTTCTCTCAACGCTATTAGTTGAATGGCATTGAGTGAGCTTACTTCACTCAATGCTTTTGGACTTAGACAATTTTTCTTACTTTCCAGCCTATCACCTTGAGTCCACCTATCATTGTCTCTTGAACAAACTATCCAATCATTATGACAAAGACTAACCTGTATGCATGAATTTAAACATACATCAAATATAACTATGTCTATCTCATTGATATGTTTGACATCATCAAATTAGGGCCATTGGGATCAATGCACCCAACAATCTCTCCATATTTGAAGATGTCAAAACCATTGATCAATTTCCTTAGTCAATGAGATACACATTACATAGGCAATAAAACTTATATTAAATTTAGTGAGCTTGAATTTTACCTACTCCCTCTGGATTGCTGCAAGGTGAGTTACCTTAGAGGATTACCTCTCAGCTTGACCATTTCTTTCTTGATCAACCTTTTCTCCCCATGACTTTCTCCCCTTGTATTTCTGCCATGAAAGAGCTTGATCTTTTCAGAGAGTCATCTTCTATCTCTCCCCTTGGAGCTTCATCAGTCTCATCTCTCCCCCTTTTCGACCTCTTCAGATAGTTAGGAAAGAGCAAAAGGTCTGTCTCTCCCCTTATGTTCTCCGGCTAGCTAATGTAGAGGAATCCAGGAGTGCAAATGCCAACTTGCCACTTATAAAGGGATATCTTGATACCACTTGATACCTCTTGAAATTCAGTATTACTGAAAGTCTCTACACCACTCTTGATACCACTTGATAAGACCATTTGAAAGTCTCTAGTCCTGCAGATGTTGATACCTCTTGATAAGAAGCATTTACTCTCAGCTTGAAAGCCTTTAGTTCTGCAGCTGCTGGACTTGCTCCCCCTTAATAGGAGCACCTGCTCTCATCTTGTTCTCCATAAGGTCTGCAGCGCCTGCAAAAAGAACAAACATGTACCAAACATTATACCTTAGGGAGTACCTAAAGCTATTCTAAGTTCAACATACCCAAATCAATTTTGAAGGTGTTGAACTTGGCATCATCTAGTGACTTTGTGAAGATATCAACCACTTGCTTGTCAGTGGAGACAAACTCTAGGCAAATGTCTTTTTTCTCAACATGCTCTCTAATAAAATGATACTTAATTTCTGTGTGCTTAGTCCTGCTATGCGAAACAAGATTCCTAGCAATAGAAATTGCACTAGTAGAATCACAATATAGAGGAGTTCTATTTATCTTGATGTTGTAGTATTCAAGATGATGCTGTATCCACAGTAATTGAGCACAACAGCTACATACTGCAATGTACTCTTATTCTTCAGTTGAGATAATCACACTGGTTTGCTTATTGCTACTCCAAGACACCAATCTTCCACCTAGGAATTGACATGTGCCAGTGGTACTTTTCCTGTGTTCTTTGCAGCCTGCAAAATATGCATCTAAAAATCTAGTTAGCTCAAAATCTCTATTCCTAAGGTACCATAAACCAAGATCTAGTGTGCCCTTAAGATACCTTAAAATTTTCTTTGCAGCAGAATACTGAGATTCTTGAGGGCATGCTAGGTACCTAGCACAGACACATGTAGCATACATGATGTCAGGCCTACTTGCAGTCAAATATAGAAGGGAGCCAATAATCCTTCTATACAAAGACTCATCAATAGGTTTCCCTACCTCATCTTTGCCTATAAGCATACTTGACCCCATTGGAGTTCTCATGGTGGATGCATTCTCAATTCCATATTTCTTAATCAACTCTCTTGTGAACTTAGACTAGGATATGGACAAGCCATCATCAGTCTGTTTTACTTGAAGTCCCAAGAAGAACTTTAGCTCACCCATGCTGCTCATCTCAAACTTCCCTTGCATAAGTTTGGCAAACTTCCTGCAAAGGTTGTTCTCAGTAGATCCAAAGATAATGTCATCGACATATATCTGGACTAGGATGATCTTGCCCTTTGATTCCCTTAGGAATATGGTCTTGTCTATTTCCTCCCTTGAGAATTTGTTCTCAATGAGGAAAGTAGACAATGTATCATACCATGCTCTAGGGGCTTGCTTCAACCCATATAGAGCTTTCTTAAGCCTATAAACATGATCAGGAAAGTGAGGATCTACAAAACCTGGTGGTTGATCCACATATACTTCCTCTTTTAAGTCTCCATTCAGGAATGCTGACTTCACATCCATCTAGAAGACTTTGAATCCTTGATAGGTAGCAAAAGCAAGGAATAACCTTATTGCTTCCAGCCTTTCTACTGGGGCAAAGTTTTGGTCAAAATCTATTCCTTCTTCTTGCCTGTATCCTTTTGCCACCAATCTGGCCTTATTTTTGACAATAATACCATTCTCATCTAGCTTGTTCCCGTAGATCCACTTTGTTCCTATGATATTATGTCCCTTTGGTCTGGGAACCAGCTTCCAGACTTTATACCTTTTGAACTTGTTCAACTCTTCCTGCATAGCTCCAATCCAGTAAGAGTCTTTAATAGCTTCTTCAAGCTTCTTCGGCTCTATTTGTGATAGGAAGCTTGAACATAGAGCTGTGTTGATGCTCTTGCTCCTTGTCTGGACACCATGTCTTGCATCACCAATGATTTGGTGTGCTGGATGGTCCCTCAGATGTCTCTCAGCTAGAGGCATCCTTACTTCAGCATGCTATTTTGCATTGTTCTCAGTTTGCTGAACGTCATTGTCTTCAGCTGGCTGTACTGCATTGTTTTCAGCTGACTATTCTTCATCCTCAGCTTGTGAGTCTTGAGCTCCCCTTGGACAGCACCCATCTTCTTCCTTATCTTATCCTGTTGGATCCATTTCCCTGATGGTAAGCTTGTCCATCACATCCTTTAAACCTGCAGAACTAGAAGAGGTGCTTGGCAATTCACAGTTAATTAGGTTTGACTCATCAAAGACAACATGTACTGATTCTTCTACAACTTAAGTAGTCAAGTTATAGATCCTATATGCCCTACTATTATTACTGTACCCAACAAATATCCCTTATTGGGACTTGGCAGCAAACTTAGTCACATAAGATTTACCATTATTTAGAACATAACATTTGCTACCAAAAATCCTGAAGTAGGATAAGTTTGGTTTTCTGCCTTTCAGAATCTCATAGTGAGTCTTCTTGTGAATTTTGGTGATGGAAGCCCTGTTAAGGACATGACATGCAGTATTTATTGCCTTAGCCCAAAAATATTCTAGGAGAGATGAATCACTTAATAAGGTTCTACTAGCCTCTATGAGAGTTCTGTTTTTCCTCTAAGAAATTCAATTTTGCTGGGCTGTTCTAGAAGAGGAGAACTCTTGATGAATCCCAAGCTCTTCACACAATCTTGTCATGTATTCAGACTGAAACTCAGTCCCATGGTCACTTCTGATTTTGACCACAGTACTGTTAAGTTCATTCCTAATTTGCCTAACAAATATCTGGAAGACATAAGGGGTTTCCGATTTCTTTCTTAGAAATAACACCCAGGAAAATCTGGAAAAGTCATCAACAACCATAAGGGTGTAGAATTTCCTACCTAGACTATGAACTGGCATAGAAACAAATAGATCCATATGCAGGAGGTATAAACACCTCACTGAGTTTTTGGTATCAAGGCTCTGGAAGGAGGTCCTGGTCTGCTTGCCCTTTTGGCATGTTGAGCAGATACCCTCCTAGATGCACTTCACCTTAGGACCATTTCTCACTAACTCTTCACTAAAGAGTCTGCTTATGGTCTTGCAATTAAAATGAGCTAGCCTCTTATGCCATTGGACACAATGTTATACTTTCTCATCTGTAACTAGGCATATAGGAGAGTCCTTACTCTCACAAACAAAATTAAGACAATAGGCATTTCCTCTCCTAGTGTCTGTCAAGATGACCCCTTAGTCACTTGACCTCCTAATTTGGCACTCATCCTTGAGTAAAGAAATATCATAGCCAAGATCACATAGTTGGCTTATGCTTATCAGGTTATGTTGTAAACCTTTCATATAAGCTACTTGTATGATAGTTATTATGCCATTAGATATCTTACCAAATCCTTTGGTTACTCCTTTTTCTGAACCACCCAAGATGACATTGGGTCCATTTTCAACTGGAGTATACTCCTTATTCTAGTCATGTGCCTGGAACATCCACTGTCCAAGTACCATATAGGGGTATTGCCGCTTGGACTTACCTGCAACAAATAAATTATCTTTCCTTAGGACCCCAATTTTTATTAGGTCTTAGGTATAGGTTTGACTGAAATTGAACATGCCTACCTGCAGCGCTTATAATAGGTAAGCTAGCCTTATCTCTCTGGACACTCTTATTGTGCCAGCAATCAATAGCATAGTGGCACACTTTACCATAACACTAGCACTCATAAATATTGTACCTTTTTAAGGGCTGGCTTAAAAGTATTGTTGTCAGCAACTCTCAATCCAGCTGGTACATCAGCCTTTTTCTTAAGTCTTTCAGCCACAGCTTTATTTGGGATATGTCAAGCAGTAGAGGTACTGGGGATATCTTGGACCCTATTAACAACTACCTTCTTTTCAGAGTGCAAGCTCCTGATGGCTTCAGATATACCCAAGTCTGGTGTACTGACAGACTTTCCTTTAGTCTGATTATGGACAGACAGACTTTGAGAATTGGCTGCAGCCTTATTTTTGAGTGTTGGGGCCGGGACATTAAACACAAATGATCCAGGATGGGCCATTTGGATTTCTTTATGGGCTGCCTTATAAGCACTAACACCCTTTCCATTCCTAACACAATACTCCCAGTGACCATGAATGCTCTCATGGTCATACTTGTTAGATGGTAGTACCACTTTCCTGAAAGGAATTGAAGGCTTGGAGGCTAGTGGCTGCACTGGAGCTTTGCCCTTCCTTTTGGAATAAGTAAATCTAGTTCTCTCTTTGAAGCCTAACCCCTTCTTACCCTTTTGGGAGGAGAAGTAATCAATCAAAGGAAATACTTAACATGGTTTTGAGAACTTAGCCACTAGCTCCTTCTCCTTTTGGAGTTTACATTCAAGATTTCTAATGTGGTTATTTTTGAAGGCGATTGTGTCCATCTGAATAACAATGATGTTTTTCAGCTTGCTGACTTCATTTATCTTCATGTTTAACATGTTTGTTCAGTCTTAAATAGCCAACTTCAGAAAGGAAATCTCCTCAGCCTGTTTTTTGGCTAGGAGCCTGCTTCTCTTCAGTGCTTGCAGGAGTTCACCATAATCATCAATCAATTGATTGACATCTCCTTCAGATTTAGAACCATCTTCATCTCTTGATGCAGATGCTTCTGACTCTGGACTAGTTACATAATCTGACATAGAAGGTGTAGAATGTACCTTACTAGGGCCAGGCTGCTCCTGGCTGGGTCCTTCCTCAGTCAAAGCCATCAGCCTAAGGAAATGGCTGACTTCTTCTCCTTCTTCAAATCTGTCAGCATCATCAGCTTCTCCAGTAATAGCTGCCAGCATCTCTAAGAAGTCTGCCTCTATAGATTCTTCTTAAGCAGAAAATAGCCTAATGTAGGCTTCAACTTCATCTTCTTTTTCTGACTCTGATGATGAGGAGTCAGTCCAGCTCTTTTGCTTCTTAGTAATAAAGGATTTCTCCTTCTTTCCTTTCTGCTGATGATCCTTCTTTCCTCCAGCACCTTTTGTTTTGACAGGGCAGTCAGCTATGACATGCCCTTCTTGTTGCAACAATAACATACCACTTTAGAAGAAGTATGTTTACTTGGTTTAGAGCCATACCTGTCCTCTTTAGATAATTTCTTCTTGCCCTTGTAGTAATCTTCCTTGGGATAAGAAGAAGAGGAGAGCCTGTTTCCCCAGTGCTTCTTCTTCATAAACTTCTGAAATTGCCCAGAGAAGGCAACAAAGCCTTCACCAGAAATGTGGCAGTCTGATGTGCTGGTTTCTGAGCTTTTTGAGTCAGATTCAGCATCTCTCCTTGGTGGAGGAGTCTTTCTCCTGCTCTTCCTTGTGGCTTCAGCTTTGAAGGCCGCTGACTTATCTTTTATTGTAGACTTGCTGATTTTCTCCTCCTCCTTTCTGGCAGTTAGCTGCATTTCATAAGACAGCAACTTTCAAAACAAGGTTGGTGGTGGAGTGTCTGCAAGTCTGGCCACTTCTCTGATGGCATAGATTTTTGTGTCACAGTCTTTAGTTAAAGACTGGAGGAACTTGCCATTCAATTCATAAGTGCTGAAGACTCTGCCATATGTCATTAGCTCATTAACAATTCTAAAAAACTTCTCATAGCACTCAGCTATGCCATCTGACTTCTTCTGCCTGAATCTTTCATACTCCTGAATGAGCATGGACTTCCTGTCACCCTCACTTCTTCAGTCCCCTCCATGTAGACAACTACTATATCTCACATCTCCTTAGATTTCTTGTAGTGGACTAGGTTTTGGAAGGTTGAGTAATCTATGGCACTAAAAATAATGTTTTGTGCCCTCTTATCCAATGTAGCTAAGATGATTTCATCTTTAGTCATCTCAAAATACTTCTTTGGAGTCTGCAAATTTGCATCAAGGACTGATGTCTTCATTGGGATGAAGGGTCCTTCTTGTACTGTGATGTATATCCTAGGATCAGATGCTTCCATGAAAAGCTTACCCTTTCTTTCCAGATGCTAAAAGTCTCCTTCCTGTAGAGAGGAAGTTTCATGGATCAAAGTTCTTTGTGATTTTCACCTGAACCCATTTTGGCCTTCTGATAGCTGCCCTAGAGATAAACTCGGACTTTTAAGTCTATTATTTAGTAACCTCCCTCTGATACCACTTGAATGTCTTGATTTCAAGAACAACTAAACACCTAGAGGGTGGGGGGGGGGGGGTGAATAGGTCAAAAAAAATTCTTGGCAGCTTATTGATTATTTGAACATAGCAATCATAGTATACCCAACAATCACAGCACACACAACAATCACATCACGCACAACACAGTACACGGTGATTTATAGTGGTTCCCTAATTGATGGGCACATCCACTTTCCCCCTTCGCCTATCCAGTAATAAGCTAGATTTGGCCAAACTTCCTTCCACTTTCGCAGATCCTCAGATCTTACAGCTCAGAGCCCAACTAGCTCCTACAACTCAGGCGCAATCTTTACCACTCAGATCTCCATAATCCTACAACTCAAGTTATTCCCAAGAACTCTACCTCAGAGTGAATCCACACTCCTACAGCTCAGGCAATCCTGCCCTTCCTCAGCCTTTATAACCAGGCTTACAACTCAGGCAATCCCTGCCCTACCTCAGCCTTTATAATAGCAGGCTTACACCCCAGGCCTTAGCCTTACTACTCAGATTCAAAATGAATCTTATATAGAATTAATTAATATAATTGAATTACAGACAACATAGGAAATTATCTGTGTCTGTCTACCTAGACTGAGCAGATTTCAGCCCTAACTTTGTCTTCCCAATAATAAGATGATATAGCGATCTTGAATTTGTAGCCCGGCTTGTTCTGGAATCGACTAGTAGATCAATCTGCTTCTCCTTTAGGAATGTCTCCCGATCTAGACTGAGACGTTATCAACCCTTCCTTCTTCTTCTTTGATCTAGTAGAATGATCATAAGATCTGGCTCGGCTTGGATTGAGAAGATAACTTCAGCTCGGTCACGCCTAGGTTGGTTCGTCTTCCTCAGAGAATTACTTTGAACTTGCTGTAGAAGATGATGATCGCAATAGCTTACTCAGAAGCCCTTCTGATTTGAACTTTAAATTCTTGGCTTCTGCAATAATGGCGGATGAAGACGAAAACTCGTCTTTTCATTTTCTCAGAAAATTAATAAGAAAACTTAATTCGAAACTAAACTCTCTTTCAGATATCGATTACTCCTTCTATTTATAATCCTGTCAAAATAACCAGATGATCGACACGTATCTCAGTTTTAGCGGTGGTTAAAACCTCAATATTATTAAGTTGAGATCCACTGTAGACTGATAGTGACATTAATGTTGATTTGTATCAAATCTTAACTTTGTTGACTTATTGATTTTGCTGAGTCAGCATCCTTCTGGACTTAGAAAAAATCAACTAATATTTTTGAAATTTTGCGTTTGAGGAAATCTGAACTCACTTCGATGAAACCTGAACTCAGCTCGATGAAACAGTGAAATTTAGATCAACGAATTCTCTTAGCTGAGTTCTTCTTTTAGTTGAAAGCTGAGTTTGACGAAATCTGAACTCCGCTCGACGAAATTCTGATAGCTGATTTCTTATTACAGGAGAAAGTTGCGTTCGATGAAATTTGAAAGCTGAGTTCGATAAAATCTTCTCCTTATAGCTAAAAAACTGTGTTCGATGATTCTGAACTCCGTTCCACGAAATCTGAATTACGTTCGACGAAAGCTAAGCTCAGCTCGACGAATGGTAGTCTCAACGGTTCTGGTCTTTGAAATTTCTTCAGCTTTTGCTAGATGGCGTTGAGAGTGTTGAGTGTGTTGACCTCACTCAACGCTATTTTCCCTTTAGCCCATTCTTCAGCTACCTCCTTGATGGCGTTGAGTGAGCTGACCTTATTCAACGATTCTGGACTTAGCCGATTTTCTGGATTCTTCACAGTAAGGCTAGACTCAGAGCCATTTCACTTGGCATTGAGTGATTGAGCTTCACTCAACGCTACTTCACTTAGTTGAACTTTCTGTCTCCTTAAGCTTTGGCATTGACAGGCTTAGCATGGCGTTGAGTGACGAAGCTTCACTCACCGCTTCTGGACTTAGTCAAAATTCTGGCTTCCACTACTTATGCTTTGACAGGATAACCTTGTCTCAACGATTCTGGCCATATGGCATTGAGTGAGTTTAGCTCACTCAACGCTTTTGGAATTAGCCAGATTTCTGCCTTTGCAATTCTATCAGCTTTGACTTCCTGCCTTCTCTCAGCGCTATTAGCTGAATGGCGTTGAGTGAGCTTACTTTACTCAATGCTTTTGGACTTAGGCATTTTTCTGACTTTCCAGCCTATCACCTTGATTCCACCTATCATTATCTCTTGAACAAGCTGTCCAATCATTATGACAAAGACTAACCAGTATGCATGAACTTAAATATACATCAAATACAACTTTGACTATCTCATTGACATGTTTGACATCATCAAATCAGGGCCATTGGGATCAATGCACCGAACACTTATAGTTTTCTTCATAATGAACTAGAGGATTTCTTATAAAGCGATAGGTTCGAGTTCTTGCCTGAGCGTCTGCACTTTTCCCCTGCATGGCGTAGGATCACGAAACGTATTTTCTCTTACTCTGATATATTAATTAAATGCGGAGAAAATGCGGGTTGTGACAGCGTGGTAGGGGACAGACTATCGTTTCTTCCCCCAAATGGGTGTTTTTTCGGAGACCCACTTCAGTACTCTCACTACAACAACATGTGACTCTAGAATTACACATTCACCACAGAGACTTCTCCGACATACAAACAATCATCACCAATCCAAACCAACCTGTCCGGATGGGCTTCACACAACATACCTATTTTGTACTACGAATCTGGATTCTAAATGCAAAGGTATCAGGGATACAATCGATCAACACGTCAGGAGAACCGCTTCTACGTGCTTGTGGAGCGTCTACCCTCACATGCCAAAACAAAGGACTTCACATGTCTAAGGAGGAAGATTGTTACCCTTTACGTTCGTTTCAGTGTCATGGAAGAGAAACTAGCCGGATGAAAATGACCATAATGGACTCGCCTCCATGGATTCAGACTCGGCTCGTGACTCGGAGCTCCAAAGCTTCAATAATGGAGGATCTCTTTTCTCTTCCTTCACACACACACACACTCTCTACCACATAGAAGGAGATGCCAACAGAAAATGAAGTAGAACTCAACATTCATAGCCTTAAACCGAGCTATCGCCGTGCGGTACCTCAAACATTGGCTTGCTCGGCAAGCCCACCTCCCAAAACCTCCAATCATAGGCCGACACATGGCTGCGCCGTAACTATTGCACAACCGCTGCGTAGTACCTCACTACTGCCAGGCGGTAGGGGAAACGCCATGTTGATTAGACCGCTTACGACGAATAGACACTACCACTATGCTGTATCACTACCGCCGCGCGGTAGCTTACAGAGAGCCACACCAAATAAATCAGCCACACTACTACCGGGCTAGTACTACCTCCGGGCGGTAGCTCTTAGAGAGCTAAACTTGGAGAAAACTGGGGCGTTACAATTCTCTCCCCCTTAAAGAAATTTCATCCAAAAATTTACTCATACATGCAACAATAAAGAAGTTCAAAACACATAAGAAGTTTGTACCTCAACGGAACAGCTCAAGGAACTCCTCAAGCATGGTTTGCTCACGCTCATATGTGAGCTCATCACTTCCATAGTTGTCCCACCTGACTTTGATCATCTAAATCACCTTGTTCCATAACTACTTGACCTCCGTGTCCTCGATACGAATGAGCTTGACCTTCGTCTTTAACCCACTTTCAATCGACACTCGATCAACAACAACCACCTGAGTAGGTTATTTCAATGACTTCTCAGTACTAATATGTGAAACACATTGTGCAAGCCGCTCAACTCTATCTAAAGAGAGAGTCGATAGATAGCTTCACATACCCACTCTATGATCTCAAACGTCCCAAGATACCTTGGACTCAGCTTCTTTAAGCATCGAATCCTTGATACACCCTTGAACGATTTGATCTTTAGATAAACCCAGTCACCCATGACGAACTTGACATTTTTGTCCTAGGCATTATAGTACTTGGCCTACATATCCTGAGCGATCAACAATAGCTCCCGGATTGTACGTATAGTCGAAGTAGCATCTTCAACTTTCTTTTTCTTAAACAACTTCGTTTCGCCCGTCTCTAGCTACGCCAAGGGAGTACGACACTTTCTATCATAAAGGGTCTCGAAGGATGCCATCTGAATGTTTGTTTGGTAGCTATTGTTGCAGGCGAACTTGTTCCTATAAAGGTGGTCCTCCCACCTCTTTCTGAAATATAGGGGGCACATGCGAAGCATATCTTCCACCATTATGTTTACCCTCTTGGACTAACCATCCGTCTCAGGATGAAAGGTAGTACTGAAATTTAGTTTGGTACCCAACAATTGATGAATAAGCCTCCAATCATTAGACGTGAAGCGCCCATCTCGGTCACTAATGATGCCACAGGGCACACCGTGCAATCGTACGATATTATCAACTTAAAGCTTTGCCAGCTTTTCCACTGAATCATCCTTCCTATTCGGAATGAAGTGTGACACCTTCGTTAAACCGTCAACGATCACCCAAATGACATCATTCCCTTTCTATAATATCAGCAAGCCATGTATGGAATCCATAGATATGTCATTAAACTTCCATTCCAGTATAGGTAATGAATTCAAAAACCCATCGGGCTTCTAACATTCGGCCTTTACTAGGGCATAAGTCTGACACTTTGCCACATATAGAGTTATGTCCTTCAATCCTGGATGCCAGAACAACTCTTTCATGTCTTTGAACATCTTTGTGCTCCCCGAGTGGATTGAGTACTTTGTGAAATGTGCCTCGTATATAAATTCCTACCGTAATTTACCCATATTTGGGATGCACAATTGACTGTCCTTCCATAAAAGGCCATCAATGACAGAAAACTAGGCATTCGACCAATCCAAAGACTCTGCTAAGCAGCATCTCATGCTTTCATCCAACTCCAAAGATTATTGAATCCGGTCTGCGAGGTCATATTACACCTCTATCCAGTTTAAACACACATTTGCACTGGATCTCCCATCAACACAAGAGATCTCCAAGGTCTCCAAATCTCGAATAAGACGCTCATCATGCATCTATATCTAGTTAGCCTGTGTAGGATCCCTACAACTCAGTGCGTCTGCAACGACATTTCCCTTGCCGAGAATGTAATGTATTTTGAAGGTATAGTCCACAAGGAATTCAATCCACCTCCGCTGACATATATTCAGCTCTTTCTGATCTATCAGATATTTCAGGCTCTTATTATCTGTAAAGATATCGACTTTTATGCCATACAGGTAGTGCCTCCAAAGCTTCAAAATGACTATCACAGCCGCTAAATCCAAATCGTGGATCGGATAATTCCTCTCGTGCACTTTCAACTATCAAGAGCCATATGTTATCACCTTCACATGTTAAAGTAGAACGCAACCTAAGCCACTGCCTAAGGCATCACAGTAGATTTTATAGCCCTCAAAACCATATAGCGAGCACAAAATAGGCGTCGTGGTCAGACGACTCTTTAATTCCTCAAAAGCTTGTGCACATGTCAGCGACCAAATAAACTTATGATCCTTCCTTATCAAGGTAGTGAGGGGTAACACTATCCGCAAGAAGTTCTCTACGAAGTGCATATAGTAACTGACAAGCCCCAGAAAACTTCGGACTTCCACCACAGTAGGCAATACAGGCAACTCTCCTATCGCAACTATCTTCACCGAATCTACCGCAATTCCCTCTCCACTAACTATATGACCAAGGAATTATACTGAGACTGCCAAAACTCATACTTAGAGAACTTGGCGTACAACTGACTCCTCCTCAGGGTCTCCAAAACAGCGAGTAAATGGTCTGCATGTTCTTGCTCAGACTGAGAGTACACCAGGATATTTTCGATGAAGTGTTGAATTTTTTCAAGTGAAAGTGGAAGCCTGGGCGGATTGTCCACGCGGACTGGGCGGACAGTTGTGGCGGTCTAGGCGGTCTGACCGTGCAGTCTATGCAGACAGGATTGACGACTTGCCAGGTCGGCCAGTGGTTTTGCTGTTGGCTTGTTCCCAGGAGGTAACCAGGTGGATAGTTTGGTATCCATGGGTATTGCGGACTTGTATAGAGTTCGCTGAGTCTGGCATATTGCGGATTCATTTGCAGTTTGCTGAGTCTGGGATGTGGACTGGTTTAAAGCTCGGAAGATCGGCTTGGCCTTGTGACTTGATCTTGCGCTAGTGCGGTTTGGTGGTAACCACGTAGTTTGCCGGTTTGTGTGGGCTGGCCCTCGAATCCGCTAGTGCTGTGTTCGCATCAGGGATGGCTGATGGTGTGGACTTGGTCTTGATCTGTACTAAGTCTAGGCGTGCTTAGTCTATGAGATCACGCGGTTAGCGCGAGCAATTTTCTATGTCCGTCGAGTTCGGTAGCTATCATCCTTGTGTGCTCTAGTTGCGGACTCGGAGTGTGCGGACTAGAGCAATGTATGCAGTGGCATGCAGACTGGAGCTATGTCCACTTGTGTACGAACTGGTGGAGTTTTTGCAGGGTCCGCTAGTGTGGAAGACAAGTCAAGGCTAGGATTTGTGGCGATAAGGCAGTTATGATTTCTATCTAGCCTTGGTGGTGTGACCTTGGAGGACTTGCTCTTCAGCCGAGTTACGACGATAAGGCGTGCTGGATTTGTGTCCATGGCTGTGCAGATACACTTAGTACTCGCCGTGAGATAGGGTGGTGATCCTATCGACTAGGGCGGTGATCACACTGCTCTCTGTGCCTATAAATAGGACCCCTATCACATCAACACTATAACCGAATGAACAGTAAGTGAGCTCGGGTGGTTGCTGTGGATAGGTTTTTCTATTTGCATGGTTTGAGTAGTTTACCAGTCTTTTGCTGTGCAGATTGTGTGGACAGTGCTGAGAAGCCAATGACTTCGTTCTAACTTTGGTTAGAGATCGGTGCGGTCTCTATAGTTATAATTAGCAGTTAGTAGCAGGTCGCGGCTTGCGGCCAGACAGCATTCTCTCTTTGGCTATCTTTTTCCAATTATATAAGTTGTCCGCTTCTTGTGGCTTGTTCAGTTCGACAGTAGCTGTTCGTGGAGATCTGGTGGCTTGACGACCTTACGGTTAGGTGGCTTGCAGATCAGCGGACAGAGTTCTTCAGCATTGGAATAACGGGTTGTCTGCATGGTTAGGTTGCGGTTTGGCAACTTAGCAGCTTCAGCGGACTCTGTAGTGCAGCTCAGCAGACTCGACGGTTACTCCTTGAGTCCACGCGACTAGTTTTTGCCTTGTATTTTTTTGCTTCCATCGGGTACATCGGCGAATCATGTCTCGCAATGCATGCCACGTCATGTAAAGATTTTTGATAGTACAAGATTCTTGCTCTTCTAGTTGCATCTAGTTTACTTGGCTTAGTTTTGGTTGGAGTGTTCCTGTTCCTGGTTTCTTGTTTTCTGCAGTTAACAAATTTTTATATGTCAGAGGGAACAGAGTCTTGAGCAGCGTTCAACAGTCAGTTTGCTTTATTGCCTCTAGAAGTCTAAGAGAACCAGGATAAGTGCAATGGAATGTGGACTATAGTTCGGTTGGGGGCGGCCCGAGATACTCACATGAGTGGGCCCTTTCAACAAAACTGGTTTTTGTTGAAAAGAGGACGACCCACTAAGGTGAGTATCACAGGCCGCCCCCAGCCGGACTACACTCTACCGGCCCAAACCCACTCTCCACACAACCGCGTGCGGCAATCTCACAAACCCGGCTTACCTCCCTTAACTGGTTTATGGCGGGTTGTTGAGGTAAGCGAGGCGTTGAACTTGCCCGGTCTCGATCCCCCGACCACCTTTCAATGAGAAGTGATCTAGTTAAGCGCCCATACGAGGAATTCCCAGGAGGTCACCCATACTAGGACTACTCTCGCCTGAGCACGCTTAACTATAAAGGAGGTCGGGGGATCGAGGACAGGCAAGCGCAATGCCTTGCCGACCTCAACAACCCGCCACAAACTAGTTAAGGGAGGTCAGTTTGGTTTGGGAGATTGAGTGCATGTAGTTGTGTGGAGAGCGGGTTGGGGCCAGTGGACTGCAGTCTGGCTAGGGGGGTGGGGGGCTTAGGATACTCACATGAGTGGGCCGACTGCCTTTCAACAAAAAATGGTTTTTTTAGAAGGGGCATGCAGTGATATCCCACCTCACAAGGTATCCGAGCTATCATCCTTAAACTCCCTTAGAGGGTTGCAGCCACACCGACCAAACCCATCTCCACGTGCCGCATTCGGCCAAAGCCCACAACCGGGTGGCCTACCTTAAACTGGCCATATGACGGGTTGTTAGAGGCCACATCCTACCTTAGACGAGTGAAACTCGATAGTCAAATGCACACCACAGGGACTTTCCAAGAGGTCACCCATCTCGTGACTACTCCTGCCCGAGCACGCTTAACTATAGAGTTTTTCCACTTCTCATCACCAATTTAGCACACTTAACCATTTTTTAGAAGGGGTGTGCGACAATATCCCACCTTGCAAGGTATCTGGGCTGCCTTAAAATCCCTTAGAGGGTGGCAGCCCAACCGTCCCAACCCATCTCTATGTGCCGCATTTTTCCCTAGCCCAAAACTGGGTGGCCTACCTTAAACTGGCCATATAGTGGGTTGCTAGAGGCCATATACTCCCTTAGATAAGATAAACTCGATATTCAAACACAAACCACAGGGAGTGTTGAAATTTTTGAAGTGAAAGTGGCAGCCTGGGCGGGCTATCCGTACGGATAGGGCGGACAGTTGTGGCGGTCTGACGGTACGGTCTATGCGGACAATATTGATGACTTGCCAGGTCGGCCAGTTGTTCTACAGTTGGCTTGTTCCCAGGAAGTAACCGAGCGGATAGATTTGGTATTTACGGGTGTTGCGGACTTGTACAGAGTTCTCCGAGTCCGGCGTGTTGCAGATTCATTTGCAGTTCGCTGAGTCCGGGATGCGGAGTGGTTTGGAGCTCGGGAGATCGGCATGGACTTGTTCCTTGATGTTGCTCTGGTGCGGTTTGGTGGTAATCGTGCAGTTCGTCGACTTTTGTAGACTAGCCCTCGTATCTGCCGGTGCAGTGTGTAAAAATTTGTGAACCAAAGAAAATGGGAAACCAGGAGCAGGAACACTCCAACCAAAACCAAGCAAAGTAAACCAGATGCAACTAGAAGAGAAAGAATTTTGTACTATCAAAAATCTTTGCAAGATGATACATATATGGCGAGACATGATTCGTCGATGTACCCGATGGAAGTAAAAAATACAAGGCAAAAAACTAGCCGCACGGACTCAAGGAGTAACCGCCGACTCTGCCGAGCTACACTACAGAGTCCGCTGAAGCCACCAAGTTGCCAGACCGCAACCTAGCCGTGTGGACAACCCGTTATTCAAACGCTGAAGAACTCTATCTGCTGATCTGCAAGCCTCCTAACCGTGAGGTCGCCTAGCTGCCAGATCACCACGAATAGCTGCTGCCGAACTGAGCAAGCTGCCAGAAGCAAACAACTTATTGAATTGGGAATAGATTGCCAAAGAGAGAAGACTGCCTGGCCATAAGCCACAACCTACTTCTAACCACTGATTGTAGCCGCAGAGTCTGCACAGATCCCTGACCAAAGTAAAGACCAAGTCACTAGTTTCTCAGCACTGTCCGCAAAATCTACACAACAAAAATTGGTCAACTACTCAAATCATGCGAACACAAAAACTATTGGGTTTTGCTTTACATCACAACACTTGTGCGCAGTGGAAATGGAACAAGAAAACCCAAAATAGTTCAGATCTAGCGATTAACATTAATCAAGAAGTAAAGTGCGGTAAATAAAATTTTACCTTTGAGGGATTGAGTCAATACTCAACCAAGGTGCTCCGATTGATTCCAATAAATGACAATGGCTTGAGTTCTGAGCGTAGAATAATGTCCACGCCTTTATAGGTGATCTAAACGAACGGGAGAAACCTTAGATTCTTGTCGCACAAGATCTAGGTCAGAAGATAAAGTTCTGCATCTTCACAGACTGCTAGTTCTACAACAGAAGAGGCGGGGGGAGGGGGGAGTACTAATGCCGTGGAAGCACTTTCCGACAAAGTATTAGGTTGGCAAATAGTCGATTGTGAGATTGGTGTAATCGGCCTTGGCGGAACAGTTCCATCGGGCGGGAAGAAGAGCCGACTCTGTATTAGGTCTTTGTGTAACTTTATTCACGAGTGTTGGTTCAACTCCCTCAATTTACTGTACATATCATATATATACTGAATACTGAGCCAACCCATACCAGCAGACCACGCTGAACCGGACTTAGAGGAAATAAATAGGATGAAACAGAATTCGTCGAGTATTACGTCGATATTCGACGAATCAACACTTGAGTTGACGAATCGTTAAGTATACATGTCGATATTAGACGAGTCAACACTTTACTTGACGAATCGTTGAGTATACACGTCAATATTCGACGAAAAAACACTTGACTCGATGAATTGTTGAGTGCACTCAATGCCTCAATGCCAGACTCATCGAATCAACACTGGACTCGATGAATCGTTGAATGAACTCAATGCACTCAATGACATCATTTGACGAGTCAACAATTAACTCGACGAAGGCATCGAATGATCTCGACACTCTCAGCGCCTAATTTAACAAGTCAACATTTGACTCTACGAAAGTGTTGAGTGGTCTCAACGCCTAATCGACAAGTCAACATTTGACTCGACGAAAGCATTGAGTTGTCTCGACGCACTCAACGCCAGACTGAGTAGACTTGATACACTCAATGCCATCATTCGACGAATCAACGATTGACTCGATGAATCGTTGAGTGGTCTCAACAATCTCAACGCTAACTCGACGAATCGACACTTGACTTGAAGAAAGCTTTGAGTGGTCTCGACGCACTTAATGCATGGCAGAGTCCAATCCTTCACTTATCACATGCCAATGCTTGGTCCTTCACTCACCACATGAGCACGACCAACATAATCAAATCTCCCAAATTCTCAAAACGTTCTTATGTGCGACCCTATAGGCTTATATTGCATTGGCAGTGAGACTACATGCTTGATCACTTCCAGATCACAATGGTAACACCAACAAAAACCTGTCTGTAGCAACCACCCGAGCTCACTTATTGTTCATTCAGTTATACTGTTGATATGACAGAGGGTCCTATTTATAGGTGCGGAGAGGAGTGTGATCATCGCCCAAGCTGATAGGATCACCACCCTATCTCACGGCGGGCACTGAGTGTATCCGCACAACCACAGACATAAAGCTAAACCGCCTTGTCGCCGCAACTAGGATGGACAACCAGTATGCCAGGGTAGCATCACCAAGGCCGGATATAAATCCTATCCGCCTTATCGCCACAAGGCCAAGCCATGACTTGTCCGCCATACCAGGGGACCTTGCAGAAACTCCACCAGTCCGCACACAAGCAGACATAACTCCAGTCTGAATGCCCTTGCGGACACTGCTCCAGCCCGTACACTCCAAGCCAGCAACTAGAGCATACAAGGCTGATAGTTGCTGAACTCGGTGGACATAGAAAATAGTCCGCGCTAACTGCGCGACCTCCCGGACTGAGCACACATAAACCTGGTACAAACCAAACCAAGTCCACATCAACAAGAGTTCATGGAACGAACTCCAAACTGGCAAACTCAAGAACAAGTTCGCACAACCCGGCAATCTCTAACACTAGTCTGCACTGTCCAACGAACACCGTGCTTATCACCAATCGTACAACCAGATCATGTCTAAGGCATGAGCTTAAGCAGAACTCACGAGCTCCAAACTAGATCACATCCCGGACTTAGCGAACTGCAAACAAATCCACAACACGTCGGACTCGGCGAACTCTATACAATTCCGCAACACCCGCGGATACCAAACTTATCCTCCAGGTTACCTCCTGGGAATAAGCTAACTACAAAACCATTGGCTAACCTGGCTAATCGCCAATTCTATCCGTATAGCCCGCACGGTCAGACTTCCCAGACTGCCATAACAGTTCGCCCAGTCTGCGCGGACAGTCCGCCCAGGCTGCCACTTTCACTTCAAAAAATTCAACACTCCCCCTTGAAGTGAGAAGTGGAAACTAGCCCTTGTAGTCCCCGTAACCATATAAATGGCCCCTTCGATAGCGGATTCGTGAAGATGTCTGCGATATTGTCCTCGCTATGCACATATCACCATAAGAGACCCCTCCAACACCTTCTCCTGAATGAAATGGTGCTCAATCTCAGTGTGCTTGGTCCGCACGTGACAAACTGGATTATTAACCAACTTAAGGGCACTTTCGTTGTCACTGCGTAGCAGAGTGGGACCGCACACTTCTTCATTGGACGTCCTCTACTAGCCTCCTAAGCCAGATGGATTCCTGAGCTGCCAAGGTCGAAGCCTTGTACTCCGTTTCCGTAGTAGAGACGAACAAAGAATCCTGCTTCTTACTACACCACGAGATACCTGATGATCCACATGTGAAGGCATAACCAAACGTCGACTTCTAGTCGTCTGAATCTTCCCCATAATTAGCATCTGTATAACTGCGTAGGTTGAAGCCTGTGTGTCTCACATAAAGGAGACTCATATCAGAAGTGGGCTTCACGTACTTTAGAATGCTCTTCGCCGCCACCAGATGAGGCATCCGAGGTTCCGCCATATACCGACTTACTCAACCTACAACATAAACAATGTCTAGCCTCGTAGTCATCAAGTAAATAATGCTCCCAACAAGATCCTAGAACACTAAAGGATCTGGAAGTATCCTCCCCTCATCTCGTTGAAGCTTGATGTTAACATCAAGTGGAGTAGATCTACTCTTCCCCTCCCACATTGTTGGGTCCATTGATCCTAATGTCCTAAATTTGAAGAAGGCATAGCAAACAATGTATACACATGTGGTGATCTAACTTGTGCTCAAGTTTAGTGATTGTAGGATGTCCTAGTAATAATGATGGGACATGTAACCTAAGTGGCTAAGTCAGGTAAACACTTACCTAAGATTTGGATAGACAGAAATCTGTCTAAGTACACAGGCGTTGAGTAAAGGTTACTCACTCAACGCCAGATGACTTATAGCTAGAAGTGGAGCCTATACAGTCAAAGACAAAGGAGTGGCAAGCTGAGAAAGTGGCTAATTCCACAGGCATTGAGTGAAGTCAACTCACTCAACGCCATATAACAAAAGGCTTTGAGATAGGCAAAGCCTAAGAGGAAGCAGGGAGAAATGTGGCTAAGTCCACTGAAATCGAGTGAAGATCATTCACTCAATGCCATAGCTTCATAATCGTTCAGTATAGCTCAGTCAGTTAACGCCAAAGGAAAACTGTGAATATTTATCAAGTCCACAGGCGTTGAGTGAGTCAAGCTCACTCAACGCCATGTGATAATGCGCTGACTAATTCTCAAAGCCAGTGTTTTTAGACACAGAAATTTGGTTAAGTCCAAATGCATTAAGTGTAGCTCACTTACTTAACGCCAGATAACAGAATAAAATCTATCAAGTAGTTTGGCATTGAGTGGAGCTTACACACTCAATGCCAAGTAGTAGAAAGCATGGCTAAGGAAAAAAGCATTGAGTGAGGCATGCTCTCTCAACGATCTCAACGCCAAGCATGCAGAAGAGGATGAAGAATAAGCTAAGGAAAAAAGTGTTGAGTGAGGCTTGTTCACTCAATGTTGTCAATGCCAAATGGCAGAAATATGTCCTAAGTGTTTTGGCATTGAGTGAGGCTTACTCACTCAATGCTGTCAATGCCTAACGCTAAAAAGTTTGCCTAAATGTTTTGGCGTTGAGTGAGGCTTGCTCACTCAACACTATCAATGCAAAATGGCAAAAAGATTGCCTAAGTTTTTTAGCGTTGAGTGAGGCTTGCTCACTCAACGCTGTCAACGCCTAATGGCAGAAAGATTGCCTAAGTGTTTTGGCATTGAGTGAGGCTTGCTCACTCAACGCTATCAATGCCTAATGGCAGAAATGTTGCCTAAGTGTTTTGGCATTGAGTGTAGCTTTCTCACTCAATGCCTAGATAGATAAAATTCTGTTTAAGTGTTCTGGCACTGAGTGAGGCTTGCTCACTCAATGCCTATGCTGCTGATGCTTGATTTTTTGCTAAGTCCACAGATGGTGATATGAGCAAGTCAAAAAGTCAACCTTATTCAAATTATTAGTGGAAAAGCTACAGTACATGACAAAAGGCGCCGCAAAGCTACTATACGACGGTTAACGTTAAAGAAAGATAACAGCTGACCATCAATGGTGTGGGGCCCACTACTAAAATAGCCGTTGGGTTGCAATAAATAAAAGGAAAAGGCTTTTGACAGAAGAAAGAGTTGAAAAAGCAGTTCTTCCTCATCGCCATTGTTGATATGAAGAGAAGAACAGAGAGCAAAAAGACTGCAGGTCTAAAAGCTCAACAAGTTAGCTGTTTGCCTTCATCATCTACTACAACAAGATCAGGGCAGATCTCTGTAGAGGAGAAAGAAAGTTAGCTGGTGCCATTTTCCATCTGCACTAGCAAGTTCTTCATAGTTCCAGCTGTATAACTCTTAATAACATTTACTGGAGGCTGTGAAGAAGAAGTTAGGACTGAATCTCTTCAGCTCAGGAAAGAAAGAAGAAGCAGAACAGTTGTCTGCAAGCTGCTTCTAACACAAGCCTAATCAAAATCCATATCCTTATTGCTGAGAAGAAGTTGAGCTTAGAATCCTTTAGCTCAGGTAGCAGCAAGTCTTGCTGCAGTTACTTCTTAGCTCTAATAGGAAAAATCCCGGGTGCTGTGAAGAAGAAAGTCTGGACAGAGTATCGCTCAGTTCAGGAAGTAGGCTCTAGGATTATCTTCCTAGAGTCATAGTTGGGCTAAGTTTAGCTCAGTTCAGAAGCTTGACACAGAGAAACATCTCTTATATCAAGATCAACCACACAACAAACTTCTATCTTGTAGGATCCTTTTGGATCTGAGTGGTAGGAGCAAGTTTGCTCAAAGGTAGGATTCTATTGAGAATCTGAGCTATAAGACTTGGTTTCAAGTCTGAGGTAGGTGAGTCATTCTCACAGAGCTATAGGGAATTTGTGCCTGAGATAGGATCTGGCTGCAGATTTGTAGGGGCCTTCTACCTGAGATTGTAGGAGAGTAATTCTCTCTGAGGTAGGATACCTAATGGATCTGAGGTAGGGCTGTCCTCCCAACCCGAGTATAGGGCCTTTGGCCTGAGGTAGGTGATTTGCTGATCACTGAGTTATAGGCTCTTATGGCTGAGTTGTAAGTCTTGGAGGATATTGAGAGATCCTGAGGGATTTGAGGTGTAAAATCTTTGGAGAAGAGTTTTGGAGAAGTGCTTAGTCCAACAAGATAATTGGATAGGTGGGAGGGAAAGTGGATGTACCCTTATTAGGGGAACCACTGTAAAACTTTTGTTTGCTTTGTCTGTTTTCTCTGGTTGGGTTTATTGCAGGTTGCATGTCTTGAAAGCAGAATTTAATCAACTAATAAAGCATCCAACTCAAGGGAAAAAAAGATAGTCACTAAGGACTAAGAAACCTATTCACCCCCTCTAGGTGATTTAGCTATCCTTGAAAACAAAGACTTTCACGCATGCTGAACCGCTGAATGATCCATTCCGCATAATCCCTTTGGGAAACGAGTATGCCACTCTCTTTCCTCTCCACCTCGAGTCCAAGGAATTGGTGGAGCTCACCCAAGTACTCCATCTCGATCCGAATAACTAGCTCTGCCCTGGGCCTAGCTACCTCCTCCACGGAGTTTCCCATGACAATTATATAGTCCACGTACAACAGAACCAAGACATGAAGCTCGCCCCTCTTCTTGATGAGTAGGCTCGAATCTGAATTAGAGGTAAAATAAGCGAAGAATTGGAAGTATTCTGCGATCTTCCCATACCATGCCCGTGGAGCCTGCTTCAAGCCGTAAAGGGCCTTCCAGAGCTTTCAGACGTATCCTGGATGATCATTAGACACATATCCTAGTGGTTGAACCATGAAGATGTCCTTATTAATTTCCTTATAAAGGAAAGCATTCTTTACGTCCAACTACCACATCTTCCAACCTTGGCAAGCCGCCAAGGCCATCACCACCCATACTGAAGTCATTTTTGCAACAGGACAAAACTTCTCTTCGTAGTCTTCTCCATATTGTTGAGAGAGCCCTCAAGCTATAAGAAGAGCCTTGTACCGCTCGATGCTCTCATCTGCCTTCTTCTTCAACTTATACACCTACTTGCACATCACAAGAGTAACGTCATCGACCTTGGGCATAAGGTTTCAAGTCTCATTTTTACTGAGGGCAGCCATCTCCTCATCCATGACATTATCCCACTCATTGACTCCAATGATGTATTCAAATCTAGAAGGCTCTCACTTGTCCAGAGGGCCTGTGAAGAAATAAGAGACGAAGATCATCGCATTTCCTTCGCTATAATGAGCTGGTGGTTTGACGGTCCTCTATGATCTTCGAAGAGTCTGACCCTTGCTAACCACCTCTACTGCTTCTTATGAACCAACTCTATTCTTGGGAAAACTTGGAGCATCACTCCCCCTACTTCCTGAACCAGAATCCTCCGCCCTGGAGCTAGAAGCACCTGGAGATCCTGGTGATATAGACAGTTCCACCAGAAGATCCTTAGCAACCTCCTCTTGCCCTCCATCTGACCTGCTTTTCTTGCAGATCCATAGATGAGCTACCTCCATATGACGTCCGTTCGTCGAAGACTATATCTCTGGACATGACAAACTTCCTCGTCATAGGATCCATACACCTCCATCCCTTCTTTCGCTCGTCATAGCCCACGAAGACAAGCTTTCTCGCCTTCACATCCATCTTTGTCCTGAGAACATCTAAGACGTGTATGTAGAGGGTAGACCCAAACAATCGAAAGTGTTCTATGATGGGCTTCTCCTTAAATATCATATTATGAGTAGACATCATGTTGATCGGACTCCGAGGCATCCAATTGATGACATTGGTTGTGTAGGTCATCCATTTCGCTCAGAAGGACCTTAGAATGCCTTTGGCATGAAGCCAACACTTATAGGTGCTAACTCATGATGATATCATCAAAATTTCTGCTAAGTCCACAAGTGCTAACTCATGATGATATCATCAGAAGTTCAAATAGTGCGGGATCAGCGTGCTAGATGACAAAAGGTGCCATATGCCTTTAGCTATAAATGCAAAAGTGATGGAGTAGTTTCCATTTCCTGCCAGTCTATACTGCGCAAAGATCCATTGAACGGCGAGATACAAAAGAAGAGTTCCAAGAAATTAAAAACATCCTTTTGGAGAAAAAGTTACTAGTAATCTTCTTCCTCTCGACGAAGTTAAAGTTTACCAAGAACTTGCTCTACAGTTAGTCAGTGAATCACAAATAGTGTTTGCTGTTGAAGATATATTTCACTGAATATTAAATCAATTTTAAACAGTAAGGTCAGAAAGTTTTCTTTCTGAGTTAGAAGAAGGAGCAGAGCATGCCTAAGTTATTGTTCATCTTCAAGGGAACTACACTCAACTCTAATCCATTAAGGCCTTGAAGAAATAGTACTCTGCAGTTCTTCTCAACACAAGCATAACAACCTTTAATATCTATTCCTGGTGCATTGAAGAAGAAAGAGCTATGTTTACTCAGTTCAAAAAGCAGGCTCAGAGAACACTTTCTCTGGACAAAATCAACAACAACAAACTTACTCAATTTATAGGATCAGTCCTGATCTTAGCTGTTAGACTGAAATATAAAGGCTGAGTTATAGGATTCAGTTGTGAATTTGAGGTAGGGCATTTGGGGTTTGAGGTAGGATCATTCTTGATCTGAGTTGTATGAGTATTATTTACTTTTAGTTGTAGGGCCTTTGGGCCTGAGTTCGGATCATTCTTGATCTGAGCTGTAGGAGTAATATTTACTCTGAGTTGTAGGGCTCTAGCCTGAGGTGGAACTTGGAGGAAGTCTTAGAGATCTTGAGGGATATGTGTTGTAAGCTCTTTGAGCTGAGATTGGAGAAGATTGCCTTATCTAACACACTGTTAGAAAGGTGGGAGGGATAGTGGATGTACCCATACCTTGGGGAACCACTATAAATACATGTGTGCTATTTGTGTTCTTGAATGTAAGCTAACTAACTTAACACTCAACACACTAAAAGTAGAAAGACGTCTAAAAGGCTTAGAAACCTATTCACCAACTCTAGGTGTTTAGGTACTCTTGAAACAAAGACTTTCACTCTTCCATAGATGAGATTTCATCCTCTTTTTCACATGATGTGTTCTCTTCTTCCATTCCTATTGTTATAAACTCAACGAATCATTTAATAGAGGAGCTTTCTTGATTACTTATGCAAGCATATATATGCTCCATGTCGTGTACTTGCTCTGTTCCTATAGGTGGAGAATCATAAGCTTCTTCAAGAAATTTCCAAATTTCATAACTATTAGGAAATATATAAATTGATTTAAAAATAATTTGATCTAATGCACAAAATAAACTATTTAAGGATTTAGCCTTTAAAACCATTTCATTTTTATTTAATATACTTGGGGGCTCTTTAACTGTAAAATTCTGAACTTCACCATCTAAGGATTTAAAAAATATTTCCCTTAGAATTTTTCACCCTTTATAATTTTCACCCATAAATAAAGGTGGTGAAAAAGATTTTTCATGAAACAAAAAATTATCCCTTCTAGTTGTTGTGAGATCATGAAGCACCATTATTCCTAATTGTGAAGCCATTTTGAATATCCTGACTCTGATACTACATATTGGATCTTGGACCACCCTTAGAGGGTTGTGAATAGGGGCTTTATGGAATTTAAATCTTTAATAAAATTTTTAATGTTTTTAATGAAGTTTTGGAATATTTTATAGTAGAATAATATATTTTATATCTTTGTATTATATTAATGATTGCTTTTTTAGAAGGTCGAAATTAAATTAAACTTTGCAACTGCCGGCGATATGTTTTTATCGTAGGGTGTTAGTAACAAAAAAAGTGAATTGCTAAAGCGTATTCTACAAATTGCAATTAACAATATATCTTGAGTTGAACCTTTGTTTGAGAAATATAATTTAAGGTAATTTATGGAAATAAAATCAAGATCTTGAGGCAACAAAAAGAAGATTTTATTTTGCATGTGCATAAAGTTAAACCACTTTAGTAATACAAAAAGTGAGAAATAATTTTATTTCAACAATAAGGATTACAAAACTTTTATCTTATAATGCTAAGATCAAGGCTATAAATAAAAATCCCTTTTCTTGCTTCACTAATCCTTCTCCCAAGGAGCAGATGGCTATATCCAATCTTACCCCAATAATGGCATTTAGCCTCCCCCTATATCTAGCTTTGACGTATTCGCTGTATATAAGGAGCAAACTTCACCCTAAGTCGCAAAAGGACCTTATCGCCAATATGGGTGAATTTCCCACATAATCCTTCACAAAAACTGACGTTCTCCCCGAATTATTTCTCTAATAATACAAAATCTATAAAAGAGATATACAAGATAATAAAATGTAAGAGAAAACTCCCTAAGGTTTTTTGAAGGACAAGAGAATAAAATGTTCGCCCTTTGTGTTGAATGTGCGCTGTAGCCCTTCTCCTTCAAAATCCCCTTTAGATATGCATGTTCACCTAAGGATGTTATATTGTTGGTTGGAGATGAGCCTCTATAAAAATAATCAGATTTATGGCTATAGAAGATAAAGAATCCAAGCTTTAGGAAGTGTAACCTTGATCCTACAAATTAATAGCTTTTTATAAAAATTCATTGCTATCACCAACAATTTCTATCTATCGCTGGCGGTATATCCATGTGCTACTATGTGTCACATATTGGGGTGATCATGCAAGGTAAAATGATGGATGTGAAGATATCGTGTTCGATATTTATATCGATTGCGGATATTGCAAAATCATGTGTGCCATCCTTGATCGTACGGGACATGGTTGTCGCTAGATTAACATCATCCTGGGTATTGTCGACGATAGTTATATTGCCCGTAATATAACTTGCGAAATTTTACTTTTCCATATTGTATATGATGTCATTTTATTTCTGAAACGTGATGGCACATCCCATAACTCTTCTTAGATTGAAAGTTATGGCCATTCAAAATCAACTATCAATATTAGTCTTTTGGTTGTTTCAAAAATGTACACGGCCATAGGTCATGCCATGACAAAGAGCTTATCTCCTCAATAGGTTTATTCATGTATCTATATGACATTCATATTATAAAAACACAGGATACTAGATCAAATACATCAGGTATTTATTATTCTCAATCTAAGAGATGTGGAATGCATCCTATTTCCCCTCCAAGTCAGCAATCTCTTTCCTAGTGCCTGCGCCAACTTTATTGATTTCCTTCTTCGAGTTAGCGACTTTGATATCTCCAAAATCTTTGTAAAGAGTCACATAGTTGATGTCGGCGAATTCATCCTTCATGGAACATTTATCCCTTAGGATGTCAAGAGTAAGCCTTATTATGCCCTTGGTAAGCCATAATTTGGAATGCCAATATTTTCAATTCACGTAGGTAAGAACAACCTAAAAGTAATGCAGTAAAAAGTTAGCAAACACATACAGATAAGTGTTATATTGAAGATTACTTTTAGAAATACTCAGAATTCAATATTTATTCCCTACCGTCAGCGATAAGTGTTACCACCTAACGCTAGTAATAGATGAATGAATTCTAATAGTTATTCCACATAAAAAAAATCTTGCAATACATTTGTGAAATGGATTTGTAAAAAATGTTGTTTTAAAATATTTTATGATTGAACTAAAATCGAGATCATAAGATAAATAAGAGTATGATTTTATTTTATAATTATAGAGATTTTAATCAATTTAACAATACAAAAAGTTAGAAATAATTTTTATTTCAATAATAAGGATTACAAAACTTTGATCTTTACTACGCTAGGAACGAGACAATAAATAAAACTCCCTTTTTATTTTCTATACTGACCATTCTTCCAAGGACCGGTTGTTTTATGCCTATCTGTCCAAGATACATCCTCAAACCACCCTTAGATCTACCCTAGCCCTAGTCGACACAACACGTGACAAATTGTAGAATCCTCCCCAAAATATGACGTCCACTCTGGACATTTTTCCCCTAAGTGTTGAAATACTTAGTCGCCAACAACCGCAATAAATTTCCCACGGAATACATCCTAAAATCTTACATACTCCCTGAATAATTTCTCCACTGATACAAAAAGATAAAAAGAGAAATACAAGAGAAATAAAAAAGCAAGAAAAAAACCCAAGGATTTCAAAAGGTGAAGACGAATGCGATATAGACGTTGGCATTCTTGAAGAGTTCTCTTTGTGTTGGATATGCAATGTTACACTACTCATTCAAAATTCTCCTTTAGATCTTCATGTTTACCCATTGGTTTCTTATTCAACATCTAGAGATGAGACTCTCTTAGATGGTTCGAACTTGTGGATTCGGAGGCATAGGAATCGATGTTATAGAAGGTGAGGAGCCGCTCTTTAAATAGAGATGAGGAGCTAATACTGGAATTTGATTTAACTTTGGTTGTTAGCTAAATTTAGTAAGCGATATGAAACACCTCCCCTATAATGACCATATAATATTGGTCCGGTCAGGTCCCCACAACAGATAGATACCACAACTTTAGCATTATAGAATGATATAAAAGTACTACCCATCTCAAAACACAGAGAATAAAATAGCGAAAACTAAATGATAATTCTAGAAGTTATCCACAACTGCATAGGAGTCTGAAATGGCCTTAAGGTCTTACAACATTCAAGTGTCCAAAACAACAACACTCATCATAACAATGTGCCAAAGCACTCCTAGGAAGTATATATGCAAACTTGATTTTCATCCAAGGCACCCAATAACGCGTATGGTTCTAACACACCTTCACAAATCATCACATCATAATCATCATATGGGTACTCTCATTCCCCAAAGGAATATAAGCCCATGTATAAGAACTCTCGTTAAGACCCCACTTGCACATGGATCATAACACAATTGGGATTGTCCATGAACTCCACCGTTCTTGCCAATTTTACCAATTTAAGCACAACCAATGCTAAGGAGCCTTGGTTGACCATGACCGCTTGTGGGTTCATTGCCTGGGCATGTCCAAAAGCTTTGCGTCCTTATTAGTTTCCACATGAGGGGACTTGTCTTGCTAGGACACCCTCCATATGTGAATCACAACATCACGGGGTAAGCCAGACAACTAAAAAGTCAAAGTCATGCCTCCACATTACCTTCAATAAGCATATCCTTTCCCGCACTAAACCATCATTCGTTCATACACAAAATTAAGGGAATCACAACGACATCTTTGCACCAATCGGGTTTATAGAAAAAAATCCTACTATGTACATCGAGCAACATCACCAAATCATACCACTGGTCAAGATTTTGGCTTCACCTACCATGCCTAATCCACTAGCGGAGTGGATTTCAAATGAAAAAGTATGTCAGTGACGGACAAAATCAACCCGTTGGCTGATCTTAAACCAAGGCGACCCGAACCCCTCTCATTTGAGAGATCTGGTGCCTAAATTCTCAAATAAAGGCTTAACTGAAATGGATGCCATGCAAACATCCTAAAAATGAGAGGAGAAGTGTCATTACCTTACGAATCCTCTTTCTTAACATGGAAACTTGTAGAAGCACTAATGAATGTGTTCACCTCCAAGCCCTCTCCACGAATCCAGCCTCGGATTGATGAACTGGGCTCTGAAGCCATGTGTAATGGCGAAAGATGCTTATTCTTCCTCCTCTAAGTTCTCTCCAAAACCTAGTCGCTCAAACACAAAGAGGGAAAATGGGAAGAAAGAACCCATCTACCCTATTTAGGGTTCATGGAAGGACATTTCCACGCCACACGATAAAGTTTTAAGAAGATTGGACGCCCAGAAATCACCTCTATGGAACTGGTTTTGTCCACTACCACCAGTCAGTAGCTACCTACAGCACTGCGGTAACTTCTTGAGCCCGCTAACTGCCTCAGGCCATCGCGCTATCACCAGCAGTAACACTATTGCCAGTGTTGGATCCCTAGTTGGATTTGGGCTAGGTTCACTAAGTTAGGATTATATGACCCAACATGTATAGCCAGGGTCATGGTTGTGTCCTAGAGTCTAGGACAAGTCCTTAGAGTTAACAATGCATGGACCAGCCATCAATAGACTGCCAAAGACTCAAGACTTAGAGAAATATCAAAGACTCAGAAAATGAGTTCGACATTCGTCGAACTCAGGTCGACGAAAGCCGTGCTCAGCTCGACGAACTCAGAGAAAATTCTCTGAGTTGAGCTCGACGATCTTGGTGCACAGAATTGGAAAGATTCATCAAGCAGCAGTCAGCAGTTCTGAGGTCGACGATCTTGGATCTTAGTTCGACGAATCAAGACTTGGTTATTTCCATCCTTCTATCCATATTCTATTGCAATAATTCCTGAGTAATTAATACTAAAATATTCTCTGAATATTACCGTTAGACGGAGCATTAGATATGGTCTTCATCAGGATTATTGCTTGCCATTTTTCAAAGGGATAGTTGGGGAAATCAATCAATGCAAACATTCTCAAGACCGCCAACATTGAATGCAGGAAGGAATTCAAATTTCAAAAGGGAATTTATATGAAAAATATAAAAGGGATTTTTCCTTCCTTTCCAAGAAAAAGATACACAGAAGAACATAACAACAATAGTAAACAAGGATCTTCTGCTCTCTCTCTCTCTCGACAGCACTCTTAGACGCAGAGTACACAAAACAAAGTGATAGAGAGAAATAAGTGCTAGACCAGAGGAAGAACTTTAAGTTGAAGAAGAAGAAGAACAACCATTCAAAATCAAGAGTCTTCTTCTATACTCATCCCAGGATTCTTCAAAGAACAACAACTACAACATCAGTCAAGAAGTTCCTAAAACTCTTCTGGTCAAAGCAAAAGCTTGAAGGCCTATCACCTTGCAGCAAAGCTCCAACTTCCTGAACCTTTCATTATCTCAGGGGGAGCCTTTGCTAACATCAAAATCCACACAAGTCTTCTCAGTTGTACTTAGAGAAAGAGAAGACAAAATCAATCTCTCATCCCCCACTGTATAAAGGGTTGTTAACTCCCTTCAAAAGTTATTACTGGTTGTAAGTCACCTGATCAAAAGACTTGAGGTTTGGTTTTTGAGCACCTGATCAAAAGCTCATTGGTGGCAGTCACCTAAAAAAAAACCTGAGTGGATTCCTACCAGGGTGGTAGAAGAGTGGATGTACCCAGGTTGGGGAACCACTATAAAATTCTTGTGTTGTCTGGATGCTCTTTTCTTTTGTTCCTGCTGTAGATGTGCTAATAAGGTTGTTGTGTTTGTGATTATTTATACTTGCTGTGCCTGTGACAAATCATATTAGTTTAGGAATAAGTTTTTATTTACAACAAAAGTTTTAAAACCCAAAGATACTCTATTCACCCCCTCTAGAGTATACCAGATATAACCCCTCACTTTCAGCCAGGCATTAGCTACTCAGCATTATCGCTCTCAATCGATACTAAGTCCCCACTCGACAAAAGATAGGCGTTGAAAAATGGTTACCTTTGGGCGGTAACTGTCTCTTATCGCACACTCGATGAAAGCTACACATCAAAAGAGGTTTACCATCAGGTGATAACTACCTACTGCCACGCGGTAGCTTCCAGAGACTACAAATTCCATGAACACGAAAATAGGGGTGTTACAACTCCACCCCCTTAAAAGAATTTCATCCTCTAACTTTAACATGCTATCGAAACAACAAGCATACCTGATGCAAACAGTTCCGGTAAATCTTCCCTCATCGTTTTCTCGTGCTCCCAAGGGAATTCGTATTGCCCGTAGATATTCTAATGCACTTTCACGAGCTTAACCTCTTTATTCCGTAACTGCCAAATCTCTGAATCCACTATGCAAATCGGACGGACTCTCGTCCTCAAGTCTTCTTCCAGAGGCACTGCTGTGTACTTGACCACAACACTTGCCTCCACTAAAGCTTTCCTCAACACCAATACATGGAAAACATCGTGTAATCCACTCAGCTTTGCATATAATGCTAACCTATAGGCTGCTTCTCTAATGCACTCCATAACTTTGAGCGACCCTAAATACCAGAGACTCAACATCTTGAGTCGTTGAATCCGTAAAACGCCTTTGAACATATTAATATCTAAGTAGACCAAGTTGCCTACTACGAACTACACATTTTTGTAACGCGCATTGAAATACTGTGCCCACCGATCCTGGGCAACTTTCATACGCTCTTCAATTGTATGCACTGTACAATCCCGTATTCGCAAAGTAGGGCCCTCCCTGCAGGCGTAGGACCAACTTTGAGTTTTTAAGCTTTTGGAGAGTTTTGCACTCTTGGTGGCCAATTTTGGCTTGGCCTTGGAAATATACTAGCAGGGGAGGGAAAATCTACCTCCCCCCGGTCCCTTTTTTGGGCGAGTGTGGCAAGAAGGCTGGTCCCCCCTATCTTTCCTTGGTGCGAGGTACGAGCGGCAAGACAGGCGCATCAGCCTGCCCTGTGGGCGAGCTAGGCCCCGTGGCCTACGGCTCACCCGGGTGTCCTGCCCTGCGGGCGAGGCAGGCCCGTGGCCTGCAGCTCGCCTGGGCGGCCTGCCCTGCGGGCGAGCCAGGCCAACGACCTACGACTCGCCCGGGCGGCCTGCCCTGTGGGCGAGCCAGGCCGGTGGCCTGCTGCTCGCCCGGGCGGTCTGCTGCTCGCCCGGGCGGCCTTCCCTACGACGAGCTAGGCCTTCGGCCTACGACCTGCAGCTCGCCTGGGTGGCCTGCCCGGCGGGCGAGCCAGGCCGGCGGCCTGCTACTCGCCCGGGCGGCCTGCCCTGCGAGCGAGCTAGGCCGGCGGCCGGCGGCCTGCTGCTCGCCCGGGCGGCCTACCCTACGGGCGAGCCAGGTTGATAGCTTGCTGCTCGTCCGGGCGGCCTGCCCTGTGATAGGCCCGCGATCAGACTCTTATTGTGGTTGGTTCGATGAGTCGACCATCGCAGACTGCTAGAAAATCGAAGTTTCTAACGAAAGGAGGCAAGTGCACCTATCGTATGTAGTACTCTATATTCGGAAGAATACCGAGGTCGTATTGTTCTCGGGGTCGTGTTGATTATTCTTACTCCTTCGGGAGGACTATTATTTTACTAAAAATAAGGTGGATTTTTGTTTAACTAAAAACAGATATAAAAAGAAGGCAGAAAATTTCTTAGATTATTCAATGACGGGTTAACGCTCGGCATCGATTCAGATTAAGAATAAAATAATTCTTTACAATTATTGAACTTAGTTTTTAAATTAATAAAATGCACTTGGCCGTGGAGGTTCCATAAATATTAGCGCACTTATCTCTAAGAATATTGCTCACCTGAACATTAAGACTATTTGACCGATCGTTAGACCGACGAAGGATTCCTCTTAATTCCCGCTTTACGCTAAGAACCCATCTATTGGGTGGGGAACCCAATTTGGTAGAACTACGCTCGTCCTCTTTCGAGGGTATGTACGTAATTCTATTTACCCAAGGGGGATTGGTCCATACATGCAGCCTCTCAGCGTTGCGTATGGATAACGGAAATAGAGCCCACACATCGATTATGTGGTCCTATGCGTCATTAACCCAGGGCAAGCCTTAAGTCCTTAAATTAAAATAAAATAAAGAACCTTAATTATTTTGAATCATTTTATATGTCCCAATGCACTTTGATGTCGAGGGCTAATAACGATTAGCCACTCATCGGTATGGGGACGGTTTTATGGTTTTAACGAGGCGTGAGTACGAAATTTAACACTAAATAGTTATAAGAAGGAGACATAAACAAAACATCATTTAGAAAAATTACAATGCTAATTATAATTAAAACTCACGCATACTTCAAAACCATAATAATGAAAAAGACAAGTCCTACTCAAACGAGTAGGCGGTAAAAGACGATTCCTACTCAAACGAGTAGGCGATAAATTAAAACAATGTGCCATTTAACTCTTAACGAGTAGGCGAAAATAAATGCATGTATAAGTTCTACTCAAATGAGTAGACAGTAAATGACAAATCCTACTCAAACGATTAGGAGGAAAATTTAAGCAATAAAAAGACAAGTCCCACTCAAATGAGTGGGCAGGAAATGAAAGCGCACCATTTATCTCTTAACGAGTAGGCGAAAATAAATGCGCACACACACACACTCTTCATAACTGAAGAAAGCAAGAAAACAATGAATTAAAATTATCACCTACACGCACGCACTCTACAAGATTGAGAAAGCGATAAAATTGCGAGTCCCAGCTCAAATGAGTGGGCGGGAGAAATGAAAGCAATAAAATCTATCCTCATACACTCACACACACTAACATGGAATTAAAAGAACATAATGAAAACCCTAACTCAAACACTCACACACACTAAGTAAAAAAAAAGAAAGACAAAGTTACCTAAAAATTAAAACAACTTAATTTCTATTCTTAGAACATGCCAAAAACACATAAAAAGATGAAATAAAAGTTAAAGAAGCAAAAGTTTTTTGAAAACAAATCTAAAATCAAAGTTGTTGAAAAATTAAAATGTTTATATTTTCATTCTTAGGATTCCATAAAAGTGATGAAAAAGTGAAAATAAAAATTAAAGGAAAACAAATGTTTTACAATCCTAAAACAAAGCTAAGTAAAAAAAATAAAAAAAATCACATTAAAACCTCTTTTACAATTTCATAGGAATGAAAATATAGGACTTTAAAAAGTTTTAAATACAACATTTCATTTTGAAAAGAAGACATAAACAAAATTTTGCCATTATAACAATTCATTTTTAGGCAAAAAGCTATAATTAAACCTAACATGACAACTAATTAAGGGCATGAATAAAATTAACGAGTTAAACTCATACCACACACACACACTTTTCATAAAGAGAAAAGACAAAGAGAAACATGAGAATGAAAAGAAGAAGAAAAATGGGTACACAAGTTCATTCCAAAGCCAAGAAAGAAGAGAAAAGCTAACATGATTTATTGATTGAAAAGAACTATTACAAAGCTAATACAAAGCTAAAGCTAAAGCAAAAACAAACATAAAAGGGAGGGGGGAGAAAGTTCTCCTTACATGGCTATGGAGTCCACAAGGGCAGGCCACAAAACACACTAAAATTGGCTCAAAAAAGTGAACCCTTGGACCTTACAGAAAAGGTTTATTTATAGACAAATTTTTCGGGTGTGACACGCCCTAGTCACGAGCGTGACAGGGGGCGTGCCGAAGGTTGCGTGTTTGACTTGGCGAAATCCGGCAGCTGGATTGCTTCTGGAGTCTTCGAGAAGTGACAAGTGGCGGTCATGGCCGTGTCCGGTGCCAAACACGGGCGTGTCGGCAGGGCGTGACTGAACAGCTGGCGGGAGTGGCGTTGAGTGGCGACGGCGTTGAGTGGTGTTGAGAGGTGAACAGTGAAAGCGTTGAGTGGCGTTGAGTGTCGACGGCATTGAGTGTCGACGGCGTTGAGTGTCGACACGGGCGTGTCGAGCTTGGACACGGGCGTGTTGAGCTCTTATTGACGAAAGCGAGGCATCGAGTGCCGGGATGAGCCCGACGATCGTCAAGAGGCATGACATGGGTGTGTCAGATGCGTGACACGGGCGTGTTAAGTCAATTTTTTTGACTTTTTCTGAATTTTTTTGGAATCAAAATAAACTAAGTTAGAAATAAAATTTACAAAAAATAAACAATTTATTGAATAAAACAAACTAAAAAAGGCAAAACTAAACTAAAATAACAAAATAAAAACATATAAAAAATGCGTATATTTACAACCTATCAAATACCCTCATACTTACGCTTTTGCTATTTCAGAGCAAAAGTTTGAGGTGAATTTATAAGGAATAAAAAAAACTCTAAGTCTAGCTACCGTTTTAAGTTAATTGTAAGAGAGATCAAAATAAATATACGTGGTATAAGAGTTAAGTCCTAAAATTATATAGATGATTTAAATAGGGCAAAGGTTTTTTGCCAAAAGACTTCTGGATGTAATCAAATAGAAAGCAATAGTTGTACTGGTTAGCTTAACAAAAATAGCTTGGAATTATATGAACTTTGGCTTATAGGAGTTTTACGGGAAGTAATGCAATTTACAAATTATGCTCTCAAAAAGATTTTTGAATTAATTCTAGAATCATGAAATTGGCTTAGGGGGTTGATGATTTATGAAGTGGCTTGGATTTTTGAGGCGAGGTAATTTTTTATCGAACCTCCATTTTTTCTGATTTGGATGATTAGGAAAATGAAATCTTATTTTTCTAATATGATTTTTCTTTCTTTCTTTTTCAACTTCATAATAATAAAATTAACCCAATGTATATGTATAGGAGTAATGAATTTTATCCTCTTACTCCGTAACATATAATCTTTTAATTATTGGGTGCCTATGTTTACTGAATGAAATCTTATTCCTATTGACATAGGATCATAATAGGGGTAAATTTTTTTTTCTTTATCATACCAAGTAGATCATGATAAATAAGAGGAGAACAGAAAACTAGATTTTTAATTAAAAAAATTTTGAGAGCAACCTTTATAAATTGTACGTTCCAATTTTTCAGAAAGCTAAAAGTAGGCATAATTGAATTCTATAGTCGTTATTTTCTAACATAATACACGTGCTCCTATCTATGAAAAATTAGAAGTAGTGCCTAAAACAAGTCTCCTATTTTTAACAAAGCAATAATGAATTCTTTAAAACTTAACCTCAGCTATTTAAATTTTTCAATCAATAATTAACAAACGAATAGTGAACAAAGAATAAAGAAAATTCACATATAAATAAACTCAAAACAAAATTTTCTGATAGCAAGAAAATCAAGAATGGTATATTTGATTTATTTGTTTCATAAAGTATTATTTTTTTTTTTGAATTTTTAAAGTTATTATCTCTTTTTTTGTATTTTGTTTCTTTAATATATACATACTAAAAAAAGAAAAATGCGAGAATAATTTTTTTGTAGATTTTGAAGTTTTGCAAATTTTTTTGTATATTTTTTTTTTAGAAAATTTACATTCTATTTACAAAAAAAGAAGTTATTTACAAGGATGAGAGATAAAAGAAAAGGGGAAAAGAGAAGAGTATTTACAAAAAATATTTACATGAATTTTTTTAAAGAAAAAGTATTTACAAAGTAACATTAAATTTTTTTGAAATATTTTTGTTTTTAAAAATTTTGAAGTTTTCTATTTTTTTTTGTATTCTAAGTAAAATATTTTTGGAAATTTTGTTTTATAAATTTTTTTGTTTGTTTTGGAAATAAAAGTGCAAATAAGAGAAGTGCAGAAAAGAAAGCAGGGAAAATACGAAAACACCCCCATACTTAGTTCCAACATTGTCCCCAATGTTGTAAGATAAGTATGCCGTACGAGAAAGAGAAAAAAATGCTATATGTACAAAAAGAAAGAGGGAGGGTAGAAGCATCCCTGATGCGTGTGCGGGGAAGCCCGTTTAGAAACCCTGCGTTATTAGAAAAAGTAGCAAACATGATAAATAAAAAGCGAAAAAGATAAGCGTGGGGTGCCTCCCAGGACCACTTTGTTTATAGTTGCGTAGCTTGACTATATTGACGGGTTTATAAGTCGAGGAGGGATATGGTTTTGTTATACTTGATCACTGGGTCGCCTGCTATGTAAGTCTTTAACCTATGACCGTTTACTTTAAACGAGCCTTTTTCCGGGTGGGAGACGAGTACGGTCACATATGGAAAAACTTCTTCAACTAAGAAGGGACCGGACCAACGAGATTTGAGTTGTCCAGGAAAAAGTTTAAGACGAGAATTATAAAGAAGGACAAGATCGCCCGAAGAAACAATTTTTGGGGACTTGATTTTTCGATTGTGATATAACTTAGAATGCTCCTTATAGAACCTATTGCTCTCATAAGCATTCACACCCCATTCATCGAGCTCATTTAGTTGTAGTTTTCTATTTTGAGCGGCTAAGTTAGCGTCGAGGTTTAAAAGTTTTAAAGAACAAAGTGCGCGATGTTCTAGTTCTACGGGTAAATGGCACGCTTTGCCATAGACTAATCGAAACGGAGTACAACCGGTGGCAGTTTTGTATGCCGTACGATGCAAGACCCCATTTTTTTTTTTGAAAACCCGGGGTCTTATGCCCAGAACCGCCGCTTTGCGGTGACACCTTCGCACCCGGGAAGGTCGTCACTACAACGCGCCGATTCTGCCGGCCTTTTCGATCACAATAAGTAGCAAGCAAGAGAGAAGCAAGTCCACCAAAAGAGAATATCACATAAAATAAAACTCCACGAAGGGAGTGTCCACAGAAAATCATCAGAGTATAAATAGTCTGGAAATAAAAGGGCTCATGCCCAGTACATCAAATCCTCACTACAAGATCACTCAAAAGCGGAAACAAAACTAAAACTCTACGAAGGGCCGGGACTCACAGTCCCCGTAGTCTGGACTCCAGTGCTAGACTGTCCCATCTCCAAGCGTACCGGCCTCCTGGGCTGCTCCTCCATGCTGGGCTCCGCGATCCCCTAATATGATATGGTTCGAAAACCGTTAGTCTAAAAGACTAAGCCCTATCATCCCCCACCCCTTCCCCCACGCTCTAAGGCACCGGGCGGAGAGGAAGAAAGGGGAGGACATGAAGGTGGAGATAAATTCCAAAGCAGATGACGGTGGACCTAACTAGCAAGTTATAACAGGTGAACAGTATAAATGTTATAATAGGTATAACAGAAAGGTAAGTAAGTAAGAAGTTAAACCTTCACTTATGTGAGTACACATAAGCCAAGGGATCTTTTGCAAGGCTCCCATCGTATAACGCGTCCCATACCGCTTATACGTTGGGGTGTCGGTTATCAAGCAGCAGATATACATATATCAAATTAACCTTTGATTTATAAACTTGCCCACACAAGCTTATAGACCAAGGGGTCGTTTTGCAAGTCCTAAAGTATAAGCGTCCCATTCCACTTATACTTTAGGTGTCAAGGTTGTTATGAATGATTATGGCATGCAGCTATATGGTGGGTATGATGATCAAGCAGTGCAACTCACACACGCAACTTTGTGTACACAAACCTTTAGTTCCCCCTTTCTGGAGATAACTCCCAGGATACTCCCGTAGTGGCAGACGGAAGCGGTGGGTTGGGCCTCGCCCACCTCAAAACTAGTAAAAGCACCACTGGTCTGACCTATCGTATGCCCTCAACGCCTGGTGCACGAGGCGGACTCCTGCGTACTCTTGCTGACTGGTCCGCCGGACTTAACCTTGGCTAAGTGCTAGTCACCTTGCCGAGTCAACGATATCGGTGTCGGTGCAATCAAACTCCCCGATATCGAAAACCCACCACCTTAATCTTTCCTATTTTTATGCACATGCAGCAGTTTAATATATAACAATTTTTAAAGTGTCGAACTCCCGGACTAAACCGTCCGTATAAACCACTTCTGAGACCAAATTCCCCGGACTAAACCGTCCGGCTCATCTCCAGAATTCATCCCTTAGAACACCACGGGACGACGCCCCCTTGAACACCTCGGGACGACTTAACCATTACCAACCCTAACTAATGAGTGTGTGCAATGTGAATCCCTATTAGGCTAATTACTCTTTCGTTTGTTTTAAGATTTACGTTAGCCCAGGACTGCCCCCGGCATACCCCGTGAAGGGCTCTCAAGGGGCACTAGGAACCAAGACGGCGGCATTACGGCCCGAAGTTCCCTTTCGCAAGGCACTTATTGTTATTGGTTGTTTTTCCCTTACCCGTTCCCTCTATAAATTGCATCGAACTAACCCTAGGGTGGATTTGACTCTTCACTCCTACGGGGACGGCGATCTTTCGTCGGTCACGCGCACCTTCTAGAGCGCATCAACTCATTCCTCACAGCACTTGAAACCTCCTATGGTGATCCATCCTCTTTCTTTAAATCCAACCTACACAAGCTGTCTTTATGCTAACCCAAACCTTCTCTTGTTACTTTTTTTACCAAAATTACTAAATGCAGACCACCTTATACTAAGTAATGTCTATGATAGGATGTCCTTTGTGTTTTCTTCCGTACGGCCTAAGTTAATTTCTGGGGGCCTATCATGACATTATTGAATCGATTTTTCTGATAATAACAATTTTTCCAATTAATCTAATAATTAATTAATTCTACTAAAATCCAAGGTCTTCCAAATTTGTACAAGGATCATACTTTTCAGTCATGTATAAATCATAATAAATTTAAGACAAATATTAGTGTATCTAAAAATAACATATCCAAGGTTTGGCAATTTTCCCTATGGTCTAAGGGGCCTAAACTTAATTTTGCAATAATCCAATTTCTTCATGTCTAATGAATAAACTACATCAAATACTCTTCCAAATAATTTAGATTAATTACAGGGTACTAGAAATACAATGAAAACAGTACTATAAAAGTTTCATAATTTTTTTGCTGGAAATTAATTTATAATAAATCATTTACCAAAAACCCTAATCTAGCATGCTTGTGAATCAAGTACTAAATCCATAACTCCAAAAATCCAGAGAAAAATCCCACTGATTCATAATGATTTAAAAATACTAAGTACCAACTTTCATAATTTTCCAGAAATTATTTATGCCATAAAATATTTTTAAACCATAAAGCTCTTTAATAACACTTGTGAAAGAACTACTCTATTTATTCAACATAAAATTGAACTAAAAATTCATGGGCATTCCTACTGGCTAACAACATCTAAGTCCAGAGTTTCAAGGGGGCCTTATTTGAATTAAAAATCTTTAATAAATAAAACATCAAAAAGGGCTATAACCACATTCATGAATGAAGTACTAGAAATACCTATCCAAAAATTCTAGTAAAATTATACAATGGTCCTAATTACCCTAGAAACACACTACCCCAATTTCATGGCTTTTAAAAGAGTTTAAGATACTGTTTTGAGCTAAAATCCCTTCTACCCTAAAACTAGGGTTTAAGTTTTGAGGTAGCTACCTACATCAAAATTCTCCAACAATACAATCAGAGAGTTAAAAACTCATGAAAAACCTCTCCACTAAATTTCAAGGCCATACAAGGGCATTTGCCTCTATGTCCTTCACAAACCCCCAAAGTCCACATTTAGGGTTTGAACCTGGGCCCTAGGGTAAACTTACCCTAAATCATCCCATCTTCCCTAAGGGTAATCTTAGGACCAAAATACACCAGTGGTCAAAATCTCAACCTCTGTTGAGGTGAGATGATCATACCCGAGTGCAGAGAACCTTCTCACTAGGCTTCCTTCTACTAGGTCAAAACTAGGGTTTAGAGGATTCCTAATCAAAACTCCACCAAATGAGTTGAAATTTGTGCCAGACCTAGATACCTATACCAGGGACACCTCACCAAAATTTTGGAGGGTTTGGAGGTCATTTGACCCTTCAACTACCTTACCCTAGCTTTTCTAGGTTTAGGTCAAAACCCTAGGTTAAACTTCTTTAAATGGGTTCCAATTTTTATAGGAACTAGGTCTAGGTGATAGTAAGCCCCTGTCCAAAATTCAAAGCATTTGGACGAAGGATTAGGTGTGGGGAATTTTTCAAAGATCTGCCATATTTGTAGGACCTACCCTAGAATAATGGCCCTATAGGTCAAAATACTTGTCCTATAATTTTCCATAATATATCAAACTGTAGATAATTAAAAAGCCTACAATATTCATGTTGATCATTTTTGATGAACATGCCCCTAAGGTGCCTAAATAATTTTTTGAAGAAATCTACCCTAGTTATAGGACATACCCTTACTAAAAAGGCTCTACAGGGCAGTCCCCTCATCCAATTTTTCACCACTGCATATCAAATTGTAGGTCTTCAAAAGACCTACAACTTTCATGTTATACACTTTTTCAGTAGGTGCCCCGAAGGGGCCTAAATTCCTTTTACAGTGAACTGTTTTATTAAAATACAGAAAAAATCTGAAAATATGGGTTGCACGAATCTTAAAGCAAGATCCAACGGAGGCTGTTCATCTTGTCCGATTGAGCAGAATTTCAGGCCGAAAATAGACCCACGTAGGTGGTTTTTGCGGGCCATTTCCCGGCAGCCTGAGACGGCGCCACCACCGGCAAACGACTCCTTTGTGTTCCCGGTGGTGGGGGCTTTCCTTTGCCGGAGCTAGGGCGGCCGGAGGTGGCGGCGCCGCCCTACCCGAGAGCTCCAAAAGCTCCCAAAAAAATGGCATTTTTTTTGAAAATTAAAATCCTAACTCGGGTTCGATGAGCATGGAATCGGTTTCTAAGCATTCCTAGGATCTAAGCATGAGAGAAGGAGAGGAGGAGGACCTTATTTGGGGTTCGGCGATGATGGCGGCGGCGGCGGTTTGTCATGGCGTTTTTCCTCTCCGGCAAACTTGTCCAATCCCTCATTCCTCCACCAAAACCATCGATCTTATATGATATTTTTACTGCCATGGACGCTTTGAGGGATATGGAATAGCCAAAAATGAGAATAGGTGGCTGCAAATGAGGTTTTATATTTTTTTTTCATGGGAGGGGAGGTGAAGGGATGTTCGGCCATGGTGGTTGGGCTCCTCCATTGATGGTGGCAGATGAGAAAATGATGGGAATCTCTTCCCAAGGATCAGGAAGAATGAATGGGGGCTTGGGGTTAACTTGGTCAAATTGACCACTATGGTTGACCCAAGTGGGTCCTTGGTGACTCATTGGGCCCACATTAGGTCTAAGGGAATTTTTAGAGTCACAATGAACCTACTAAACCACCCAAAATCAGAGTTTTGAAAATTACTATTTGCAGACCAAGTGGGTCTCAACTAGGTTTTTAGGTCACTTGGTCTCCTGGGCTCACCTAGGTTAACTCATATGACCTAGTTATGCTCAAGTCACTCCTAAGGGGGGTCTAATTGGAAAATGGGATGTTACATACGATACGCCCATAACGCGTCGTCAAGTTTAACTGACCAATCTTTCCTATTTATTAAAACAGTTTTTTCTAATATGCGTTTAATCTCTCGATTTAATACCTCAACTTGGCCAATTGTTTGCGGGTGGTAGGGGGTTGAAAGTTTGTGTGTGACTCCATATTTAGCAATGTCTTAGCCATAAGAGCATTACAGAAATGCGTTCCCCTATCACTAACAATTGTGCGAGGCATGTCGAAGCGAGAAAATAGTTTTTTAAGAAATGTAATGACGACTCGCGCATCGTTGGTGGGGAGAGCTTGCGCTTCCGCCCACCTTGATACGTAGTCGACCGCCACTAAAATATACAAATTTTTGAAAGAGGGAGGTAGGGGCCAACAAAATCTATGCCCCATAAATCGAAGACTTCGCATTCTTAAAACATGTTTTGGGGCATCACGTCTCAACGAGAGATGTTACCCGACCGCTGACAGCTATCGCATGCGCGCACAAAATTATGAGCATCTTTGAAGAGAGTGGGCCAAAAGTAGCCCGCCTCTAGCGCCTTCCTATTGGTCCGGTTGGCTTGATAATTCCCACCAGCAGGACCCTCGTGGCAGTGCCTAAGTATTTGCATGCACTCCACACCCGCAACGCATCTTCGGACTGCTTGGCCCGCGCAGATACAAAAAAGAAATGGGTCCTCCCAAAAGAAATTTTTCAAGTCAAAAGAATTTCTTCTTTTGATGACTTGAAAACTCTTTTGGAAGTACCCGCGCGACTAAGTAGTTCGCAAAATCTGCGAACCAAGGCAAAGATGACGAAGAATTATGAATGGCAAAGAGGCGTTCCTCGGGGAATCTGTCATTTATTTTAGATTCGACGAGCGCTTCTGCCACCAGATTTTCTAAACGGGAGAGGTGGTCTGCCGCAAGATTTTCCGCGCCCTTCTTACCCCGGATCTCCAAATCAAACTCTTGTAGGAGGATAATCCATTGAAGAAGGCGAGGCTTCACATCATTTTTAGCTAATAAATATTTAAGGCGGAGTGATCGGTATAAACGATAACTTTAGATAACGTTAGATACGAGCGAAACTTATCGAAAGCGAAAATGACGGCTAAGAGTTCCTTTTCCGTTGTCGTGTAATTCACTTGTGCGGAAGTGAGCGTCTTGCTAGCGTAATAAATTGGATGAAAATGTTTTTCTACGCGTTGGCCAAGAATGGCACCTAAGGCAATATCACTAGCGTCGCACATGATTTTGAACGGTAGGGACCAATTAGGGGCCACTAAAATTGGTGAGGTGATAAGTTTTTGTTTTATTATATTAAAGGCAGACTCGCATTCGTTATTAAAGATGAAGCGTGATTCCTTTTCCAAGAGGTGAGTAAGCGACTTTGTTATTTTTGAAAAGTCTTGAATGAAGCGTCAGTAAAAGCCCGCATGGCCTAAGAAACTTCTAATAGATTTTACGTTTGTTGGGTGCGGAAGTTTTTCTATGATTTCTACCTTGGCCTTATCTACCTCCATCTCCTTAATCGAAATCTTATGACCGAGGACCAAACCTCCTCAGACCATAAAGTTGCATTTTTCCTAATTTAGAACAAGGCTTGTGTCCTCGCACCGTTGGAGGACACGATCTAAATTTTGAAGGCAATGGGAAAAAGAGGGTCCGAAAACAGAAAAGTCATCCATGAAGACTTCCATAATAATGACCTTGCCCCTGGTATGGGGCAGCGGAATTCCTTTCCTGCAAAGCATTTTATAAACCAGCACATATATACTATAATCCACCACAGCTGTACACAACCGCACTAGCCAATACATAACACAAACGTCGACACGACGGCCCGACGCTCCGTGCACTCAGGGCACCTTATTGGTGAACCGGAAAATCCAGGGTCCTACAGCCATTTCAAGGTCTCTCTCCCTTACGGTCCAGAATGAGCATTCCTAGTCATTACGGCGCGCAGGCCTAAGACTCTCGCTATGAGATCCTAACAGGGACTTAAGCACCCAAGGTTAGACAACCATAATGCGGGTACAGATCTGCCTTGCCCGTTGCTCATCATCGTCAGTCATCACACCGGACCGATGCGGGTACAACATCCCCTTGCCCGTTTGCCACCAAGGCTTTTAGTTGTAGCACAACGGCCCAACAACACATAACATGGTACTCATGAACACACGAGTTGAACACCAAGTATCAACTCTCACATTTTCCTAGACTTCCTCCAGTACTTCCTGCTGTACCAAGCCATAATTATTCATCAAGGGACTCCATACAAACAACATATAAAAACAGAGTCTTCTATGATTTGCAAACAAAGCATCACCAATCCGTACTACTCACTTCCGGATGGGCTTCACATAGAATGCCTAACCGTACTACTCACTTCCGGTTCTAATGCAACAAAGAAAGGGATGAACCACTGATCCCACGGGAATCGCTTCACGTTCTACAATTTTGGTGGAGGTTTCCTATGCAAATGTAGGAAAGAAGGACTTCACATGTTCGAGTGGAAAATCGTTACCCTTGCAACACGTTTTGGCACTATAGAGAAAAGTACACGGTTGGAAAGGACTGCAACTCCATTGCCTCCGCGAATCTGAATTCGGCACGCGATTCGGACCACCGTAGCACCACCGGCGGCCGGATTCCTCTTATCCTACCTCCTCTTACTCTCCCCTCTCTCTTCTCCTTAGAAAGAGAAAGCCAAAGATGAAATGATGTAGGCCTCTACCGTAGACACAATATGGGCTATGGGAATAAAGCGGACGCCTCTCTAATTCCACTATTACACTCGCATAGGTTTTAACCGCAGCGCACTCACACGCGAATTATCACAGTTCACCAACGTACAGTAGCTACACCGCTGAAAGTTCGAACGAACGGCTATTGGCCGATGTTCTCCCAAGAAAAAAGGACCCACCCGGTCCGGACAAGCGTGGTTGTACCAAAAGAGGTCTACCCAAAATGCGATCAAAAAATTGTAGATCTCTCCCAACATAAATTACGGGGCTCGTCAAACCCTTTCGGAAATAACGCGTTTAAGATAGATGTAAATCAAAAGGAAAACCACGAAGAATCTAACAATTCAAATCCAACACAAAAATCTTTCCGACTACTAGACTATCAAGAGAGAATCACACTTGAGTGGAGAGGATCGTTACCCAAGTCGGAATAGATGATTCCGACTACCTTCAAAGGATCACTCTTCCACGGTTCCGCCGGAGTTGTGCCAGATGGAGAGATAGATCGTCCGCCTTGACCGCTTCACACCGATATCCAGATTACTCGTCGTAGAAGGAGACCTTTCTCGGATAAAACTCCAAGTGAAGATGGGTTGTCGATTTTCTTCAAAGGGGTGCTTGGGTGGTGGAGGTTGGTGGTCGGCCGGCTATAGGTAGAGGTGTTCGGGTTGATGCAGGTGGAGAGGAGTTGGCGGCTATGGAAGAGGAAGGAGAGGGGAGGCCGGATTTGGGGAAGAAGAGGATGGGGGTGGCAGTTTGGAAGAGGAAGATGAGGGAGAGGGTTGGCTGAATGCTTTAGAGAGAGAGAGAGTGGCGGCTAGGAGAGGAAGAGATAGAGAGAGAGGAAGATTAGCAAGTAAGGAAAGTTTAGGGTTTCTTTTAATATCAACTTAACTTAAACAAAACACTACATGCCTATATATAGGCTTAACACCAAGTCTTGGCTATATGTAGCCCAAATAAAAATAACACACTCAATGGCTACATGCAGCCCAAATAAAATAATATACTCCAAATGTTTAAATAAAGCATGCTAAAAAGATAAATTCTCTCAAGCTAACAATAGAAGAAGTTCAACTAGTTATTTGTCTTGCGCCGAGGGCGGAGATTGTAGCGCTGCTCCATATGAACGCCATGACGATGCGAGTCCTTTGTTGGAGATGAAGGAGGGTCGTCCGTTAGCATGCTGTCATCAACAACTTTGGGGCCGTCGTCTCCACCAATCCTCCCCCGCTTGAAAGGACTCATCACCAATGAGTTGTCTTGAAGATACCGTCGTAGAAGAACACCATCCAATAGAGCGACCTCCGCTTTCGGCAGCCAAGAGTCATCAGAGGCGAGGCGATCATGCCATCGAATCAAGTAGCGGTGCACATCGCCATCTGCAGTGGGAAACACGTCATCCTGGAGAATCTTGTCTGGCAAAAATACTGTCCTGGCAAACATGGGAAAAGCATTAGGCAGCAAAGGGGGAAAATCTATATCATCAACATTTAGCTTACCTCCATTGTAGACCGACGGAGAGAGCGATCCCTTACCTCACTTAACCCCATACCCATGAGAATCTGTAGTGAAACTAAACAGACAGGAAGATAATTCTAGTGGCGGAGTAATATATGACGTTAAATCCGAAACATTAAAAACAGGGGAAATACCCCAATCAGTTGGTAATTCCCAAAGAAATGCAGTGTCTCCTAACCTCTTTAAAATCCGAAAAGGTCCCGCTCACTGATCCACTAACTTTTTTATGGTGCCCGTAGGCAACCGTTCAGGGATGAGGTGCACCATGACTAAATCGCCCACTTTCAAGTGAGACACTCTCTTATGTGCATTGGCATTAACTTGATAAGATGCGTATTGAGTGGTAAGCATTTCATTTATGTGCTTGTGCAGATCATGGATGTGAGAGGCAAAGTCCTATGTAAATTGACTTGACTTAAAAGATGGCGGTAACGGAATCAAGTCAAGGGGCACAGGTGCTTTATAACCATGCACGATCTCATTCGGGGACAAACCCGTGGACCTATTTTTTGAATTATTATACGCTAAATGAGCATGAGGGAGGATAAGGTCCCATGTACCCTTGTGGACCTGTGGTCTCCTACAAGGCATCAGAGCAAACTTCCAAAACTTCTGTTTACAACTTCGGTTTGCCCATCCATCTGCGGATGGTAAGCCGAAGAGAATAGAAGTTTGGTGCCCATAATCCTCCACAGGGTCTTCCAAAAATAACTAGTACACTTCACATCCGATTTTGGAACGACTCAATGGCCAACTACCTCTTTAAAATATAATTGTGCAACGTGTGATGCATCGTTGGTTTTATTGCACGCGATAAAATATGCCATTTTGGAGAAACGATCTACACCAACTAAGATAGAGTCGTGACGTCTAAATGTGATTGGGAGGCCGAGAATGAAGTCCATGTTAACGTCTTCCCAAGGGATATAAGGAATCAGAAGAGGGGTATAAAGCCCCGTATTTGTTTTGTTCCTATTAGCCAATCGGCACGCTCGACAACTTCCCACGACTTTATTAACCATGGCCTTAAGACCGGGCCAATAGAACTTGTCTTCTACTAACGTGATCGTCTTGTCACGGCCAAAATGTCTACCTAGACCTCCGCTATACAATTCCCACACTATGAAGTGTCGTAGGGAGGAACGAGGGATGCATGGCTTCGAATGGTTAAATAAATAGCCGTCACGAATGTAAAAAGAAGTAATGGTTGTAGGCAAGTCGTCTTGAGTGGTGAAATAGATATCCTTAAAATCTGGATAGTGGACGTATTCGTCCTTAATCCTATCGAAGCCAATCACCTTAACTTCTAGCGTGGATAGTAATAACGAAACACGACTAAGAGCGTCGGCTACGCGGTTGAGAGTTCCCTTAAGGTGTTTGATAATAAAAGTGTACTCCTGCATATAGGAGACCCACTTGGCATGCCTAGGACTAACCTTAGTTTGAGAGTTAATAAACCTTAGCGCTTCATGATCAGATAGGATGACAAACTCCTTAGGAAGTAAATAATGCCGCCAATGTTGGAGGCATCTAATGACCGCGTAAAACTCCCGATCATAATTTGAATAATTTAATTTCGGACCCGCTAGTTTCTCACTGAAATACCCCACATGGTGGCCTTCCTGACTCAACACTCCACCAATTCCCACTCCAGACGCATCACATGACAACTCGAAAACTTTGGTAAAATCCGGTAGTCGTAAGAGGGGGGGGGGCTTCCGACATGCGCGATTTAATTAATTGGAACGCCATAGCGGCCGAGTTCGTCCATGTAAATTCACCCTTTTTCATGCACTCGGTAATGGGGGCCATAATACTACTAAAATACTTAATAAATCGCCGATAGAATGTAGCGAGCCTGTGAAAATTCCTAACATCCCGAATGTTGGCGGGCTCGGGCCAATCTCTAATGGCTTGCACCTTCTTGAGGTCTACGTGGTCCCCTTCGAACTAACGATATAACCGAGGAACTCAACCGATGACACATAGAAAGTACACTTCTTAATATTCATGAAGAATATTTCCGATCTCAGCGTGGTAAGGATGATTTTTAAATGTGACTCGTGATCGATCGTGGAGGTGCTAAAAACCAAAATGTCATCAAAATATACCACAATGAATTTTCCCATATAGGGTTGGAAGACGTGGGTCATCATCCTCGAAAACGTGCTCGGCTCATTGGAAAGCCCAAACGGCATAACTAACCACTCGTAGAGCCCTTCCTTAGACTTAAATGCGGTTTTCCACTCGTCACCTTCCCTAATTTGGATCTGATGGTAGCCGCTCCTAAGGTCCAATTTCAAGAAAATCGTGGCACCAACTAACATGTCCAATAAATCATCCAGGTGAGGGATGGGAAATCGATACTTAATAGAGATTTTATTAATGGCTCTACTATCCACGCACATCCGCCAAGAGCCGTCCTTCTTGGGTGCAAGTAAGGCGGGTACGACACACGGGCTTATGCTGTGGAGGATAAAACCTTTTTGCAATAAATCCGAAATCTGGGTTTGTAACTCTAAGTGTGCAAAAGGGTTTAGCCGATAATGTGGGAGGTTGGGCAATGAGGAGCCCGGAATGAAATCAATGGCATGCTTGATATCCCGCATCGGGGGTAACTCAAACGGTAGCTCGTCTGGGTACACGTCCACAAACTCTTCTAAGAGTTTTCTCAGCGCCGACAGCAAATTATCAAAAGTTGCCGCATCTTCCTAAACTTGTAGACACACTAATGCATAGAGGGCACCATCTAGAAAGGTAGTATGCTTCAATTCTTTCTTACCTATCAGATTCAACTTTTTCTTCTCGACCGGGATGACCGTATCCTTGGAGGGGGCCGAAGGATCCTTTGGCCGAGCGGGTTTAAAGATAATTGTTCTGCCATTAAATTTAAACTTATAAGTGTTGGCCCGACCAAAGTGGGTGACGTCATGATCATACAACCAGGGGCGACCCAACAAGACGTGACAAGCATCCATAGGGATGACGTCACACAAAATCTGATCAGAATAAGCTTTGATGGTAACGGGTACCAAGCATCGCTTCGACACAGGTAGGGACGACTTGTTTACCCATGCCACCTTATAAGGGTGAGGGTGTGGCTCGGTAGCAAGAGACATACGTTTCACCGCGGCATCAGAAATAACATTCATGCAACTATCGCTATCGATGATCAACCTACACCATTTTTCACCACTCTTAAAATTCAATGTTAAAATGTTCGTCCTATTCCAATCGTCTAACGCTCGTGGGGTCGCCAGAATACACCTCATAACAGTCATATGGGAGTCATCCTCCATATCACTAGGCACTCCATCTGACTCGCTCTCTTCTCCCGCCTCATAAGTAAGGTCGTCTGACCCACCAGTGGAATTTAATAGGGCAAATGGTTTGGGATTAGTAGGACAATCACTAGCATAGTGCCCTTGGATCCCGTAAGCGTAACAGGTGAAATTCGTTCTGTTGACCCTACCCACTGGGACTCTATCACCAGAGAGGTTTCTATTACTCATAGCCATTACGACTATGAAGGTCGAGTCGGAAGAAGTTCAACTAGTTATTTGTCTTGCGCCGAGGGAAGAGATTGTAGCGCCGCTCCATACGAATGCCATGGTGACGCGAGTCCTTTGTTGGAGACGAAGGAGGGTAGTTCGTTAGCGTGCTGTCATCAACAACTTGGGGGCCATCATCTCCACCATGAAATGAGGAATAACTTCCCCATTCCCGTCCACAAACCATCAGGAGGCAAGCTAGGGCCATTAAATCGTATTTAATAAAAACGAACGGCCCAGAATAACTCTGAAAATCATTTCTGATGGCCGAACACGGCTTTGCACATGGCTGTGTGCCTGGCCGTGTGCCCTGCTTGTACACGAAATCATCGATCCAGAGCAGGACATGGGTTGAGACATGCCCGTATCCAAGGTGACATGCCCGTGTCACCCAAATTGGCACGCCTGTGTCGGTGGGCGTGTTCTATAACCACCCTATGGAACCGACACGACCCTTAGTGGACATGGGTCCTGACACTCCCGTGTCAGGATTGACACGGCCATACCGACCAAAACATACCCGTGTACCGAGCCGTGTACATGCCTCTCGACACAGCCAAGTTTCCAGAGAAGGACACGACTTATTGACACGCCAGTGTCAACTTTGACACGCCCGTGTCGGCACTGCTTTCACGCCCGTGACCTCAAGCCGGGAAATTCCCAGGGCTCCAGAACCCCATAAAAACACTTCCCATACCTATAATGTTTTTGGGGCATTACAATAAGAATCCCTCCACCTTACAAAGAACCACCACGGATAAAGAGGTCTATCCATATAATAACTGAGACCGATGACATCCTCTTGTCGTGCAAAGAATTAGAGAGGAACAGGCGGGTCAAGAGACTTCTGAGGGACCAACACCTAAAGAGGATTGACCCTGAGAGGTTGCGACGACTGTACTTCCTAGCCACCTAGTCGCTCCAGCGATTAGAGTCGAAGAGAACATGAGCTCTAGTGCCTTATCTCGAAGCACTGCTACTTTGCAGATCTTGCCGTATGACAAATGTTGTTCTGACTGCTTGTTTGCTTTGTGTTTTAGATTTTGGAGAAGACTTTGCGGTAGTATTGGTCGAGTCTGTGCAGCGGCTTCGGGAAGATGAGGGCCAAATGACTTTACCCCAGTTGTGCGTGAACCTTGAGCAGCTAAGGGTACACCTCGCTGCCGAGGAGCAATCATGGAAGGCTTCTGAAGAGGCCTCAGAGAGGCGGTTAAAGCAATGTCTGTGGAGCTGGAGGTGAGTCACAGGAAAATGAGGATGTTATCGGCCGAGCTTGAATCTTGTCGCGAGCGAGAAAGAATCGTCCGAGACCAAGTCGCGACTCAAGCAAGGAGACTTCGAAGAGCGGAAGAGGATGCCAGCCACTACAATAGAAAATATCAGGAGTTGACGGGAAGAGAAAGGAGCCGATAACCTAATTTCACGAGTTTGGAGAAACCGCGGTAATCAGATCATGGTTCCGCTAGTTGGAAACTTCTGCCCTAGTGGATGGACATGTATTCCTACCCGTACGGTCTCGTGAACAGTTAGCTTCTGACGAGCAAACTGTTCTGATTAGCCGCATCATTCGGGATGCCTCTTGGATTCACGGGGATTAGAATGTTCTAACCCACCACTTGGTGGCCGCTATGTCAGTAAAACTGCAAGTGAGCGGCCAAGTGGCTCATATTGGCAGAGACCCCGTCAATAGAAGCGAGGTGCGGCGAGAAGAGCGAGACCGCGAGTTTAAATGTGTTTGAACAGACTGACCTGGTGGTCTCTTTGACATTGTTATTTTTTTATATTCTGGTCTCTTACAGTTTGATTTAATTTATCCGCACGATTTGTGATTGAATTGAATGGACTGATGTCTTGTCGCTGCAGCTATTGCGGTTAATACCTTTATCTGTAGGAAAACTGATTTGCGGGTATAAAGTTCTTGACCAAGCAACTTCACTATTTAGTCGCACGACTAGATGTTGGCTTGTTGGAGTTCTATAAATAGAGCATGACTCTGCATTCTACGGAAGAATACCAGAATATCGATTCCTGCGGCTAGATTTTATGGCACCCACGCGAGACTCTGCAGCTTTCCTCGATGCTGAGCAAAAACGTTCTGAAATAACTGAAGCAAAGCAAGACCGCTTTGTCGCCATACATATGATGAGACCCGATGTAGTCGTGTGGCAACCTCAGGAGGAGGAGCGAATAAACTCTTCTGGAAGGAACTTGGTGGCGATCCTGATCGACCACTTTGATTATAGTTTTACCTTGCCACCACTAATTAAATTCATTGAAATTCTCTACTTGTTCGGCATAGTTCCCGGCCAGCTCTCACCGAACACAGGGGTGTCGGTGATGAGCTTCATAATTTTCCTGTAGACAGAGTGGGTAAAGTTTACAATGGATCTCTTCCGCCACTGTTTTGTTATCTGCTCGATTACCGCCGGCAAGAAAGATAGTCGGGTCTTCAAGGGTGTAGTCTACTTTGGCTGCATCGGGATGAAAGAGGTGAACTTGCCGAATAAGTTCCCGAATTAGACTACTTGGTTCCTCATGGTCGAGGGGAATCTGGGCATTCTTCCTGTTCACCCCCAGGCTCGGGCAGCCAACCTGTTCGAGCAGTTCGATGTCGAGGGCATCGAGAAGTAGATCACCGGATTCCTAGCGTGATTACGGCTAGAGATTCATCATTACATCCCCTTGCTCCCTGTGGTGGCCGAATGTCCTATTGAAGAGAGTAAGCATTTTAAATGGTTAGCATATATTTGACAGACTTTCCGGGCGACTAACAATTTTCCTTTTACAACAATTCTGAAAGTTCCGGAGAATAAGATGGAGACACCAGAAGGCCCCTTCCTCACCCAGAGTGAGATGCAGAAAAAACGAGAAGTAACCCACCTAGAAGAGAAAGATTTCGCTGCGGGCTTTGACTCCAATGAATCCTTCACACCTCGTGGGATCAGCGAGAAGTTTAAAGACCTACGTGACAAACCAGTCATTAAGTGGCACAGCTGCGGCAAGCACGTCCAAGTATCCACCGCTCTTCCCTTATGGAAGAGAAAGAAGATAACAAAACATGCTCGTGCGGTTGGTTGGGACCTAGTCGGCAAGAAGAACCTAGCCGACTTACAGTCAATTCCGACCTAAAGGCTTCCAGCCCTAGCCGCACAAGTTCACACGAGGAGCTACGTCACCAACCTCTATGTGGCTGAGGCCCTAGGCGAAGTACTCACCGAAAATGATCGGCTAGAGGATGAAGTCGAGAGGCTCAAGGAAGAGAATGAGAAGTTAAAGGAGAAAAATATGGTAAGAATTTTACCTGATGACTTTGGCAGTTAGGTTAAATTAACAGTGAATTTACCTTAGCTTATTTTCCTTTGTAGAAAGCCTATGATATCGAAAACCTAGCCTTCCAAAAAGAGATCGCTATAAATCTACGGGAAGGCGGGGAGGATATGTTGGACATCCTCAGGGAGCGGCAAGAATTTAAAGCTGAGTATGAGAAAATCTCCTGACGAGATGTTCCTTGCGTTCCATACGGCGGAAGCCGCAAGGGATGAAGCGGCAAGGGAGGAAATAGATGAAATCCTAGAGGAAGATGTCGAAGCCATGAGCGAACAAGAAACTCTTCCCGCTGAAGCCGTTGCGGATAGAAGTTCGGAAAATAGTAGCAGCTCAGGCGGAGAAGAATCTTTAGCCAAAGAATCTTCAAAATCAAGGACCTCTCTGAGTTCGTTGTCATCAGACAACTCAGAGCCAAAATAGAAGAAATCGAAAGTTGCATAAATTTTCCTTCTTTATAGGACCCGGCGGTAAGAGTTTTTGTTAACCACACGGGTACAGTACATTGTAATTTTTTGGCAATATAAATGATTTTTTGGATTCTGCCTTTGTTTTGTGATGTCCGAAAAAATTGTATATCCGAGCGGTTATATTTGCTTTGTTATTGTCACGCATTTAGATTGCTTTCATGGAATGCGTCTGGATAACCTGTTAAAACAATCTTAATTTGAAAGAATTATAGACCATCAAGGTGAATAGAGTAAGAACAATTATAGGCCGATAGCGTTGGTAATGGCTGTGAATATTGAATGCGAATAACATTTTATAGCCGTTCTGTCCGCCTGAATATGATTGAATCATCTGAGATAAAAATGTTGAAAGATAAATCCGGAAAGAGAACCGTATCCGCTACAGTTTGAATACCCTCAAACAACAGATTACATTACATATGATGCGATAAGAACATCTTCCTGATCAGCTAGTAAGTAGTTGCAGTATGACGGAATTGGCAAAGTAAAATCCAACTTAGCCATTGGGAAATGAGATAGATTAACGATCAAGATAGAGCAATAATCTGCCCGTGTTGTTAGACATGAGTACATCTATATGAAATCCAGCAATAATTCCAAAGATTGGTCGGCTAGAATAGGTCCTAACCGCGCGGTTAATCGATAATGAATAAACCCAATTTTGTTTTTAAATATTATGAAGAAGCATTCAATGAACTGTCCTTGAGACGATTTATTGAGATTGTCGCCTAGCCAACCAATCTTAGGCCTAGTAGATAAAGAATGACTTTGAAACTGTAAGGAACTGATCCGTTTGTTCCATGAGATAACTAGTATAAGCCGTACAGAGAATTGAAAACAAAATAATTCATATGTCGAGCTGCGGCTAGCTAGCTGATAACAGAGTGATAATACCGCGTAATTCGGTGGTTAGATTAACATAACTGATAATATCTAACAGCTGGAGCTAACCGCATGCCAGTGGATAATCTTGAGGTAACCTGCCAACCTGATAGTAAAAGACAGTTCAAAAGAGAGGTCTACACCTGGAGATGATCAGTTAGGTCACCTGCGCCAAAAAGGTCTATAACATTGCTTGCCCTAAAAGATCATCAAAGGTGTAGTCCTATAAAAGGCGGATTAGCCGTGATTCCCCCAGAAGTAAAAAATCAGGACCACGATCCTAAGAAGGAACGATAGACGCACTGCTCTCATGCCTTGGGCTACAATCTATGCTGATCAGTTAGGCAAGGTGTAACAGCCTCCCTAGCCCATGGCTCGAAATGATGACTGTCGGCACCCCCAGCACCATGCTTAAAAGGGTTCAGCCTCAATAGGTCTGCAGACCATACACCCCAAAGCCTCTCCGCGCCTATTTATCGGCCGCGGTGTATTGTTGAGACCGGGTCTCGAACTCGCAACCTCCTTGATAAAGAGTCTTCAAACCACTCCTCCTCACAACCTGAGCTGGCCGTTACACCAGGTGCGCCAAACGGTCTATAGAATTGCTTTCCCTAAAAGATCAACGATGTTGCGGATCCCCTGAAGGCACAGATCGAGAGTACCTTGGAGTGTTCGACTATCACATCATGAGATGATCATTGAGACAAGGCTATACCCGGGGGCCATTGCTTGCCAAGAAACAATCATCTTAGCTATAATGTATCCCTAGCGGAGCACAGTAGAGGTAACACATTGGTACCTCCCTTGATGCGCATTGTGTGTTAGATACCAGATAGGATCCGAATCCTTGAAGTCTGTCTGCACAGGATTGGACGGCTCCCACTGCACATATGCGAACACTCCCCGTTATATGTGGTCATCATGGTGTTACGCCATAAACAAACCTATGGGGGGTCAAGAAAGACTCGACAATATCTCCTTGGTTCAACGATCCCTTTAGCAAAGAGAAAATAGAGAGGAGACACTCAAAAAAGGAAAAGTGTCAGCACGAGATTTCTTCACGAAATGAATGAAAGAGTACTTAAAAGTGTAAAAAATGTTCAGGGAATGAAAAAAAAAGCAAAGAGCTATGACTCAAAGAGCTTTTGAAACTCTGTGATGTCCATCTTCACCTCAGAATATATTTCCAAGGGTCCCTAAGTCATCCGCATCGATGCACTTGCTAATATTTAGGTTGCCACTGCTGCTGATTTGGCTCACTCCCTTTGAGCCGAAAGGATTGTCCGCTACTTCTTTTCCTTTAGAAGTAGAGGGGAGTGAGGAGGAGTCATCTTTCCAAACCAAATCACGAAATTTCCCTTGCTTCAACATCTTTTCAACTAGTTGGCCTAGAGCCCGACAGTTTTCAGTTGGATGCCCTCTCTCCTTGTGGAATTCACAGAATGGATCATCTTTGGATCTTTGGTCTGCTGGCTGATAAGGTCATTTATAGCTGGGCTTTCCTTTCATTACTTGAATTTATCTTTGCATAGCCTTATTAATGTCAGATTCTTGCAAGTCACCATCTTCCTGTTGAGAAATTGAAGCCGCTTGCGGAGCTGGAGCTGGATATGCAGGAGGTATAGGTAGTTGAAATCTCTGGTTTCAGAATTGATCTTGGCTTGGAAAAATATGCCGACGGCGATGAAAATTTCTTTCCTTCCTTGTTTGAGGTTGGAAATTTTTGGAGGTGACCTTGAAGGTTCAGATGTAAGAGAAGAATTCTTCTTTATAATGAGCCTTGAGACATAACCAGGATTGCTCTTTTCTCCCCGAATGCACATGTTGGCAAGACTGATCATGTCTTGGTATGTCCTCGGCATTCGGATGTTGGCTTCAAACTTGAGCGGTCCTTCCCTCAAACCACTTTTTAGAGCGACTCTATACATTTTTGGATCAATGTTTTCAAGATCAAGAATCTCTCTTTGGAAACGATCGATAAAATAAGCCCACGTCTTATCCACTCGCTGCCTGATCTCAAATAGGGCTTCAGGACCTCTCTTCCCCTTTAAAGAGGTAGTAAACCTTAGCAGCAGCTTTATTCGTTGATCAGCAAAGGAAGCGATGGACTGATGGCGCAGTCCATAGAACCACTCTCTCGCTTATCCATCAAAGGATGTTACGAGGAGTTTGCACCTGGTAGCATCTGTAAGAATCTTGAGAGCGACGGCTGACTCAAAAGCTTGCAAGTGTGTGATTGGGTCAGACTCTCCGGTATAGATTGGTAATCAGGGTTCTCTGAAGTGAACCGGATTTGTCTCTTGTCGAACAATTTTAGCGAATGGAGATGGATCGACCTGTTCCCCTAGAGAATAAGGAAATGAAAAATATGGAGCGTAAGCAGTAGATGCAAAAGGAGGTGGATGGAAAGGAAAAGTCATTGTTGGAGGAGCGAAGGCAGGAGCTGGAGGGAAAGGATAGCTTCCCTGAAAGTTCAAGGCTCTTGCTGGACTTCCCCGGGCTACTTCCATAAAATAGTTATGACGAGCGGCGAACTCGTCATCTTGTGACCATAAGGAGCTGTGGCTTGCCCTAGCGGGTGAGTTGCCTTATAGGTCGGCGGATAAGCTGGCGGGTAGACTTGCGGCTCAGCTGGCAGATAAGCTGGTGGATAAGTCTGCGGGATCTGTACTGCTGGCGCGGGGTTAATCAGAGTAACTGGCACTGGACTGGGCTGCATAGCTAGTCGCTGTGTAATTGTGGCTAGGGCTTGGTTGATCTCCTGGAACTGCTGGGAGGTCTCCCAGCGATTTTGGTCGGCTTCCCGACGTGACTGCTCAAGAGCTTCCCAGAGAGTGTCCTCACTTAGACTTGATAGAACGAAGTTTTCAGCGGTTTGGCGGTCTGACATCGCTTAACCGATAACTTCACCAACTAAACGAATCCAAAGGCCGTGTGTTAAATGTTGATGCACGAAATGCCCCTCTGGGCTCTACGAATATATTCTAGGGGGGAGGAACTATCAGATAGTCGGTTACTAGTTGTTTGGACTAGCGGATAAGACCGAGAAGGAAAATATGAAGGGAGAGGCCGCTGGCAGTGGCAACACCAGAGTTCGCACGCCGCAGCTAAATGCCACTCCTACGACGGGCTTTCCTTTTACTAGAGGAAAACCAGTTATATCGGTTAAAATAGAGAACCCGAGCGAACTAGTATCTGCTAGGAGAAGAGTTCGAGTCCGCTACCACAGACGGCAAGCTTTGGGATTCGAACATACTCCCCTAGGAGGTACTATTCACGTCTATTTACCGGCTTGGGGGCCTGCCCAAACGGGTAGGGCTAAAAATACCGGCTGCCCAGGGACAAGAGAAACGGGCATCGATGACCAGATATAAGAGGAGAAAGACCACCTAGCTGCTCGGCTTGGCGGTTAGATCTGCAATTTGTCAGCACCTTCTCGACGGCTGCTATTGAGAAGACCGAGCGGGAAAGCTGTGGGAAGGTAGATAGACGGCTAGATTAAGCCTTGCCACCGAGCCTTAAGAATATTCTTAAGAGCGGTCAATCTGAGTTAACAGTATATGCGACGAATTTGACTTAGCATATTTTCGACTGTCCATGTTGATGATTTATACTTATGGGCTGAACTGGGTTTTCGAGATAAGCACTGATGGCTCATTTGGACCCGGTCTTCTCAAATAAGACCTATTTAGGGCGGTCCAATATGGAGGCGACACATGGCCGCATGACTCAAACCTTAAAATTTATTATATAAAGGAATAAATAGGAAACCCTAGCAATCACTTCGTTCTTCTTTGTCGAGCCATTACTTGCCAAACCCGACGGAGGAAGACAAGTTGCCGGAGTCGGATTTTCTAGAGGAAGAGATCTCCCTCTACGTGAAGAACGATGCTGCCAAGGAGGATAACAAGGTCCATGCCTGAAAACGAGGTGAGCTTCTTAACCTTTACCTTGGGGGTTAGATCTTTAGTTATAATATAGGAAAGATGTCGACTCAAAAGAGTTGGACTTGTGCGAGATGAAGATCTTGTAGGAAAAGACCATGCTATGACCTCGTCCTAGGGATTTGTTGTCTCCAACCTCTCCTCTCTTCGTTGTGAAGACGGTGGACTTGGTTTCGTGAAGAAGGATGGTCTTTTGAGGGTGAATAAGGGAGGAGTAAGAGCCCTATGTGATTTTTAACAAATGGCTAATGGAAGAAGGTGAACCGACGTCTTGCGTTTTGCTTTAAGTTGCGTTAAAAAATCTATTTTCTGCGCGCAACGTACTTTGAGGGCATTTTCTGGTATGATACGACCAGATCTAGGTCTTGGGTTGAACACGAAAGTTGTATTCCTCGGAAAGACCTTTCCAAAGGATGGTTACATGTCTTCATAGGAGCTTTGTAGCTCCAGGAATGTCCAGTCGAAGTTGTTGTATGGTAATAACTTATGTGCAGGATGTTTTTGGGTTAATGTATAACCAGGTTTGGACTAGGTAGAAGAAATGTAGTAAGATGATGTTGTGGTTTGGATGATCCTAGTTATATGTAGCCGAGATAAACGAATGGTTTGGAGGAATTTAATAAACAAATGGCTTGGGGAAATCAGTGAACAAATGGCTTGATAAGATTTGGTTGTACAAATGGCTACTTGTAAAATCCGGTAAGGATGCGCGCGATTGTAATCCAATGAATGATACAAGTTTTGAAAGAGAGTGTGGTGTCCGATAATTGAATGTGTAATCTATATTTACGATATCATGCTTGATGGATATGTGGAGAGTTAATATAATGTTGTGATAAATATATGAAAGCATAATTGTTTGTGAATGCTTGATTATAAGGAAGGAACTAGATGAGGTAAATTTCATGGCCATGAAAAATGTTGAATCTCTATTTAAAGTGTTGGATGGGATAATTTGTATAATCCACTGCTTATATAGTGTGTATCCCTATGGGTAGTAGTGTGGGATTGGTATGTTGTTCAAGATGGCTTGCCACCTGTGTTGATGTTGAACCCTTGAGTGCTTGGGAGTGCGAAAATATGAAAGGGTATAAGTGCGTGAGTATTTGACCGCACTGGATTGGTAATGTTGATAAGGGACTCAGTGTGGATCCCTTGAGTGCTGTTGAGATCTGGATTGGTAATGATGAAAATGGACTTTGTTGGAGCCCTTGGATGGTTGATGGAAAGGCCATGTGAATTTTCATGCGATGTGATTTGACACGCGGTGTCATAATCCTTGGTTAAGGATAGTGTGGCAAGTCTACGGGCTCGCCAGTCGTCACACCGCTGGGAGTCAACAAATAGACTTTGGGCGGTTGGGCTGTGTCCTCGGTGCTGATTCCTGAGTCCCCTTCTGTGACAAGTGGACGGTTTGGCTGTGTTCTCGGTGGATATTCCAGAGGCATTTTCCGTACAACACGAGTAGGAAAGTTTGGGCTGTGTTCTTGGTGCACGTCTACCCAAGACCCCTCTGAGCTGTAGTTCACATGGAGGTCTGATGTTGTTCTTAGCATTGAGGTGTACGAAGGCCTAGGCCAGGTACTGTGGAGACCAGCCTAGTAGTGGAAATCACATTTTACTATCACCATATATCCACGACGGATGGCGCATGAGAGGTTAGCTACCTACTCGAAAAGTGGGAACTACAAGCCTGTGTCGACATAGTAGTGTGCGTGTATGTGAGCATTGGTGAGTCATCATATTGCATTCATAACATTACATTGACCGCATAAGATCCTTATCAGATAATTTTGTATGGGCACTCTTATATGAAGAGTTACTTTACTGTCAGATCCTTAACTTATAAATCAATATGAGCATTTTTATAAGTTAAGTTACTTTCTTGTTGTAGATTTATATGCGTAATGTATTGTTATGATTTGTGTAGAATTTCTATAATAGAATGTTGGATCTAGTGGCCAACCTTGGAGGGTGGATGGGTCAATAAGGTTTCGAGCATTATTTGAAAATTCAAATTATTTGTGTCCATGTAAACTAGTTTTGGAAGCTACCACAGAGAAATAGGTAGCTAACGCGAGACGGTATATCTATGAACTCATTTCCTGTGAAAATTCTCTTATATACCCCTTAGAAGAATACCAACTAACAATCACAGTAGATTACAGAAGTAACAAAAATAACAGAAACTAACTTTATTAAAATTGAATCAACAATAAGTTCTTAACGATTACAAAATTATGATCCCTGGTACGCCAGAGATCGAAGGCGGTGAGAAACAAACACTCTTTTTTTTCTATACCGACCCACTCCACATACCGGTTGACTCTCTCCCTTTCACTCCAATAAAGGTCTTTGAGCTGGCCCTTCACCTCCACGCAAGGAAGGGTCTTAGAGCCCCGCTAGATCACCTGATCATGACGTCCCAACCCCGGGACAATTACCCACAGAATCCTTCCCGAATTCCGACGACCTTCACCAGTCGATTTTCCTCACCACAAGAATGAACAAAAAAGAAGATTACAACAAGACAAGGTCTAAAGAAATTAATATTAAAGTCTCCCTCTTGATGATTTCTCCGTATCGCGATCCGCGACCGATGCTTGAGATCTCCTTGTGCTTACAATCGGTTGTCTCTTCGTACTTGATGTAGTCCTTGGATCACAGGAGTTCTTTGTTCACAAATAGGAGGGAGGCAGAGTTCTTTTCCTTCGACGAATATGTTTGGAATGGAATGTGATGCAGGCCCACTCGTTGACACCAAATAAATCAACAGACTAAACACATTTGCTTCTCTATGATCAAATTCTACACTCGCACAGACTTTCAATGCAGTGCACACGTTATGCAATTTTATCAAATTAGATGCTAACGTACGGGTAGAAAATCCATTTAAGATCAAATAACAGCTATAGGACTATATTCTTTCAAAGCTAAAAGGACCCACACGGTCCGATCGAGCAGATGTTGTACCAAAAGAGGTCTACCAGAAATTGCGATTTGGAAACGGTAGATCTCTCCCAACAAAATGAAAATAAGGTTCGACAATCCTCTCGAAATTAAACAAATCAAGATAGACAACAAAATCGATCGAAGAAATCCACGACTAATTCAATGCTATAAAGAATCAACGCTAAAGTATTCCACCATAAAAAATTATCTTGAGGGAAAATAAAATCACACAAAGAAAGTAGGAATTTTTTTAACCACACTCAGAGATTAATTTTCTCCAAAGCTTGGATCGCTTCGTAACCGAATCCACCGGAGTTGCGCCGAACGGAGAGAAACTCGCCCGCCTTCCCTGCGTCACGCCGTATTTGATTCCACGAACGATTCTTTGATCCCTTGGTTGTATTCCTCTAAGAGAGGAGATGTAACGACCCTGGCGCGTACGTAACAGCGTTACGGCTCCGCTCTCCAGGAATCGCTACCGGGCTGCAGCCCAAGCACTCCAACCCCTCTCCAGACCACTGGCTGGTTGTTGGTGGCCACAACCTCCCTTTGATGAGGTAAACTCGATAGTCAAGCGCGCACCACATGGACTTCCCAGGAGGTCACCCATCCCAGTACTACTCCAGCCCGAGCATGCTTAATTATGGAGTTCTTTCAACTCTCATCACCAATTGAGCTGCAGCTCAATTGGTGATGAGAGTTGAAAGAACTCCATAGTTAAGCATGCTCGGGCTGGAGTAGTACTGGGATGTGTGACCTCCTGGGAAGTCCCTGTGGTGCGCGCTTGACTATCGAGTTTACCTCATCAAAGGGAGGCTGTGGCCACCAACAACCCGCTAGTGGGCTGGAGAGGGGTTGGGGTGCTTGGGCTGCAGCCCGGTAGCGATGCCTGGAGAGCGGAGCCGTAACGCTGTTACGTACGCGCCAGGGTCGTTACAATAAAAAGTGCACTTTTTATGTAACGACCCGGGATTTGGCCCACAGCCCCCCATGGCATCGCTACCGGGCTGCAGCCCAAGCACCCCAACCCCTCTCCCTCCACAAGCGGGTTGTTGGTGGCCACAGCCTCCCTTTGATGAGCGAACTCGACAGTTAAGTTGGGCCGTACGGGGACTTCCCAGGAGGTCACCCATCCCAGTATTACTCTCGCCCAAGCACTCTTAACTATGGAGTTCTTTCAACCTTCATCACCAATTGAGCTAATTCCAACTTAAAGCTTCCGCTAGAATGCTCTGAGTTAGGATTCGTGTATGGTTTGGTATTATCCTGTGACCTCACCGTCTGTTTGTGGCATATAGTGTGGGGCCCCGGCCGGACCTTCTACTATACGTCATTTAACGGATGGGGTCGTTACAGGAGAGCTCTTGGGCTAGCCAAAATTTCAACAATAGGAGAGAAGGCTGATCGTTTTTTGAAAGGAGGAGAGGAGGAGGGAGGTGGAAGAGGCCAGAAATAGAGAGAGGGAGGAGGTGGTGGCCGGTGGCCAAGAAAGAGGGAGAGAGGGAGAGAGGGAGAGGAAAGAGGGGGTCGAATATTGCCTAAGAGGGAAAGAGAAAGGAGGGGAAAATTCAATCTTTGAATTCTAGGTTTTCTTTTTCCTTCTACTTAACATAATCCTTCTGCATTATGGCCTTTTATAAGGATTACAAAAAGTAGGATACATGCATCCCATATCAAATAAAAGAAAAATAAGGAAATAAATAAATATAATCTCAAATTAAAATAATGCAATAAGGAAATAAATAAATATAATAAAACATTATAATTATTAGTTTATTGTCGCGGCGATGGCGTTGTAGCAGCGATGGCATGGTAGCGGCGATGATGTTGTAGCGAAATTATTGTCGCGGCGATGGCGTTGTAGCGGCGATAGTGTTGTAATGAAATAATTATCGCGATGATGGCGTTGTTGCAGCGTTGGCGTGCATTGAAATTATTGTTGCGGAACCGTCCATCAGAGTCTTCAAACGTATGGTTGCGGCGGCGATCAACATAATGCATGGACTTGACGTCGCCATGGAGCTCGCCAAAGAACTCGTTAGCACCATCAGTAACGTCATCACAAACCAATGGCGGGACATCATCCCTACCAATCAAATGGTCACTATCATCATGAGCAAGTGGCGGTACAACGTCGCCATCAATCCTCCCCCACTCAAAATCACTCATCACCGATGAGTGGCCCGGAAGGAGAAAGTAGCCGAAAAAAACATCAACAAGTGGCAAGTCCGGCTCAGAAATCAAGGTCACAGAAGTACAGTCATCACCCATCAACAAAAACCTATCAGACAAAACAAAGGTCTTGGAAAACCTTGGAAAAGCATTAGTCAAAGAAGGAAAAAATGTTTCAACATCAACATTCAACGTACCTATAGTGGAGATCGATAGAGAAAGCGTTCTAGGCACAAGCTCACAACCCAACCCAACAGAAATCTTAGTGGCACAACACAGATAGACAGATAATTCGAGTGGTGGAGAAACATATGGCATTAAATCTGAAACATTGAAAGCAGGGGAAATTCCCCAGTCAGTGGGTAACTCCAAAAGATATGCATTTTCTCCTAATTTCTTTAAAATTCGACAAGGTCCAGCTCGCCGATTCGCCAACATTTTTATGGTACCCGAAGGCATCTGTTCATGGAGTAGACGTACCAAGACTAAATTGCTAACATTAAAGTGAGACGCTCTCTTATGTAAGTTAGCACAAGATTGATAAGATGCATATTGTGTGGTTATCGCTTCATTAATGTGCTTATGTAAATTGTAAACATGAGAGGCAAATTCTTATGCAAATTGACTTGACTTAAAAGATGGAGGAAAAAAAATCAAGTCAAGTGGCACTGGTGCTTTATATCCGTGCACGATTTCATTTGGTGATAGACCTGCATACCTATGTTTCGAGTTATTGTACGCTAACGGAGCATTGGGATGAATCAAGTCCCAAGTCCCCTTGTGATCAAACAACGTCCTCAAAGAAACATTATTCTTAGGGGCTAATAAAAAGGGCACAATTGATGATCTCATTGTAGGCGTATAATCAGAGAATTGATTAATCATAGAAAATTTTGAAGACACAGAACTACACAAAGTTATGACAAGACCGAACACAAAGTCTAACAACCCTCTAATACATATCTTAAGAGACATGTCCAATGGAGGGGATACTAACTGTTGGGTATTGTCTCCACAATAACCTAGATTTGTATAAAGTCACCCTTAAACTTAGATGAATTAAGTTATATTTGATGTCTTGTTTGAGTTATTTGTTTGTAGGACTTAATTGCCAAAGTGTAGACCAATATCAGTCTACATTGAGTCACCAAACACAGGACAATACAATGTAATCCCTCATTGTATGATCCATGGTGTTGACTCATGTGTAGCCTCTCTATTTGGATACACTTCACTTTCAAGCACTAAACCTGTAGGAAAGACTAGTTGCAGATTTCCTTGAAGAAAGAAAATTTCCAGAAATTTTTTTTTCTAAGTGTTTTACTCGAGTAGATTTATATTCAGTTCTCGAGTAAGCTAAGTCTTGCACTCGAGTATCTAAAGTACTTCTCGAGATGATTTAAAGTTATTTCTCGAGAAGCTGTGTAGTACTCGAGTACATCTTTGCTTGATCTTGAGTTATTAGAAAAGTCTAGTTTTGAATTTTTCTAAGTGTAATACTCGAGTAGCTAAGGCCATTACTCGAGTAGTACAAGACTTTGTCTCGAGTAACAGAAGTCGAGTACTCGAGAAATTTATCCTATTCTCGGGTAATAGAAGTAGAGTACTCAAGAAGTATATCTAGTTCTCGAGTAGTGAAGAATTAGTACTCGAGAAGTCCAGCTACTTCTCGAGATGTCAATTCTATTACTCGAGTAGCCAGAAGTTATTTCCAGATTTGTCTCTAAGGATTATTCTCGAGAACTTTACATCCTTTTCTTGATAAGTCAATGTGATTACTCGAGTAGTCATATTCCACTCGAGTAATGCAGACAATTTTTCTCTGAAAATTCGTTAAGACTGACGGGAACAGATTTCAAAATTAATCTCCATGATTATTGGTCCACGTATTATGCCTTTAAGATTATGACCGTTAGACTATTCCTATTAAAGGTCTAATCATTTCAACTAACCCTAAGAAGTGTATCAGAAGAAAAATCTGAGTAATACAAAGTTTTTTGAATCGTCTAATATTCTAAATCGGGAAGCCGCCGCCGCTCTTCATTGACGATCTCGCCGCCGCACTTCTCCGATTTCTGTTATTCAGAGTAAGATTAGATCAACAGATCAAGGCAATCTTATTTTCACAGATCCTCATCTTGATCGTACTGATCTAGGTTTTCATATCCAGAACAGTTTTTGGCTTGTCTTCTTCGACCTATTTCTAAGAAAGCTTCAAAGATTCAAGAAAGAAGAAAGGCTGAAGATTAAAATCTGAGATATTCTGTTTGTATAATTTTATTTACAAAATCTTTATCTTATAGGAGATTTTGTCTCTGAGTGTTGCATGAAGTATTTCTTCCGAGTGTAGATCCGTATTGTGGATATAGTTGTAGGGGCATTGCTCTGAGTTGTAGGATTGGTTTTCAATCCGAGGTAATAGTGAAGTAGCCGAGTCTAGCATATTGCTAGATCAGTGAGGTGGAGAGTGGACGCACCCAAGATTGGGGAACCACTATAGATCCAGTGTTCTCTTTGATGTGTGTGCTTATTTTTTGCTCTTTGTTCGTTAAATTTTATTCCCCAAAAAGACGCAGACCTCACATATTCACCCCCCTCTAAGTGATTTATGTAGACAAATAAAAACATCAATTGGTATCAGAGGCAGGTTGTTCATCAAAAAGGTTAACACATCAAACATATCTGCTTCTAGTTGTATTTTGAGGATTCAAGCATGTACAGAGTTAAGGATTTTGCAAATCTTCCTCTGTGCACAAAGAACAATTTTACTATGTGGAAAGAAAGAATAAAGTTCTTCATGGAAGCTGTGGATCCAAGAATTTTTATGATAGTGGAAGAAGGACCTTATGTTCCTATGACCACCTCCACCATTGACTCAATAAAGCAAGTTCCTAAGAAACTGATGGATCTTGATAAGGATGAGATTGCACTTGTCTCTTTAGACAAGAAAGCAAAAAATATCATCGCAAGTGCAGTCGATGACTCTATGCTGTAGAATTTAATTCACTTCCAAACTGCCAAGGAAATGTGGCAGTCTCTTATCATCTTGATGGAAGGCACTGAAGAAGTTAGGGATGACAGAAGATCCCTTCTGAATAAGAAATATGAAGCATTCCTACAAGGTCCCAAGGATTACATTGCAGATACATTTGAGAATTTCTTCAAGATTGTCAACGACCAAAGAGTCTATGGCTGGGTCTTCACAAACGGGGAACTGAATAATAATTTCCTGAGATCCCTGACTAAGGAATGGGATAACAAGGTTTATTTTATCCGGGAATTTGGAAAGCTAGCAGAGACAGACCCTCAAAATCTCTTCGGAAAGCATATGTTATATGAGCTACAAATAAATTCAAGAAAAGCTGAAGAAGAGAAGAATAGGTCTTCATCCAAGGAGAAGTCTGTCGCTCTAAAGTCAAACACCTCAAGGAAGTCTAAGGCTGCTTCTCCTGCCCCAGCATAAGAAGAAAGTGAAGAAGAATCTTCAGAGCCAAGCACCTCAGGCTCAGAATTATCTGAAGTCGAGTTTTCTCTTCTCTCAAGGCAGTTCAAGAAATTCTTGAGCAAGAAGAAGCAATGGAAAGGCAAGGATGCCTCATTCAGAAGATCACGTCACGATGGTGATCGCCATAAGAAAGTCTCAAGTTTCCAAGGCATGTATTACTCCAAATAGAACAAACACATTTCTACTAACATTGTTTGTTATTGCTGTAATAAGCCAGAACACGTCCTCGTTGATTTCCCTCAAAAGAAGAAGGAGGGTGGAAGAGGAGAGGAAAAGAAAACTTCTTTCAATAAGAAGAAGACTGAAAGAAGCCTGGTAGCCAAGAAGGGCAAGACCCTCATTGTCACTGATTTATTTGAGTCTAGTGATGACGAGGAAGCCTACTTTGGGCTCATGACACAAATAAATGAAGAAGAAGAACCCCAGTTCACTGGGAAGGTAAATTCTCATACCCCTTTCTCTGAATCTGATGTTTCTGACCATGATCATGAGGACTGTTTGTCTGATGATGAATCTGTACTCATGAATCAATATAAAGAGTTGATCAAAGCCTACGACAAATGTCATAGAGTCGCAAGATCTCAAGCTAAGGAGATCAAATCTCTTAAGGATGAAGAGAGAAATCTGACGCAGGAAATTATAATGATGAACTCACTCAGAAAGGACTTCCATAATGTGATGGAAGAATATAATAAGGCTCTCGAGCACCTAAATCTGAAGGAGAAAATCATCAAGGAATTGGAAGAATAACTTAAAGCTGAAAATAAATTTGCTGAAAGTTTCTCCAAGCCCAAGACAGTCCTTCCGATTGTTGCTAAATTCTCTGCTCAGGCCAAAGGTGCTGGCTTAGGCCATGTGGTTGCTCATAGTAAATCTTCTAGGAGAAATAAAGCCCAAAGAAGAAATAAGGCTGCCAAAAAGGCTCTAGCCAAGGAGAAGGGGAAAGCTCCTCAAGAACAAACTCCTTTCAAAAAGGTTATCTTTCCAACGAACGAGTTTGATCTTGACTCGTCCTACGATCACTTTGCTAGGCCTACTCATGTAGAGCCCAAGTCTCGATACCAAGGATGGACTCAACTCCGGAATTTTGGTGAGAGAATCTTCAAGGCACATTATGAGGAGATCACTCTCCTGAGCTACATACCTTATAATCATGGTCACAACATGAAGAATGATCCATAATCATGGTCACAACATCAAGAATGATCCAAAAGCCAAACCTGTTGTAGAAAAGCCTATTATGGAGAATAAGTCATGTGAGTGTCATCACCATGAAGCTTCTACCTCCAAGTCTACTGCCCCTGCTAGAACACACTCTCAAAAGGCCAAGCAGGAGATCCTTAGGCAAAGATAAAATTGATTTGAATGTTGGTATTGTGGCAAAATCGATCACTTTGCCATAGATTGCTGGTTTAATCCCAGATATTATGAAACTCCTTAAGTTAATAATGTGAGAAAGATCGCTCACAATGTTAACATACGTAGGGGGAGTATGCTAACTAGAGACCAAGGTCCCAAACAAGTTTGGGTTTCTAAGGCAACTTGATTATACTTTTGCAGGAATGTCCAAAGGCCACCAAAAATACCATCTGGTATTTGGATAGTGGATGCTCTTGGTATATGACCTGGACTAGAAGCCTTCTACAGAATTATTCTCCAGTCATGAACAAGCCAAAGGTCATCTTTGGAGGTTCCTATAGAGGGATTACTAAAGGCTATAGTATGATCACTAATGGTAGTGTATCCTTTTTCGATGTGGCTTATGTTGAAGGATTGGAACACAATCTTATAAGCATAAGCCAACTCTGCGATAAAGGATACATCGTAGAATTTCATGCAGACAAGTGTTTGATAAAATCGGTTGATAATTAAGAAACGATTTTATCAAGCACTCCTAGTAGGAATATTTTTTGCTTAAATTTTATTTGCATAGACTCTTCTACGCCAGTGTGCTTTTTTGCAAATGATAGTGCGTCTCTTGGTGACCAATGACATAAGAGATTAGCATATATAAATTTCAAAACTATTAATAAATTATTTTCTCTTAATTTAGTACGTGATTCCCCAAATGTCAAGTATGCTAAAGATAGACCTTGTCACGCATGTATAAAAGGCAAGCAAACAAGGGATACTTTTAAAAGCATTATTGGAAATGATTCTAATAGGTGTTTACACCTACTTCATATGGACTTGTTCGGTCCACTACAAATTAGAAGTTTGGGAGGTAAGGATTATACATTGGTTATTGTTGATGATTACTCTCGCTTTGCGTGGGTGTTTTTCTAAATCACAAGTCAGATACTTTTGATATCTTTACTAATTTTGTCAGGCAGATCCAGAATGAATACAACTATTCCGTCGTCAAAATTAGAAGTGACAATGGATTAGGGTTCAAGTCTGTGGCCATGACAAAATTCTGTGAAAGCCTAGGTATCTTTCATGAGTTTTCCTCTCCTCATACTCCTCAATAGAACGGAGTTACTGAGAGAAGGAATATAACACTCATAGAGGATTGTAGGACCATGTTGAGTGATGCCTCACTACCAGAATATTTCTGGGCTGAAGCCGTCAATAGTGCATGCCACGTAATAAATTGAGCACTCATAAACAAGACCTATAATAAGACACCTTACGAACTACTAAAGGGCAAGAAACTGACTATTTCATATTTTAAAATCTTTGGTAGTAAGTGCTTCGTACTTAACAATGGTAAGTATCACACCACTAAATTTAGGGAAAAGAGTTTTGAAGGTATTTTCACAGGTTATAGTAGCCATAGTAAGTCATATAGGATCTTCAATAAGAAAACCTTAGTTGTAGAACAATCTATTCATGTTGTATTTGATGAGACGAGCTTGCTACAAAGCAGTTCTTCTAGTATGCTCATTGAAGATGCAGGTTCACGACTGAAGGAATTGAGCTTGGATGAGCAAGTTAAGGAAAAAGATCAAGAATTCATCACGATCACCACTCCAACCCCTATTGGAGAAGATGATCACCATAAAAAAGACGTCATCCAAGTTAATGAAGTCACTCAAGGGATAGAAGAAGCTCCAGATACAAGGGACCTAGAGCTCAGACACTTGAAGGATCAACCAATTGATCAATTCATCGAAGATCCCTGGGATGGTGTCAGAACTTGATGACTACTTTTAGTCATCAGTTTTTGGGATAGTTTAGTATAATAATTCCTAAGTTTATTTATATTTCTATGTATTTTTATGCATGTTTTGTTTTATTTCTGTTTAATGTCTTTTTATGTTTTGATTTAAAATTCCCTAGTTTTAATTATTTTTCTATGTTAATTTTATGCTTGTTATCTTGCATTTTATTATTTGTGTTTTGTTTTAGAACTTAACTAAAGATTATTATGTTTTGTTTTTATTTTGTAGGTTCAATGTTCAAGCCCACATCAACATGCAACCCAAGCTCCACATGAAGCCCACTTAGTGCAGCCGGCCCTCCTTGGTCCAACTCAAGCAATATGCAGACCGAGCCATGACAAAGAGACGCCCGCCCCTTATATGGTGCAGCCCACATGAAACCCGAGCCTACAACAATCCCATGCAACCTTTGCATGACTCTTCTACTCCATATATTTTGGCCCATGCTTGGCCGGCCCTCCCTCTCTCCTCCTCATTAACTTCCATATGCATGCACCTCCACACCCATGCATAGACGACCCCCCTCTCTTATTTCTTTCTCCCCTCTTTATTCCTCATTCATTCCCCCTTCTATTTTCTATTTTTTATTTCCTTAAATAAAATACATTGAATCCCCCCTATTCTCTCTCCCCATTAAATGTCATTCATGCATCTTCTCCACCATGCATGGCCGGCCACCCCCCTTGTCCCCTCTTCTTCATTTCATTCTAGAATCTTCCTCCTCTTCTATAAAAGGACCCCTTGCCTCATACTTTAGGAAGTGACATTTTTGTTGTAGAAAATAGAGTGCTAATGTAGAGAGTTAGAATATTTTAGAGAGTAAGCTTCCGTTTCAAGTATTTGTATTTTCTTGTTATTTTTCCATTTCTCCAAACAATAGTTTAGTATTTTTCATCTTGTTATGTACTTTTATTCCTAGTTTAATGAAAATGCAATTTTCTTTTCTTTTGTTTACTCTCTCTCTAATGCGTAGCTAATTTTCTTATTTGTGCCTGATCACGATGATCTTTGCGATAAAATAATATCTTTCATTTTATGTTGCATTTGTTTTTTTTATTTTTGATCCGACCATGAATTATTTCGTATCGACTCCGTATTTCTAGTATACGGTATTAGATTTCGATCTCATATTTGAGTAGCAGAGAGGTTTGTGAATATGAAAGATCACTCAAGGAAGGAAGGAGTTGAACGTAACCCTAGAGATAGGATGACGTAAATCCTCCGAATTGGAGTCAAATCCAATAGTGCGGGTCACCTCGATAATGCGACTTAAGGCTATTTGATTTGAAATAGATTTCGGTCAAAACGTCTAGAAGTTAGGAGATTTAATGCTCTAGCGAGATTATTTCTTATTTTCGGACCCGCCACGGTCTTAATAGAATTGCAAATGTTTAACTAATTTATTCCGTTATTTTATTTCAAAGTGAATCGTCGATCGAGCACTCTTTCGCAATAATATATTTCTCTTTTAATTAAGCTTAGTTCATTTTCATTTTCAAAACCCATCAATCGTTCGGTAGGATAATAGAGTCATTGTGAGTAATAGTACTTGTCTGTCCCGAGTTTTTATACGACCTTGATTTATTTATATCACTATACAATAAAACGATAGGTACACTTGCCTATTCGGATTGTAGTCCGTGAGACGGATTTTACGCATCAAGTTTTTGGCGCTGTTACCGGGGACTCTTTTTGGCAATATTACGAAAGCACCGAGTTTATTACTTCTACTAAAATTTAAAAAAAAACAAAAATCAAAATTAATTTTTCTTTTTTCTTTTTGGTAACAGTTTATTATTTTTATGGAATCATCATCTTTTTGCGCTATTTACGGGTCGCTCGACCATTTTAATTTTGCATGTCTTTCGGGAACCCTCCCTCTTTTGATTTAAATTTTTTTGGTGCAGGTCAAAGTGGCCAATTTGACTCTTACTCCAATTTTTATCCTACTTGGGAGATGGGGAACCCGTCTTATTTTTCTTATGATTTTGCCACGCAAAGCGCCGCGCCTCTAAATTTTAATTCAATCGATAATGGGTATTTTGAATTGCAAACTTCTCTTGATAATATTAATTCGCATTTAAAAACTATTATGGATTATTTTTCTTGTGAGGCCGCATCGTTTTCTTCATCTTCTTCTCCGTCTCCTCCAATTTCATCGTGTAATGAGTCACCAGATATCCCAGCTTGTCTTTTTCCTCTCGAGGAGGATAACTATTCGGATATTCCGTATTGTTTCCTTCCTCCTTTAGATGACACCCCTATGGATACTCAGGCGTGCTTCTTACCTTTTGAGGATGACAAGACGTCTCATCATTCTCTTTCTTTTTCTGAAGATGTTTGCGATTCCATTTCGCTTCAAACTTTAACTGTTCCAACTTTTTCTAGTTTTAGCGAGACTTTTTCTTCTTCTTCTTTTATTTTAGATAATTCTTCTTTAGTCCTCTCTACCCCTTCTTATCCCGAAATTTCTCAAGTCTCTCCTTCTCCTTGTGAAATTTCCGTTGATGAAATTTCTTTTTCTACTTCTTTTATTCCTCTTTCTATTTCTTCTTCTATTTCTTCTTCTTCTTCTTCTTCTGACGACCCCTTCTTTCCCATTTTACATATGGCGGAGTTCTTCTATAACTCCATCCGTTCATTTTCGGGCATCATTCCCTTGAAGATTCCACCGCATGTCGGTGCGATTCTTCAATTTTTCTCTTTTTTGATTTACTCTCGTAAGCGCATACTTAGGGAGTTACCTCTTCACTTTAGTTTTTATTTTCCATTTAGCTGACCAATAACGTCGGGCTCAGATGATGTTAAATAAAGAGCGCTCTTGGGAGGCACCCCTTGCTTATCCTTTTTGTTATTCTTTTTTTGTTTGCTTATTGTGTCTTGCAGGAATAAAACCTCCGGCAGTTCGTTTGGCTCCATCAATATTTTTTTTCTCTTCCTTAGGCCTGAGCCGGTGTTCAGCTTAAGCATGGGGGAGCGAAATCTTTCGGCCTCACGACTCCAGGGGAGTCTTGTTCTATTTATTTATTTACTTTATTGCATCCCCCTCCCCATTCTTCTTCCTTTTTCTTTCTTGTTTTTATTTTTCATTGAGGACAATGCAAAATTTAAGAATGGGGGAGAGTTTAGTTGTTTTCTTTCTTCTTTCTTTTATAAAAAAAATGTGTTTTCAATTTCTACAAAAACAAAAAAAATTAGTATAGTTTTATTAAGCTTCTTTAGTACTACTTTTTCTTTAACAAAAGCAAAACAAAAAAATCAAAAATTACAAAAAAAAATCAGATTTCAAAATTTTAAAAAATGAAAAATCTAAAAAAAATCCAAAAATATAATAAACCCCTTGCTTAGTCTTTTTGTTGTTTTCAGAAATTTTGTTTGAGTTTGTTTATAAGCATTTTTACTATTTTTGATTTGCTAATCTTTTGTTTCATCAGATTTAGTTAAATTTATATTTAGTTATTTAGTTATGAGAATTATCTTATGGTTTTAATTTGCTTAGAGTAATTTATTTAGCACCTTTTCTCTTTTATTTTAAATAGTTTCAATTTTGTAGTAATTTTGCTTAACAATTTTTGATTCTAATTATTGTTACCTCATGCTTTTAGATTCTTAGGAAATCTCAATCTACTAGTAGTTGCTCTCTATTGTTTTAGTTTATTTTCTAAAATTTTGTTCAACCCCTTCCTTTTTCTTTTTATTGTTAGATCATATGTCATGGGAATAAGGAGATGTTAGTTCCTTATTCTCTGGTAAACATATTCAACCCTGATAAAAAGAGGAATTAAAAGTTCATATATGTCGTGGGAAGTGATAGGATGTTAGTCTATCATTTTCTAGTATTACATATATATTTTATTTAAAAAAAAAATTTGGGGTGTGAAAAAAATAATGATGAACACCTCTAATCAAAGACCTCTTCATGTTGATTTCCACCCAAACCCCTTAGCCAATATCATTGTCTTAGATTTTAAATTAAAATATTGGGAGAGCATAAGTAGTAGGTTGCATTCTTTCTTAAGTTTCTTTTAAGTTATGGTTTTTATAATTTTAATCTAACCTTATTTGCAATTAACTCAATTTTGAGTGCTAGTTAATTTATTAGAAATTTTTTTGGCTAAATATTTCTCTCTTTTCACTTTAATTCCATAATTTAAGACTTAATTCGTAAATCCCTAAATTTTATTTTTGGCTTGATTTTGGTGTAAATAAATTTTTAGTTTAATTGAAAATTTTATAAATGTCTTATAAATATTTCTCATACTTTTGCTCTGGAATAGCAAAAGCTCAAGCATGGGGGAATTTGATGACTACTTTAGTCATCGGTTTTTGGGATAGTTTAATATAATAATTCCTAAGTTTATTTATATTTATATGTATTTTTATGCATGTTTTGTTTTATTTCTGTTTAATGTCTTTTTATGTTTTGATTTAAAATTCCCTAGTTTTAATTATTTTTCTATGTTATTTTTATGCTTGTTATCTTGCATTTTATTATTTGTGTTTTGTTTTAGAATTTACCTAATGATTATTATGTTTTGTTTTTCTTTTGTAGGTTCAATGTTCAAGCCCACATCAACATGCAACCCGAGCTCCACATGCAGCCCACTTAGTGCAGCCGGCCCTCCTTGGTCCTACTCAACCAATATGCAGCCCGAGCCATGACAAAGAGAAGCCCGACCCCTTATATGGTGCAGCCCACATGCAACCCGAGTCTACAACAAGCCCATGCAACCTTTGCATGACTCTTCTACTCCATATATTTTTGCCCATGCTTGGTCGGCCCTCCCTCTCTCCTCCTTATTAACTTCCATATGCATGCACCTCCACACCCATGTATGGGCGGCCCCCTCTTTTATTTCTTTCTCCCCACTTTATTCCTCATTCATTCCCCCTTCTATTTTCTATTTTTCTATTTTTTTATTTTCTTAAATAAAATACAATAAATCCCCATTATTCTCTCTCCCAATTAAATGTCATTCATGCATCTTCTCCACCATGCATGGCCGACCACCCCCCTTGTGCCCTCTTCTTCATTTCATTCTAGAATCTTCCTCCTCTTCTATAAAAGGACCCCTTGCCTCATACTTTAGGAAGTGAAGTTTTTGCTGTAGAAAATAGAGTGCTAATGTAGAGAGTTAGAATATTTTAGAGAGCAAGCTTCCGCTTCAAGTATTTGTATTTTCTTGTTGTTTTTCCATTTCTCCAAGCAGTAGTTTAATATTTTTCATCTTGTTATGTACTCTTATTCCTAGTTTAATGAAAATGCAATTTTCTTTTCTTTTGTTTACTCTCTCTCTAATGCTTAGCTAATTTTCTTGTTTGTGCCCGATCACAATGATCATTGCGATAAAATAATATCTTTCATTTTATATTGCATTTGTTTTTTTTTTATTTTTGATCCGACCTTGAAATATTTCGTATCGACTCCGTATTTCTAGTATACAGTAGTTGATTCCGATTTCATATTTGAGTAGCCGAGAGGCTCGTGAATGTGAAAGATCACTCAAGGAAGGAAGGAGTTGAAAGCAACCTTTGAGATAGGATGACGTAAATCCTCCAGATTGGAGTCAAATCCAATAGTGCAGGTCACTTCGATAATGTGATTTTAGGCCTTTTGATTTGCAAGGTGATTTCGGTCAAAATGTCTAGAAGTTAGGAGATTTAATGCTCTAGCAAGATTATTTCTTATTTTCGGATCCGCCACAGTCTTAATAGAATTTCAAATGTTAAACTAATTTTTTCCATTATTTTATTTCAAAGTGAATCGTCGATCGAGCACTCTTTCGCAATATTATATTTCTCTTTTAATTAAGCTTAGTTCATTTTCATTTTCAAAACCCATCAATCGTTAGGTAGGATTATAGAGTCGTTGTGAGTAATAGTACTTGCCTGCCCCGAGTTTTTATACGACCTTGATTTATTTATATCACTATACTATAAAACGATAGGTACACTTGTCTATTCGGATTGTAGTCCGTGAGACGATTTTTATGCCTTAGAACTCGTAGAGTTACAACAAATGAAAATTTATATTTGAGCTTTCTCTCACAGGTTGAACCAAAGAAGTTTGCTGAGGCAAACTCAGACTTTTGGGTAATTGCAATGGAAGAAGAATTGAACCAATTCAAGCATTGCCATGTCTGGAAGCTTGTTCCAAGCTCAAAGGTAAGAACGTTATCAGAACCAAGTGGGTCTACAGAAATAAGATGGACGAAGATGGAACCATCATAAAAACAAAGCCAGACTCATTGCAAAAGGATACTGACAAGAAGAAGGAATCTACTTCAACCAGACATATGCTCTAGTGGCAAGAGTGGAGGCAATCAGGTTGTTCCTAGCTTATGCTGCACTTAAGGGCTTCACTGTTTATCAGATGGACGTGAAGTCGGCCATCCTTAATGGTGAAATAAAGGAAGAAGTGTATATGGAACAACCTCCAGGTTTCGTTGATTCTAAATTTCTTAATCATGTTTATCTTTTATTTAAAGCATTATATGGTTTGAAACAATCTCCTCGAGCTTGGTATGAGACGTTGTCTAGCTTTTTTTTGAGAAAAGTTCACAAGGGGAAAGATAGATAAGACATTATTTCTTAGGGAAATAATAGGCAAGATTTTTCTAGTGCAAATCTATGTCGATGACATTATTTTTTGCTCTACTAATGACAACCTCTACAAGAAGTTTTCAAAACTTATGCAAGGGAAGTTTGAAATGAGCAGTATGGGAGAGCTGAAGTATTTCTTAGGACTTTAGGTGAAACAATCTGAAGATGGAATTTTCATCTCTCAGACGATGTTCACAAAGGAGTTGATTAAGAAATTCGAAATGGAGAAGGAAACCTCTATGAGGACTAAAATGGGTTAAGCCATGTATCTGGACAAGGATGAGAAAGGGAAACCTTTTGATGAAACCAAGTACATAAGCTTAATTGGATCCTTGCTCTATCTTACTGCTAGTATGTTGAAATCAAAAAATCGGTCTCTATGGAGTTCGACCCTTGGGGAAGGGGTGACCGCGCACCGACTGCCCTCAAGCGAACAATCTAGGCACAAGATTAGGAACACAAGGGACAGACCCAAGGTCTCAGCGTGGAGGTCCCGCCGCATACCCGAAAGAATAGCAAACTCTTCCCCTCCCAAGCAAAAGGCTGAGCTAAGGTACCCTCAGAAGGCTCTCTTGGCCGACCGGAACCACTAAGGAGAATCTCAAGACCAACTCTCTCATGACTAGAGGCGCCTCCTCATGTCTATGTAAAATTTTCCTCATCCGCCCTACCAATGGCGTAATCTCGCCAAACAGTTCTACTTTATGCAGAATCAATCGGGCCGCCAACAACGTAACTACGCTGTTCTGAAAGGCCATTAACTGACATTCGAGGGCTTCCTTGTAACCTTACCTCGAGGTCCCCACGGGGCGAGCGGTTCGTGAACATTCCGCCCGCCTATGACGAAAAGGATAGAACACATTCACAGGGCATCACAGATATTTAAATTACAGGAATATAAATTCCATACTTCGGCACGCATGCCGGCAATATAAGCAAAAATAGGCCTTCGAGGTCCGGCACAAGCTTGGGCTTAAGCCCGCTACTCCCCGCTTGGTACTGCAATACCTATATGCCAACGTCTCGACAAGCGACTGCTAGCTGAACAACAGTCGGCTTACATAAGCTTGCCAAGTATATTGTTTACACCCCTTTTTCAGGGCTATGGTGCCCATTCCCTGCAAATAGATAATATACAACTTCCTCAGAGTCTTCTCCGGGAACCCAAGAAAATCACCAATCCGGCTCACACGTCCGGATGGGCTTCACACAGCATGCCTAAACCCGCACTCACGCTTCCGGGTGCTAATGCAGTTAATTGCAGGGACGTACACGTCAACCCGTCGGAGAGCATCCTTCCCCCACTCATCGGTGGGGAGGAACTTCCATGCAAATATGAAAAATAAGGGCTTCACATACCCAAGAAGAAATTTCGTTACCCTTGGCGCGTATATTGGCGGAGCCGTAACTGCGTATCTTACATGAGGATCGATGCCTAACGACTATAACGATTGTACATGCACGGATCCGGATGTCATAGTATGAGCTCTGATTCTTCCTCTCGCTGTGGATCTCGGTAATAATAGCCCTCTTCATGAGGGGCTCGGGTAGCCTCATCTAAATGGACGAGAGAAGGCGGCCTCTTCTTGCCGGAGGTGGACGGGACAAAAAAGAAGAGGCTCGGACAACACCTCAAGGCGGTGGCCTTGACAGGATAAAGTGGAGGGGTCAGGCTGCACTTCAAGGAGGTGGCCTGGACATGAAAAAGAGGAGGGGCTCGGGCTGTGCTCCTCCTTGCGGTTGTGGCATGGACAGGAAAAAGTGGAGGGGACGGGCTGTGCTCCTCCTTGCGGCTGCGTCTTGGACAGGAAAAAGAGGAGGGGCCGGGCGGCTCGGGCAGGGCTTCCAGGCGGACGGTAGAGAGGAAGGGGGGGGGGGCGTCGGGCTGCCCCTGTTGGCCGATGGGAGAGAGGAAGGGGCGGCGTCGGGCTGCAGCTCCAGGCCGACGGGAGGGATCAGGAGAGAGGGGGGAATTGTAGTTGTGTTTCTTTTTTTTTGGCCGAGCCCTAGCTCGAGGGAGGAAAAAAATCACGATGCCCCTTGTTTATATCCCCTACTCCTCCTTTTATTTTTCTTTATACCCTCTCTCTTTTCCCTGGACCCCATTCTCCCCTCACCTCCTTCATATATGTATATATATAAATATATATATAATAAATGCAGTTATAAATAAATAGATATATAATAAATATATGTATTTATAACATGAAATATAAATCTCCATACGCAAGTACGAGCACACAGGCTTTCTCGAACGGGGCTACAGCAAATCGCTGCTCATAGCACGCCCCAAGCCCCAAGCCCGCCACTTGGGGAGGATCTCACTCGGCCGGGTACGAGGTTGAACACAATCCCCGCTCTTTTCGAGGTTGGCACAAGCTCAGAAAGAAATGTCCAATCCCAAAGTATCCGGTGAGTGGGAGCCGACCCAAAGAAAAAAACTTGTGAGAATCCGAAATTTGCATTTAGAACACTAATCTCTCCATGCCCCTTTTGATCTTTTTGAACCACTCGATACCTGTAATGCTCCATGCTATTGAATTTCCCTTATACTATTCCTTACAATCAGTATACAATTTCTCATGACATTGTGAAACAACAAAGCCATAAATTTTTGTACTCTCTTGTATATGCAGAGCTAAACCTTTCCCCCCAGGTGTGCATACCGCCTTGTTCAGCTAATGAGAGCCTGAGCAGCAAATCTACCCAGAGTCGAGCAGCACTCGGGGTCCCTTACCCCCACAGGCGAGCCTACGGACTTGCCAGCTAGATGCGAGCCTGCGCAGCGAGTCTACCTGGGGCTGAGCTAGGCTCGGGGTAGTGCAATGTATCCAAATTCTTTCAAAATTTCAAACTATCTCCCTTACCCCTTAGGTATGCCTACATCCCTGCCAGCTAGTGAGAGCCTAACAACGAGTCTACCCAGGGCCGAGCAGCACTCGGGGTCCTGCAAAGTATCCAAATTCTTTCCAAATTTTAAACTATCTCCCTTACCCCCCAGGTGTCCCTACAGCCCTGCCAGCTAGTGAGAGCCTCACAGTGAGTCTACCCAGGGCCGAGCAGTACTCGGGGTCTTGAAAAGTATCCAAATTCATACCAAATTTCAAACTATCTCCCTTACCCCCCAGGTGTGCCTACAGCCCTACCAGCTAGTGAGAGCCTGACAGCGAGTCTACCCGGGGCCGAGCAGCACTCGGTATTTTGCAAAGTATCCAAATTCTTTCCAAATTTCAAACTATCTCCCTTACACCCCAGGTGTGCCTATAGCCCTGCCAGCTAGTGAGAGCCTGAAAGCAAATCTACCCAGGGTCAAGCAGCACTCGAGGTCCCTTACCCCCACAGGAGAGCCAATGTACCTTCCATCTAGATGAGATCCTACGCAACAGGTCTACCTGGGGCCGATCCAGGCACGGGGTTGTGCAAAGTATCCAAATTTCAAACTATCTCCCTTACCTCCCAGGTGTGGCTACAACCCTGCCAGCTTGTGAGAGCCTGACAGTGAATCTACCCAGGGTAGAGAAGCACTCGAGGTCCCTTACCCTCACAGGCGAGCCTACGGACCTGCCAGCTAGATTGGAGCCTGCGCAGCCGGTCTACCTGGGGCCGAGCCAGGCTCGGGGTAGTGCGAAGTATCCAAATTCTTTCCAAATTTCAAACTATCTCCCTTACCCCCCAGGTGTGCCTACAGCCCTGACAGCTAGTGAGAGCCTGACAACGAGTCTTCCCAGGGCCGAGCAGCACTTGGGGTCCTGCAATGTATCCAAATTCTTTCCGAATTTCAAACTATCTCCCTTAACCCCCAGGTGTGCCTACAGCCCTGCCAGCTAGTGAGAGCGTGACAGCAAGTCTACCCGAGGCGAAGCAGCACTCGGGGTCCTACAAAGTATCCAAATTATTTCCAAATTTCAAACTATCTCCCTTACCCCCCAGGTGTGCCTTTAGCCGCCTGACAACGAGTCTACCCGGGGCCGAGCAGCACTCGGGGTCCTGCAAAGTATCCAAATTCTTTCCAAATTTCAAACTATCCCCCTTCCCCCCCCAGGTGTGCCTACAACTTTTCCAGCTAGTGAGAGCCTGACAACGAGTCTACCCGGGGCCGAACAGCACTCGGGGTCCTGCAAAGTATCCAAATTCTTTTCAAATTTCAAACTATCTCCCTTACCCCCCAGGTGTGACTACAGCCCTACAGCTAGTGAGAGCCTGACAGCGAGTCTACCCGGGGCCGAGCAGCACTCGGGGTCCTACAACGTATCCAAATTCTTTCCAAATTTCAAACTATCTCCCTTATCCCCCAGGTGTGCTTACAACCCTGCCAACTAGTGAGGGCCTAATAGCGAGTCTAACCGGGGCCGAGCAGCACTCGGGGTCCTGCAAAGTATCCAAATTCTTTCCAAATTTCAAACTATCTCCCTTACCCCCCAGGTGCGCCTTCAGCCCTGCCAGCTAGTGAGAGCCTGACAATGAGTCTACCCGGGGATGAGCAGCACTCGGGGTCCTACAAAGTATCAAAATTCTTTCCAAATTTCAAATTATCTCCCTTAACCCCCAGGTGTGCCAACATCCCTACTAGCTAGTGAGAGCCTGACAGCTAGTCTACGGACCTGCCCAAGCGAGCCTACGGACCTGCCTGCTAGTAGGAGCCAGACAGCGGGTCTACCCGAGGCCGAGCATCTCTTGGGGTCCTGTAAAATATCCAAACTACCTCCAACCACCGAGTGACATCCAGCCCTGTCAGTTAGGTGAGTGCCTGAGAGCGGGATCTGGTCGGGGTCTGTTAAACGAATACTTCGATCGTCCACATAGATTGCGACGAGATCATTTTCACTCCAAATTTCATAATGATGTCTAGGGTCATAACGATGTCCACAGATAATCGTCCGGGCTCCCGGGTGATACCGTCGGTTCAGTCATCTATGTGAAAGCTTGACGGAGGGTGTTGAAAATCGTCCAGGCTCAGCTCCAAGGGCATAACGATGTCCATCGAGGATCCCAGCCTAGCTAGCTAGATTGAAGCCTGACAACGGGAGCAACTCGAGACCTACCCCCAGAGCGAGAATATTCACCCTCTAATCTTCCCTGGTGCTTACAAAATCAAGAGCACTATATCACCATCGAAGCCTTAATATAGACTTAAAATAGACTGTCCGAAAATTCTAAATTCAAGGATGGGACGACTCCAGGTATGAGGACCTCACATGCAAAGTATCAATGCATGACCCTGGTCGCCACTTGGTTCCTATTCTATAGCCATGACGTTCGCCAAAGTTCTTCTATGCTGGACACTCTCAACGCTCACCGCACCAAAATGTTGAAACTGAAAAATCGGTCTCTATGGAGTTCGACTCTTGGGAAAGGGGTGACCGCGCACCTACTTCCCTCAAGCAAATGATCTTGCATAAGACTAGGAACACAAGGGACAGACCCAAGGTCTCAGCGTGGAGGTCACGCCGCATATCTAGAAGACTAGCAAACTCTTCCCCTCCCAAGCCAAAGGCTGAGCTAAGGCACCCTTGGAGGGCTCTCTTGGCCGACCGTAACCTTGAAGGAGAATATCAAGACCAGCTCTCTCATGACTAGAGGTGCCTCCTCAGGTGTATGTAAGATGTTCCTCATCCGCCCTACCAATGGAGTAATCTCGCCGAACAGTTCTATTTTATGCAACCTCAATCGGGCCGCCAACATCGTAACTACGCTGTTCTGAAAGGCCATTAACTGACATTTGAGGGCTTCCCGATAACCTTATCTCGGGGTCCCCACGGGGCGTGCGGTTCATGAACATACCGCCCGCCGAAGACGAAAAGGATAGAACATATTCAAAGGGATTCACAGATATTTATATTACAGGAATATAAATTCCATACTTCGGCACGCAGACCGACAACATAAGCAAAAATAGGCCTTCGAGGGCCGGCACAATATTGGGCTTAAGCCCGCTACTCCCCACTTGGTACTGCAACACATGTACGCCAACGTATCGACAAGAGACTACCAGCTGAACAACAGTCGGCTAGCATAAGCTGGCCAAGTATATTTCCCACACCCTTTTTTCGGGGCTATGCTGCACATTCCCTGCAAATAGATAATATACAACTTCCTCGGAGTCTTCTCCGGGAACACCAGAACATCACCAATCCGGCTTACACGTCCGGATGGGCTTCACACTATTGGGTATTGCATCCACAATAACCAAGATTTGCATAAAGTCACCCTTGAACTAAGATGAATTAAGTTGTATTTGATATCCTTGTTTTAGTTATGTGTTTGCAGATTACCATTGCTAAGTGTAGACAAATGTCAGTCTACAGTGGGTCATGAACACAGGACCATACAGTGTAATCCCTCACTGTGTAACCCAAGGTGTTGACTCATGTATAGCCTCTCTATTGGGATTGTAAGACCCCCCTCCCGGAACACAAAACACGACACGAGAGGGGTCTTATGCCCAAAACAGCCGCCTTGCGGTAACACTAGCACTCAGGCCAGCCTGTACCACAAGACACCTATCCTTCCCGCTACAACCAATATCAACATATAAATGCCAACCCAACCATAATAATATAAAGAAGTCAATCCACACTAAGCATAAGTCCATAAGTACAGCAAAAGAGAAGCTAAACAAGCTTCTACATAATCAGAGTACGTAAATAGAATTGCCCCGAGGGACTACAATAAAATCTCTCTCACTCACATCTGTAACCGACGGTAGCGACGGTACTGTCCCCTCAGGCCCTATCGTCCTGGCCTGGCTGTCCAGCTGCAAGACCTACTGCTCCACTTGCGAGGTTTCCTCCTAAAAAGGAAGACGTAGCAACCGTTAGTAATAAAGACTAAGTGGCTTCACATCCGCTCCCTCGGCGACTCCTCAGCACCGGGCGGAGAAAGGAACAGGTACAATATATAAAACAGTAGTACAAGCAGGTGAAGTAAGTATATATGTCATAAGTAGCAATAAAAGTAGTGTATAAATGAGCAACCTCTTATTCTACAATTCTACCATCTACAGCAGCAAGAGAGTATAATGTTATAACAGTAAGTAACTCAACTTATATGGATGCTCATACAAGCATATAAGTTGAGGGTCGTTCAGTAGTAAGTAACTCATCTTATAGGAGTGCCCATATAAACTTATACGATGAGGGTCTTGTGTATGTAATGAAGTGCAATGCTATGTATGCAATGCAATGACACACCCATGATCAAGCACATGTAATCGCTATGTCGACACAGACTTATAGTTCCCACTATTCGAGCAGGTAGCTAACATCTCAGACGTCATCCGTCGTGGCCAAACGGTGAAAGTAGAGCGGGCATCTCCACTACTAGGCTAATCTCCACACTACCTGGCCTAGGCCTCCGTACGCCTCAACGCTAAGAACACAACAGCAGAGCTCACATGCGTACTACGGCTCAGCGGGTTCTCTTGGGTAAATGTGCACCAAGATTTTAGCCCCGAATTGGCCTAAGGTATGACACGGAAGGAGCCCCGGAAATGAGCACGAGGACCAATCCCAACCATTCAATTTGAACGGAAGGAGCCTCGGGACGTGAACACCGAGGACCAAGCCCAACCGCCCAAGGTATAACTGTCAACTCCCATCGGTGTGATGATTGGTGAGCCCGTAGAGCTGCCACACTATCCTGAACCTGGGATTACGACACCGCGTGTCGACTCACACCACATGCATTTCCACAATATCGTGGCATGGAAGGAGCCTCGGGACGTGAACACCGAGGACCAAGCCCAACCATCCATCAAATACGGAAGGAGCCTCGGGACATGAACACCAAGGAACAAGCCCAACCATCCAACTTTGCTCATCTCAACCTCATTCCAACTAGTGACGGTCAACACTGCACTTATTAACTTCCACAATGCTACCCGTAGGGAGACGACACTCTAAGCATTGGATTACTAATTCCCTTCTCTCCATTCAACATACATCATGGCCATAGTTAAGTCATTTATATGCCCTTCCAAATGAATTCAACATGATATAGATAATGGGCATCAATATATATATCTACCAATTTATATCAGGCTTTTTCCTTAAATTAAGCTTGTCCACAACTCGTTATACGAATTCAGATTTATAACATCAACTTATCATATCACAATGATGATTATTTCAAAATTGTTCACTCAAATCTCGAGTTGGATCACAACATTAAATTCCATCAAATCGAATTCCACATTACACAACCCAGAATTTAGGTGCAACATTAATCCGGGCAATAACTTCGACCAAGGATTCCCGTTGCTACAGAAATCCGGAGAGTGCGTGTAACCACTCGTTGGAAAGATAATTTCAAGATCTACAACTTTCGTGTTTAGTTGAAAGCCCAGATCTGATCGCATCACACCATAAATTCATTCGAAGCCTGCTGCGTACATGATACAGATTTCCTGGGTGGAATTTCCCCCAATCGCAGCAGATTCGAACTGACTTTCCCGAGGCTACAAGTATCACCTTGAAACGTGCAACCACTCGTTGGAAAGATAATTTCGAGCGCTACGACTTTCATGTTGAGTTTAAAATCCATATATGACCAGAACCCCTCCGAAACATGCCACAAAGATTTCTGTGTGCAGAAATCAGATTTCTGCACGCATCTTAAGGTGAGATGAACGACATCCGTTCATCTTCCTCCTTCCACCGATCTCCCAAAAAAACTCCTTTAGAAATTCGTCCACCCTTATTCACCCTTACAAAGCCATACTTCTCCACGAATCACTCTCTCATCTCCACTTTGAAGGATGAAGAGGTTGAAGAAGACTAAAGCCTAGAAAGCAACCTAGGCATGGCTTTCCCTAAGAAATCTTCTCCTCACCATAAAGACTCTATGGAGTCGATATCTCTCCTAGAATTTAACTACAGATATATCATCAAGGGAGAGGGGAGGAATCTCACATCATTTCCAGTGGTACCATCATTCCCGGCCATGGATCTAGTCATCCTCCTCCGCGGCATCATTTCTTCCTTGACAACGATGACGTTTCTCCTCTTCCAAAGTTTGGCTGGCTCCAACAAGCCTCTCCTCCTCCAGAGCTCCGACTCCGAAGATCGGCTTCTCTCCCGATGGTTTTGCGCGGGTAGCGGCTCGGCAATGATCGAAGTGACGGATAGGGTTTAGTTTTCTTCTTATTTATATTAGCTCATTAGGGTTATGTCACTTTGCCATGTGTCAACCTCTGATTGGACCGCCCAAATTAGGTCTTACTTGAAATGACCGGTCCAAGGGATCATCAAGCACGAATCCCAAAGTCCAGTTCAGTCCGCCTATACGAGCACACGAATCTGCCTGGGCAGAAAAACGCACAAGTCAAATTCGGCGGGAATCAACTTCCATTCTCGACGATCGGCGAGTATAGCTGGGTATTCTCGATGAATTCTTCGGGTATCAACAATGATTCCTGACGAATTTTCCTTGACCAGTTTATCGGAAATCCTGGCGTTGAGTGCGTTGAGTATCAGTCAGCGATACTCGACGATCGGTGGGTATATCCGGGCATTCTCGACGAATTCATCGGGTATCAACAATGATTCCCGACGAATTTCCCTTAAACAGTTTATCGGAAATCCTGGCATTGAGTGCGTTGAGTATCAGTCAGCGATACTCGACGATCGGTGGGTATATCCCGGCATTCTCGACGAATTCGTCGGGTATCAACAATGATTCCCGACGAATTTCCCTTAACAAGTTTATCGGAAATCCTGGCGTTGAGTGCGTTGAGTATCAGTCAGCGATACTCGACAATCGGTGGGTATATCCGGGCATTCTCGACGAATTCGTCTGGTATCACTCAACCTATCACTCCGTTCAACACACTTGACACCTTTTTCCAGTGCGCCCCGAGCCCGAGTCAAGTCTCTTGACTCAGAACTCGTACGAGGGGGGGGGGGGGGGGGGAGGGGGTGCTAGCGCGAATTGGGACGTTACAAATCCTATAAACAAAATAAAAAGATTTCTTCCCCGAAATCAGGCTGAGGCTATGGGGAGTAAAGCATACAAAAATAACATATGCTTTTAAATAAAACTACCTGAAGCGAACAACTCCGGGTAGCGTCCTTGCATCAAATCCATCGGCTCCCATGTGAATTCCTCCTTCCCATGATTATAACACATCACCTTTATCGAGGGAACACTTTTGCGGCGCAAGGCTCTTATCTAATTATAAACGATCCGCACCGGCTCCAGTCGCACAGATCTGTCAGACGCCACAGTACAATCAGTTGTGGGGATGTATTGTTCGGGCCGCAACAGCGCCTTCCGAAGCGACGATACATGGAACACATCGTGGAGATTCTCTAGCTCGTGCGGTAGCTCCAGCCGATAGGCCAAAGGGCCGATCCTTTCCAATATGACATAGGGCCCAACATACCGTGGGCTGAGCTTCTTCACTCCCCGCACCCGTGACACTCCATGCATCGGCCGGATTTTCAGGAACACTTTATCACCCACTTGAAAATCCACCATACGGTGCCTTGCGTTAAACTATTTCGCCTGCCGACTTTGAGCCTCTAACATACGATCCCGTATCAACCTAACCATTGCATCCGTATCATCTATATATTCAACACCCAAAGTCTTCGGGTCTTCATCTTACACCCAAGACAAGGGGGTCCTACACCTCCTTCCATATAGGGCTTCATGGGGCGCCATTCCAAGGCTAGCTTGATGGCTGTTGTTGTAGGAGAATTCCACTAAGGGCAAGAGTCTTTCCCACGGCTCTCCCCTATCTATCATACACAACCTTAACAGATCCTCCAATGTTCGGATGGTCCGCTCAGACTGCCCGTCTGTCTGAGGATGAAATGCGGTGCTGAAGGTAAGGCGCGAGCCCAAATACGCCTGCACCGCCTTCCACTCCTTGAAGGTAAAGCGACCATCACGGTCCGAAACTATCATCTTAGGTACGCCGTGATACCGTACAAACTGCTCCACGAAAAGGCGTACTAAGACATCCACATAAGCCTCCTTCTTCATAGGAATGAACCGGGCAACTTTCGTCAGGCGATCTACGATCACCCACACTGAATCATTTCCTGAGCGGGAGCGAGGTAGCCCATGTATGAAGTCCATAGAAATATCCTCGAACTTCCACTCGGGGATTGGAAACGACTACAACAGGCCACCGGGACTCCTGCACTCCACCTTCACTCTTTGGCAGGCTTCACAATGCGTGACAAAGTATCAGACATCCTTCTTCATTCCTGGCCAACACATCGTGTTCCGTAAGCCGGCGTACATATTTGAAATTTCCGGGTGCACTGAATATTGAGAGCAATGTGCCTCTCTCAAGATATCCTCCCGGATTTTACTGCCTTTGGGAATGTAGAGCAGGCCGCAAAAGTAAACAAGGCCGTCCTTAAGTGTGTACTCGTTAGTAGCCCCGTCTTCGATCAACTTGAGTGTCGGGGCCAAAGACGCATCCAATCCTTGCTCCACTCGGATCCGGTCCCGGATATCACAAACTATGCTCATGCTGGACAAGTACTCCGTATATTCTGCCGAAGGAGCCTTAGATATCAATGTAATATCCATCTAGTCAATCATTCGCGCCAACTCCATGCTTATCAACCGAGACTCTAAGCTCGAGCCGGGTACTTTCCTTCTCAACGCATCGGCTACAGAGTTTGCTTTATTGGGGTGGTATTTCAAGGTGAACTCATAATCACATAGAAAATCAAACCACCGCCGTTGTCTTAGGTTCAACTCCTTCTGGGTATAAACGTACTTCAAGTTTTTATGATCCGAGAAGATTTCGCAGTGGACGCCGTATAGATAATGCCTCCATACCTTCAAGGCGAACACCACTGCTCCTAGCTCCAAATCATGCACCGGGTAATTGATTTCATGCTTCTTCAATTGTCTTGAATCATAAGCAATCACGTGCCCGTGCTGCATCAACACCGCTCCCAACCCTTGATAAGACGCGTCCGTGTAAACTTGAAATCCTTCCTTCCCAGACGGCAGGACAAGGATGGGGGCGGAGGTGAGTCTATCTTTTAATTCCTGGAATGCCGCTTCACATTGGGGTTTCCACTCAAATGGCACACCTTTCTTTTTCAAAGAAGTAAGCGGGAGGGCAATCTTGGAGAATCCTTTTACGAACTTGCGGTAGTATCCGGCAAGTCCAAGAAAACTCCTCACATTGGCCGTCGACTTAAAGGGAGACCACTCCTTCACGACACGCACCTTGGCCGGATCCACAGCTAGTCCAGCCCCACTGATTACATGACCCAAGAAAGCCACTTTCCTAAGCTAGAATTCACACTTACTAAACTTGGCGAACAGGGCGTGCTCTTTTAACTTTTCCAAAACTAAGGCCAGATGCCCGGCATGCTCTTCCTCCGTATTAGAGTAGACTACGATGTCGTCAATAAACACAATGACGAAGACATCTAAATAGGCCTCAAACACTTTATTCATCAAGATCATGAAAGCTGATGGGGCATTTGTGAGCCCAAACGACATCACCGTAAAATCATATAAGCCGTACCTTGAGCTGAAAGCCATTTTATGGATATCGTCCTCTTGTATTCTCAATTGATAATACCCCGAGCACAAATCTAGTTTGGAGAACCAATGCGCTCCCACCAGTTGATGGAACAACTCATCGATTCGAGGTAACAGATAGGTGTTCCGTACCGTCAGTCGGTTGAGCTCCCGATAGTCTATACATAAACGCAGGGTTCCATATTTCTTCTTAACGAATAGAATAGGGGCTCCCCAAGGTGATGAACTGGGGCGAACAAACCCTGATTCTACCAACTCCTGCAGTTGAACTCTAAACTCTGCGAGTTCTTTTGGGTCCATTTGATAAGGGGTCCTAGAAACAGGCTTAGCTCCTGATACAAGCTTAATCTGAAAATCCACTTCTCTATGCGGGGGTAACCCTTGTAATTTCTCAGGAAATACCTCAGGGAAATCCCGTGCTACCCACACATCCTTCACATCTACCCTCACCTCCTTCAGTTCGAAACATATCATGTAGACTTCATCCCCTCTCATATGAGCTTTCAAGGTCTGGATTGAGGATAACAATAATCGTGGTGCGAAATTTATACCTTGGAAGATTACATCAGTGTCTCTATGTCTCAAATAGATTTGCTTATCCGCACAGTCGATTCTTGCATGGTGCCAATCCAGCCACGCCATGCCCAAAATGAGGTCGAATTCTTGTATTCTCAAAATTGTGGCGGGGGTATGAAAGGTCTTTCCCCAATGGTTATCTCCAACTCACACTTCGCGGTTGCCGTCATCTAAGATCCGTCTGGGAGGCATACTCTTCGAGCAATACCAGTGAAATATTACACTCCGTGTATATCCTTGATGAAGTCTTCAGACACGAAAGAATGTGAGGCACCGGTGTCAAATAACGTATAAGCCGGTTTCCCGCCGACCATCACGGTGCCTAAGTGTCATTAATAATACTTAAGCTAGACGTCTAGTATATCTTAAGCCACTAGAGGATATTAATGGAAGCAAAATGGCTAATTCAAATCGTACCTACAATCATCTCCTGAGGATTCCGCTCTTGAGTCATATCCAAGGCATACATCTGATCCCGAGCGGGTCTGGGGTTTCTTCCTTGTGGTCCACGTCCTTGACCACGCATATACCCTCGCTCTCGAGGGGCTGCTGGAGGGAAAGAAAAAGGCACATCTCCAAACAGTTGCGGACAGTAGCGTCGAATGTGGCCCGGTTGGTTGCATTCGAAGCACACCCGCTCCTGCCTTCCTCCGTATTGCTGAAATTATTGAGGTGGAGGTAATGCTGGCGGTTACGGAACCGGGCGCTCCTCTCTAAAATTCTGGGGGAAACGCCCGCCACCTCCCCGATATCTTCTTCCTCTTCTATTGTCAAATCTCCTTCTGTTGCTGGGGACGGCTTCCATCATGCCCTCCGCTGGCCTATTACCACTTCCCAAGTGGTCCGCTTCCAATCTCTTCGCCATATCGATAATCTCCGCCAGACTAGAGTCCGTTATAAACAAAAGGGCTTTCCTTAGGGAATCTTGCAAGCCTTTATAGAATCGTTTGGCGTACCCTCTATCATCCAACTCATAGGAGTCAACGAATCTAGCCAAGTGCTGAAACTCCCGTTGGTACTCTGTCACCGACTTGGACCCTTGCTTTAGTTACAAAAATCTCTCTTCAAGATCATCACGAGCGGCCGAGGGGATGAAATGCTCTAAGAAGGCTTAAGAGAATTCGCTCCAACTAATGTCCGTGTATACTCTTCGATGAAAAGTGGAGCCCAAGAGGGACTTCCACAACCTTTTGGCATGCAGCTCTAAGAGTGTCACCACAAGGGTTAATGGCATGTTGTTTGGGCACCGTATTCCTGCCAACAACTCTTGTATAGTGTCGAGCCACTCTTTCGTACGCACCGCCGACTCTGTCCCAATATAAGCGGGAGGGGAGAGAGCTCGGAAAATGCTTAACCAACTAAATCCCGAACCCTGTTGTTGTACAGGTGCCTGCTGAGATTGGGACTTAAAGGCGTCCAAAATAGCTGTGAGCGTCTGCCCCAGCTCTGATTGTTGGAATTGTGTAGGTACGGACGGGGCGGGGGTGCCCCTCACTGGCTCAGCATGTATTGGGATCTACACATAGGGTACAAACCTAAGGTTAGGTTTGCTAATCTAAGGCTAAAGATGGACGAACTAAGTGTGAATTACATATGGGCACACCACTGCTTCCGCTAAGTCAGTTTGTCCCCAAACTGACTAATCGAACGGGGGTGGCATGATGTAGGCTACCGGGGTGAGTTATTCGGCACGTCTTAAGCGTTTAAATCTACCCAAACACGTTCTAACTTTGAACACTACTCACAAGCGCCGCCACGTATTATATGAACGTTTATCGCCACACAACGACTTGAGGATCGTGAACCCTCTTAGGATCAAATAGTGACTAGAGGCCACTATCCTTTCCTGCGAAATGAACCCACACGGTTCGGTCGAGTGAAGTCATACCAAGGAGATCCACCAAAGAAAGGATTCAGAAAGTGGTTGATCTCCCCCGATTAAGAAAACCAAAGGTCACCACCCTTCTTCGAAATGCGAGAAAACGTAAGGAACCAAACACGAAATCAAAAAGAAATACCTCGAATAAAATTTCAGATTTCACACCTAACTTTCGCACAAGAAATATGCCACGTATATAGAGGAAACACACAAGATGGAGAAGAGGAATTGTTACCCCAACTCGTAGATAGTTGCACGTGGAGAATCGCTCTACCACGGTTCCGCCAGAGTCACACCGGAAGAAGCTTTGCACGTCCGCCTTCAACGGAGTCACACCGCGAAGTTCCAATGCCGGAGGAGATGGAGCCTTCACTTGGCCGAAATCTCCAAGGAGGAGGAAGAAGAGGGGTGGGGGGGGGGGGCGGCGGCTAGGGGGAGAAGTTCTCCAAAAGATGAAATTAAGTTTAGGTTTTCTTGTTCTCTACCCAAAACCAAGGGAGTGGATGCCTTATATATGGCCCCCACTCTAAATAAAAGTCTTACAATTATAAATTCAGAAATTTAAAGGCTATTGGTGGCTAAATACAGGCCACCAATTAAATAAAACAAGCATAAAAATGGCTATCCGCATCCCGGCAATTTTTATATTAACAACGTCACTTGATGGCGTTGTCATGCGAACGAAGGTTATAGCGGTGGGAGGTGTGGCGCCGCGCTCCCATGTCTTTATTTTGCCGTAGATCTTTGCTTTGTAGAGGTGGCGAGTCATCCGTTAGCGCTTCAACATCAATGGTCGCGGGTTGGAGAGGGTCTGCTCCGTCAATCCTCCCCGTCTCAAAAGAACTCATCACTGAGGAGTTGGTGTCTTTGTAGCGGCGAAGGAGAGTATCGTCCAAGCGAGCCACTTCAACTTCGGGAACCCATGAATCATCGGAGGAGGGGCGATCACGCCAGTGGACCAGATAGCGGCAAGAGCTACCATGCGGGAGCGTGAGAACATCATCGGCAAGGATCCTGTCTGGTAAGAAAGAGGTCTTGGGAAAACTAGGAAAAGCATTAGGCGAAAAAGGTAAGACCGAAACAAAATCATCAACTGACGTACCTCCAACGGAATCCGTAGTAAGCGGCGATTCATGAGACCTTTCCCCCCAAGCCCAAGAGAAGATCGAGAGGGAGAAGAAAAAGGGGAGTTGCATATTTCAAGCGGTGGAGAAGTATAAGGTGTTAAATCGGAAACATTAAAAATAGGGGATATACCCCAATCGGACGGTAAATCCAAAAGATACGCATTGTTTCCTAATTTTTTTGCAACTCAAAATGGGCCGGCTCTCCGATTGGCCAACTTTTTGACGGTACCCATAGGCATCCGCTCGGGAATGAGACGAGCCAAGACCAAATCACCAACATTATAATGGACAGCTCGACGGTGCAAATTCGCGTGTGACTGATCGGACGCATATTGCGTGGCTAACACTTCTCGTATGTTTTTATGTAAGTTTTGAATGTGTTGGGCAAATTCCTGTGCGAAGTGACTTGATTTATAAGTGGGAGGTAAGGGAATCAAATCAAGTGGCACAGGCGCCTTATAACCGTGCACAATCTCATTTGGCGACAACCCGGTGGACCTATTCTTAGAATTATTATAAGCGAGTTGTGCATGAGGGAGAATGAGATCCCAAGTGCCTTTGTGCTCTCCAACAAGACATTGTAAAAGATTACCCACGCTCCTATTTACGACCTCCGTTTGGCCATCCGTTTGCGGATGATAGGCGGACGAAAATAACAGCTTGGTGCCCATAAGTTTCCAAAGTGTCATCCAAAAATAGCTAGTGAATTTAACGTCCCTATCACTAACGATAGTTTTTGGAACGCCGCGGTGCCCGACAACTTCCTTAAAATAAACTTTTGCCATGTGCGAGGCATCACTAGTTTTGCTACATGGAATAAAGTACGCCATTTTTGAGAATCGGTCTACAACCACCAAAATCGAGTCATGTCGTCGGAATGTGGTCGGGAGGCCTAAAATAAAGTCCATACTCACATCCTCCCAAGGGATAGAAGGGATGGGTAGAGGGGTGTAGAGACCGGCGTTTGTCTTACTACCTTTTGCTAGTTGACACGTACGACAACTACTAACAATTTTACCAACGAGCGATTTCAAACCCGGCCAAAAAAATTTCTCTTCTACGAAAGCGAGCATCTTATCCCGACCAAAATGGCCACAAAGGCCCCCGCCGTGAAGCTCCCAAACGATGTGATGGCGGAGGGAAGTTTGTGGGATACACAACTTCGTGTGCTTAAATAAGTAACCATCCCGGATGTAGAATGCGGAAATAGTGGAGGGAGACTCCTCTTGGGTGGCAAAGTAGATATCCTTAAAATCCGGACATGACGCGTAGTCGTCCTTAACACGCTCAAAACCAATCACCTTAACTTGCATGGTGGACAATAATAACGAAAGTCGGCTAAGGGCATCGGCCACACGGTTGTTGGTCCCCTTGAGATGCTTAAGAGTGAACGTGTATTCTTGGAGGAACGACACCCACTTAACATGTCGGGGGCTGATTTTATGTTGTGAATTAATAAAACGTAAGGCTTCATGATCCGAAAGAAGCACAAATTCCTTGGAAAGGAGGTAGTGTCTCCAATAGTGCAAACTTCGGACCACCGCATAAAATTCCCTATCGTAGTTGGAGTAGTTTAATTTGGCCCCGGACAACTTCTCGCTAAAATAACAAATGGGGTGACCCTCTTGACTTAATACTCCTCCAATCCCCACTCCGGACACATCGCATGCTAATTCAAACACCTTAGAGAAATCCGGTAAGCGTAGGAGGGGTGCTTCCGTCATCAGAGTTTTGATCGTTTGAAAGGCATGAGTGGTGGATTTAGTCCATTTGAAATCACCCTTCTTCATGCACTCCGTTAAAGGAGCCATGATGCTACTAAAATTCTTAATAAAACGCCGATAAAAAGTAGCGAGTCCATGGAAACTTCGAACGTCACGGACGGACTTGGGCTCCGGCCACTCTCTAATAATTTGCACCTTCTTCGGGTCAACTCTAATGCCGTCCGCTCCGACAATATATCCTAAGAACTCGACCTCACGGACAAGGAACGTACATTTCCTCAAATTTAAAAATAATTTTTCATTCCTTAAAGTAGTCAAGACGGTCCTCAAATGATTTGTATGTGCGGCGGACGTCAAGCTAAACACCAAGATGTCGTCAAAATACACTTCCACGAATTTGCCCATGAAGGGTTGGAATATTTGAGTCATCATCCGAGAGAATGTGCTTGGGGCATTAGAAAGCCCAAATGGCATAACAAGCCACTCATATAAACCATCCTTAGTTTTCAATGTCGTCTTCCATTCGTCCCCTTCCCGAATTCTAATTTGGTGATAGCCACTCCTAAGATCTAACTTGGAAAAGATAGTGGCTCCGGCAAGCATATCCAAAAGATCATCCAATCGGGGAATAGGGAACCTATATTTAATAGTGATCTTATTAATCGCTCTACTATCGACACACATTCTCCAAGTGCCGTCTTTTTTTGGGGCTAACAGGGCCGGAACGGCACATGGACTCAAACTATGGCGGATGAAACCTTTAGTTAAAAGGTCCGATATTTGAGCTTGAAGCTCTTGGTGAGCCGCCGGGTGGAGCCGATAATGGGGCTGATTTGGGAGTGAAGAACCTGAGACTACATCTATGGCGTGTTGAATGTCACGTAGTGGCGGTAAGGTGGGTGGTAACTCGTCCGGATACACATCTTTATATTCATCCAACAAGTGTTTTAAGTCCTCGGGAATATCATCTAAATGATCACCATCCCCCTTACTACTCATGAGCACTAACGCATAGATCACTCCATCTAGAAATGGGTCGTGGGTGAACTCTTTTCTTCCTATTAAGCTCAAGGTTTTCTTCTCCACGGGTACAATGGTATCCTTGGACGGAATAGTCGGATCCCTAGGTGGAGTTGGTTTAAGGGTAATAATTTTTCCTTTGAACTTAAACTCATAAGTATTATCCCTACCGAAGAGGGTCACGTCGTGGTCATATAGCCAAGGCCGTCCAAGAAGGACGTGACATGCATCCATGGGGATGACATCACACCATACTTGTTCGGAATAAGATTTGATGTTAAGGGGAACTAGGCAACGCTTTGTGATAGGAAGAGAAGTCTTATTTACCCAAGCAACATGATAAGGTTGGGGGTGGGGTTCGGCAACTAATGACATCCTAGCAACCGCACTCTCCGAAACGACGTTCATACAACTCCAACTATCAATGATAAGCTTACATAACTTATCTCCGCTCTTAAAGATCGTCGAAAAGAGGGTCGTCCTATTCCAATCGTTAGGCGTTCGGGGAGCCGTCAAGATACAACGCATAACCATAAGGTTATGGTCATCCTCCAAATCACTCGGGACTCCCTCAACATCGGATTCCTCATCGTCCTCATAAATTATTTCAGCCGGGTCGTTTGGGGTCTCTATTAAAGCTAAGGCCTTAGGCTTGGTGGGGCATTCACTTGCATAATGCCCTTGGACTCCACAAGCATAGCATGTGGCATTCATCTTGTTAACCCTCCCAATTGTCACTCGCTCTCCGGTTGGATTTTTAGAATTCCTAGCGGTGATGACTATCGAACTTGTGTCGGTAGCCTTAAACTTGCCCTTGTCCTTATACGTGGACTTGCCCTTTTGGAAGTACTTTGCTTTAGACTTGAGAGCAATATTTTTCTCAATGTCCAAGGCTGCGTTGTACGTGGAGTTGATGTCCGTATGTCCATAACGCAAAAGCTTGCGCTGAATATCCGAATCCAACCCATTCCGAAACCTCGAGAGTGTCACTTCGGGCATCTCCTTAACGTCGCAGCGTACTAACATGTCCTTAAGTTTACCCATGTAATCGGACACCGACTGACTCCCTTGTTTAAGAGAGGCTAAGTCGTCAAACAATTGTGTACGATAATACGTGGGGACGTATTGATCCGACAACATAGCTTTCATAACCTGCCAACCAATTGGTGGCGTACCATCAAGTGCCCCCATGTGTCTCTCCTCGTTGAGCCAATATACTTTGGCCCGGTCTAGTAATTTCAGCCTAGCGACTTGGACCTTTTGCCTATCGGTTAAGTTGTGCCACTCGAAGTAGCACTCAATATCCATGATCCAATTCAGAAATATTTGGGGCTGCCCCAATCCGTCGTAAGTAGGGGCGTCTATACGGATGGCTTTCGTGATGTTGAACTCATGTGGAGCTCAATTATAATAGGGCGGACCACGTGGTGCAAGGTCATCGTAGTCGTCCTCAATTCGATGAGGATAATGAGGCTGGTGGTGGTTCGGGGGGTGAGGATTAATGGGTAGAGGTGGGTTATGAGGGACCGGTGGAGCCGCTCTCACAATCGTGAGTTGCGCAATCATGTCCCTTAACTCATTCATGCGACGCTCTTGATTCGCGATGTGCTCATTGAACTCGTGTCGAAGAACCTCGATGGGATTCGGGTCTTGGTGTCCCTGCCGCTCGTCTCCCATATTGGAAGAAGAGGGTGTGTACTCGGTGCCGTGCCTTGTGCGCATGCAGATTTTTTTGTTTCTACACTAAAGAGGCCTAAAGACCCTGACTGGCTAAAATTTTATAAGAAATAATTTTTTTCCCGTCCGAGCGATGAACTAAACTGAAATATTTTTTTAATTTAATTCTCCCTAAGGTGAAGAGAGTGCTCCAGAATTTTTTTTTTTGAATTTGAAGAAAATTCAGATTTTAGCCGGCTATTGGCTCACCAAAATAGTGATTTTTTTGCTGAAAAACAGATTTGCTGAAATTTGTTTTATGGAACGAAGCCTACTCAAGCGGAGAAGGATTGTGCCGATTAAGAAACCGGCACGAACCTCCCTATGATACCAAATTGATGTAGGCTACCGGAGTGAGTTATTCAGCACGTCTTAAGCGTTTAAATCTACCCAAACACGTTCTAACTTTGAACACTACTCACAAGCGCCGCCACGTATTATATGAACGTTTATCGCCACACAACGACTTGAGCATCGCGAACCCTCTTAGGATCAAGTAGTGACTAGAGGCCACTATCCTTTCCGACGAAATGAACCCACACGGTTCGTTCGAGTGAAGTCGTACCAAGGAGATCCACCAAAGAAAGGATTCGGAAAGTGGTTGATCTCCCCCGACTAAGAAAACCAAAGGTCACCACCCTCCTTCGAAATGCGAGAAAATGTAAGGAACCAAACACGAAATCAAAAGGAAATACCGCGAATAAAATTTCAGATTTCACACCTAACTTTCGCACAAGAAATATGCCACGGATGTAGAGGAAACACAAAAGATGGAGAAGAGGAATCGTTACCCCAACTCGTAGATAGTTGCACGTGGAGAATCGCTCTACCACGGTTCCGCCGGAGTCACACCGGAAGAAGCTTTGCACGTCCGCCTTCAACGGAGTCACACCGCGAAGTTCCAACGCCGGAGGAGATGAAGCCTTCACTTGGCCGAAATCTCCAAGGAGGAGGAAGAAGAGGGGGGGGGGCGGCGGCTAGGGGGAGAAGTTCTCCAAAACCTGAAATTAAGTTTAGGTTTTTTTGTTCTCTACCCAAAACCAAGGGAGTGGATGCCTTATATATGGCCCCCACTCTAAATAAAAGTCTTACAATTATAAAATCAGAAATTTAAAGACTATTGGTGGCTAAATGCAGGCCACCAATTAAATAAAACAAGCATAAAAATGGCTATCCGCAGCCCGACAGTTTTTATATTAACAACGTCACTTGATGGCGTTGTCATGCGAACGAAGGTTGTAGCGGTGGGAGGTGTGGCGCCGCGCTCCCATATCTTTATTTCGCCGTAGATCTTTGCTTTGTAGTGGTGGCGAGTCATCCGTTAGCGCTTCAACATCAATGCCGCGGGTTGGAGAGGGTCTGCTCCGTCATGGCACCGTTGTTAAGTGACTTTCTCCATGGAGGATCGTAGCAAGCTGATACCATTTGTAAGACCCCCTCCCAGAACACAAAACACGGCATGAGAGGGGTCTTATGCCCAGAATAGCTGCCTTGCGGTAACACTAGCACTCGGGCCAACCTGTACCACAAGACGCCTATCCTGCCGGCTACAACCAATATCAACATATAAATGCCAACCCAACCATAATAATATAAAGAAGTCAATCCACACTAAGCATAAGTCCATAAGTACAGCAAAAGAGAAGCTAAACAAGCTTCTACATAATCAGAGTACGTAAATAGAATTGCCCCGAGGGGCTACAATAAAATCTCTCTCACTCACATCTGTAACCGACGGTAGCGACGGTACCGTCCCCTCAGACCCTATCGTCCTGTCCTGGCTGTCAAGCTGCAAGACCTGATGCTCCACCTGCGGGGTTTCCTCCTAAAAAGGAAGTCGTAGCAACCGTTAGTCATAAAGACTAAGTGGCTTCACATCCGCTCCCCCGGAGACTCCTCTGCACCGGGCGGAGAAAGGAACAGGTACAATATATAAAACAGTAGTACAAGCAGGTGAAGTAAGTATACATGTCATAAGTAGAAATATAAGTAGTGTATAAATGAGCAACCTCTTATTCTACAATTCTACAATCTACAGCAGCAAGAGAGTATAATGTTATAACAGTAAGTAACTCAACTTATATGGATGCCCATACAAGCATATAAGTTGAGGGTCGTTCAACAGTAAGTAACTCATCGTATAGGAGTGCCCATACAAACTTATACGATGAGGGTCTTGTATATGTAATGAAGTGTAATGCTATGTATGGAATGCAAGGAAACACCCATGATCAAGCACATGCAATCGCTATGTCGACACAGACTTATAATTCCCACTATTCGAGCAGGTAGCTAACCTCTCAGGAATCATCCGTCGTGGCCAAACGGTGATAGTAGAGCGGGCATCTCCACTACTAGGCTGGTCTCCACACTACCTGGCCTAGGCCTCCATACGCCTCAATGCTAAGAACACAATAACGGAGCTCACATGCATACTATGGCTCATCGGGTTCTCTTGGGTAAATGTGCACCAAGATCCTAGCCCCGAACTGGCCTAAGGTATGACATGGAAGGAGCCCCGGAAATGAGCACGAGGACCAAGCCCAACCGTTCCCTTGGCATGGAAGGAGCCTTGGGACGTGAACACCGAGGACCAATCCCAACCGCCCAAGGTCTAACTGTCAACTCCCATCGGTGTGACGATTGGCGAGCCCGTAGACCTGCCACACTATCCTTAACCCGGGATTATGACACCGCGTGTCGTCTCAAACCACATGCAATTCCATAATATCGTGGCATGGAAGGAGACTCGGGACGTTAATACCGAGGACTAAGCCCAACCATCCATCAAATACGGAAGGAGCCTCGGGACGTGAACACCAAGGACAAAGCCCAACCGTCTAACTTTGCTCATCTCAACCTCATTTCAACTAGTGACGGTCAACACCGCACTTGTTAACTTCCACAATACTACCCGTAGGGAGACGACACTCTAAGCATTTGATTACTAATTCCCTTCTCTCCATTCAACATACATCATGGCCATAGTTAAGTCATTTATATGCCCTTCCAAATGAATTCAACATGATATAGATAATGGGCATCAATATATATATCTACCAATTTATATCAGGCTTTTTCCTTAAATTAAGCTTGTCCACAACTCGTTATACGAATTCAGATTTATAACATCAACTTATCATATCACAATGATGATTATGTCAAAAGTGTTCACCCAAACCTCGAGTTGGATCGCAACATTAAATTCCATCAAATCGAATTCCACATTACATAGCCCAGAATTTAGGTACAACATTAATCCAGTCAGCAACTTAACCCAAGGATTACCGTGGCTACAAAAATCTGGCGAGTGCGTGTAACCACTCGTTGGAAATATAATTTCAAGGGCTACAACGTTTGTGTTTAGTCAAAAGCCTAGATCTTATCTCATCACACCAGAAATGCATTCGAAGCCTGCTGCGTACAGGATACAGATTTCCTCGGTGAAATTTCCCCCATTCGCAGCATATTCGAACTGACTTTCCCGAGGCTAAATATATCGCCTGGAAACGTGCAAGCACTCGTTGGAAAGATAATTTCAAGGGCTACGACTTTAATGTTGAGTCGAAAACCCAGATATGACCAGAACCCCTCTGAAACTGGCCACGAAGATCGCTGCATGCAGAAATCAGATTTCTGCACGCATCTTAAGGTGAGATGAACGACATCCGTTCATCTTCTTCCTTGCATCGATCTCCCAAAAAAACTCCTCCAGAAATTTGTCCACCCTTATTCACCCTCACAAAGCCATACTTCTCCATGAATCACTCTCTCATCTCCACTTTTAAGGATGAAGAGGTTGAAGAAGACTAAAGCCTAGAAAGCAACCTAGGCATGACTTTCCCTAAAAAATCTTCTCCTCACCATCAAGACTCTATGGAGTCGATATCTCTCCTAGAATTAACTACATATCTAGCACCAAGGGAGAGGGGAGGAATCTCACCTCATTTCCAGTGGTACCATCATTCCCGGCCATGGATCTAGTCATCCTCCTCCGCGACATCATTTCTTCCTTGACAGCGATGGCGTTTCTCCTCTTCCAAAGTTTGGCTGGCTCCAGCAAGCCTCTCCTCCTCCAGTGCTCCGACTCCGACAATCGGCTTCTCTCCCGATGGTTTTGCGCGGGTAGCAGCTCGGCAATGATCGAAGTGACGGCTAGGGTTTAGTTTTCTTCTTATTTATATTAGCTCATTAGGGTTATGTCACTTTGCCATGTGTCAACCTCTGATTGGACCGCCCAAATTTGGTCTTACTTAAAATGAACGGTCCAAAGGATCATCCAGCACGAATCCCGAAGTCCGGTTCAGTCTGCCTGTATGAGCCAGCGAATCTTCTTGGTCGGAAAAATGCACAAGTCAAATTCGGCGGGAATCAACTTCCATTCTTGACGATCGGCGAGTATAGCCGGGTATTCTCGACGAATTCGTCGGGTATCAACAATGATTTCCGACGAATTTATCTTGACCAGTATATCGGAAATCCTGGCATTGAGTGCGTTGAGTATTAGTCAGCGATACTCGACGATCAGTGGGTATATCCGGGCATTCTTGACGAATTTGTCGGGTATCAACAATGATTCCCGACGAATTTACCTTAACCAGTTTATCGGAAATCCTGGCGTTGAGTGCGTTGAGTATCTGTCAGCGATACTCGATGATCAGTGGGTATATCCGGGCATTCTCGACGAATTCGTCGGGTATCAACAATGATTCCCGACAAATTTCCCTTAACAAGTTTATCGGAAATCCTGGCATTGAGTGCGTTGAGTATTAGTCAGCGATACTCGACAATCGGTGGGTATATCCGGGCATTCTCGACGAATTCTTCGGGTATCACTCAACCCATCACTCTGTTCAACACACTTGACACCTTTTGCCAGTGCGCCCCGAGCCCGAGTCAAGTCTCTTGACTTAGAACTCGTGCGAGGGGGGGGGGGGGGGCTAGCGTGAATTGGGACGTTACAGGGATACACTTCATATTAAAACCTTAGATCATGGAATGAAGACTGGACTCTTGAAGAGACGAGAGATTTTTTCTAAAGTTCAAAAAATTCTCTAAGTCCACTTCTCGAGAAGTCCTCTTAGTTCTCAAGAAGTCCTTAGAGTTCTCGAGAAGCTTAGCCTCATTGTTCTTGAGAAGTCCTTAGAGTTCTCGAAAAGTCCCAGCTTTTCCTTCTGGAGAAGTGCAGATAGGTTCAATAATTTTTTCTAAGTCAGAGTTCTCGAGAAGTCTTTTTAGTTCTCGAGAAGTCTTCTTTGTTCTCGAAAAGTCTTGGCCAGTTCTCGGGAAGTCTCAATTATAGTTCTCGAGAAGTCTATCTTATTCTTGAGAAGCTTGGCTTAAGTTCTCGAGAACTGCCAGCCCTATTTCTCGAATAGTCAAAGTTACTTCAGAAATCTCTCTAAGTGTTAGTTCTCGAGAAGTCTCCATAGTTCTTGAGAAGTCAATTAGTTCTCGAGAACTCAGCCTTTTTGTTCTCGAGAAGTCCAGAATTCTTCTAAGCAGTATAGTTCTTGAGATGTCCTGATAGCTCTTGAGAACTCGGTTTCTAGTTCTCGAGAACTAAAGGTACTTCTCGAGAACTGTAAGTCGAATTTTTCAGAAAATTATCTTAAGTCCAGATCGGCCGGATTTTCAAATGACTTGAAGTGATTGGTCCACGTGTCGTCATTAATGTCTTTTCTAGCCGTTAAGGGTAATCCTATATAAAGTCTTTTCATTAAGACACAACCCTAACAATTACAAGGAGAATATTTCCGTACATTCTAAATTTCTGGATCGGCTTTCTCTTTCCAAAAGAACACGTTCTGAAGCCGCTGCCGCCGCTCATCGTGAGATCGATCTTTCTGCTTTCGATCCAAGAAGACTTGCTACTCAAGGGAACATCATCTTCTCCTTGATCGAGTAGGTCAAAGCTTTCTTAGGTCAGATCGTCAAGTCTTCTTCAACCGTTTCTGAAAGAGCCGCAAATTTCAAGAAGAAGACCTAGGGCTGAATATTTCCAGATCTGAGAAAAATTCTTATTTGTATTTTCAAACCTCTTTGTTATCTTGTAGGAGATTATTCTCCGAGTGTAGGAGCGTTGTTCTCTGAGTTGTAGGAAGTTTTGTTTATCTTCCGAGTGTAGATCCATTTGGATCGAGTTTTTAGGAACTTGGTTCCGAGGAGTAGGATTGTTTTCAATCCGAGATAGTGGAGTAGCCGAGTCTAGTGATTTGCTAGATCGGCGAGGTAAAGTGGACGTACCCAAGATTGGGAAACCACTATAAATTTTCTTGTCTTTCTGTGATTGCTTGATTTCTTGTGTTAGTTCGTTAAAATTTTTATTCCGCAAATAGACGCACAATTCACCTATTCACCCCCCTCTAGGTGATTTAGGTTGACAACTTTACACTTTCAATTGGTATCAAAGGGAGGTTGGTCGTTAAAAGGTTAACACCTTGATATATTTCCTCTCGAAAGTTGTCATTTGGTTATTCAAGGAATGGACAAGGTCAAAGATTTTGCCAAGCTTCCCCTATTCACAAAGAATAACTTTCCTATGTGGAAAGAGAGAATCAAATTTTTCATGGAAGCTGTGGACCCCCGGATCTTCATGATTGTTGAAGAACGTCCTTATGTCCCCATGACTACCTCCACTATAGATCCAACCAAGAAAGTTCCTAAGAAATTGATGGATCTAGATAAGGACGAGATTGCACTTATCTCTTTGGACAGGAAAGCTAAAAATATTATAGCAAGTGCAGTTGATGGCTCGATGCTACAAAATCTGATTCACTGCCAATTGGCTAAGGAGATATGACAGTCTCTAGTTACTCTGATGGAAGGTACTGAAGAAGTGAGGGATGATAGAAGGTCCCTACTGAACGAGAAATATGAAGCCTTCAGGCAAGGGTCAAAGGAGACCATAACAGATACCTTTGAGAATTTCTTCAAGATAGTAAATGGCTTAAGAGTGTATGGCCGAGTCTTCACCAATGGGGAGATGAATGATAAGTTTCTGAGATCTCTCACAAAGGAATGGGACAACAAAGTCTGTGCCATCCGGGAGTTTGGCAGACTAGCTGAGACAGACCCACAGAATCTATTTGGCAAGCTGATGTCCTATGAACTGCAAATCAATTCCAGAAAAGCTGAAGAAGAGAAAAGTCGCTTCTCCTCAAAAGAGAAGTCGGTTGCATTAAAGGCTGACAGTTCAAGGAAGGGCAAAGCTGCCTCACCAGCACCTGCTCAAGAAGTAAGTGAAGAGGAAAGCTCTGAGCCAAGCACCTCAGGCTCAGAACTATCTGAAGGAGAGTTCTCGTTGCTCTCTCGGCAGTTCAAGAAATTCTTGAATAAGAAGAAGAAGTGGAGAGGCAAGGATGCCTCATACAGAAGATCACGACATGACGGTGATCAGCAAAAGAAAGGCTCGGGTAGCCATGACAGGTATAACTCCAAACAGAACAAACAGATATCTACTGACATTGTTTGCTACTGCTTTAATAAACCAGGACATAGCTGACTGCCACCAAAAGAAGAAGGAGGGTGGCAGAAGAGAGGAAAAGAAATCCTCGTACCACAAGAACAGGACAGAGAAGAGCCTGTTGGTAAAAAAGGGCAAGACTCTCAGCGACTCCGACTCATCTGAGTCGAGTGAAGAAGAGGAAGCCTACTTTGGGCTCATGGCTCAATCAGATGATGAACAAGAGCCCCAGTTTACTGGGGAGGTAAAATTTCACACTCCTCTCTCTGAATCTGAAAGTTCTGAGCATGATCATGAGGACAACTCTTCTGACGATGAGTCAGAACTTATGGCCCATTACAAGGAGTTGATCATGACTTATGACAAATGTCGCCGAGTCGTGAAAACTCAGGCAAAAGAGATTAAGTCTCTAAAGGCTATTGAGAGCAGCTTGAGAGAAGAAGTCGCTAAGACTGACTCTTTTCAAGAGAACTTCAATTTTGCTTTTGAAGAATACAATCAAGCTCTTAAGTACCTCAACCTTAAAGAGGAAATCATCAAGGAGTTGGAAAAACAACTCGAGGCTGAGAAGAAACTTGTTAAAAGTTTCTCTAAGACTAAGACAGTTCTTCCACACATTGCTGAATTCTCAGCTAAGGCCCAAGGAGTTGGACTAGGCCATGTTGCCGCTCCTGGTAAATCTTCTAGGAGAAACAGGGCTCAACGGAAGAATAAGGCCGCCAAGAAGTCCTTGGCCAAAGAAAAGGGGAAAGCCCCACTAGATCAGACTGTATTTAAGAAAGTCATCTTTCCAACAAACAAGTTTGATCTGGACTCGTCCTACGGTCACCTGACCAGGCCTACTTATGTAGAGCTAAAGTCTCGGTACCAAGGATGGACTCGCCCTCAGAACTTTTGTGAGAGTGTCTTTAAGGCACCTTATGAAGAAGTGATTCTTCAGGGCTATGGTCCTTATAATCATGGCCACAACTTCAAGAAAGAACCTAAAGTAAATCCCGTTGGGGAAAGGCCTCCGAAGGAGAAGAAATCATGTGACTGCCATCACCATGAAGCCTCCTCCTCCAAGAGTGCTACCCCTGCTACAACACCATCTCCAAAGGTTAAGCAGGAGTACATAAGGCAAAGATACAACCGGTTTGACTGTTGGTTCTGTGGCAAAATTGGTCATTTTTCCATCGATTGTTGGTTTAATACCAGGAAGGTCGCTACTCCTCAAGTTGGCAACATGAGATTGACCACTCAGGATGCTAATCTTCATAGGAGGAGTGTTCTAACCCGAGACCAAGGACCCAAACATGTTTGGGTTCCTAAGGCAAAGTGATCAGGAATGCAGGTATGTCCAAAGGCAACCAAAATGCCAATCTGGTACTGAGATAGTGGATGCTCACGGCACATGACCGGGACAAGAAGCCTACTCCAGAATTCCACTCCAGTTTGCAACGGACCAAAGGTCATCTTTGGAGGTTCAGACAAAGGGATAACTAAAGGCTACGGTATGATCACTAACGGTAGTGTATGCTTTTCGGATGTAGCTTATGTGGAGAGATTAGAACACAATCTCATAAGCATAAGTCAACTATGCGACAAAGGATACATAGTTGAGTTCCACGCTGACAAGTGCTTGATAAAGTCTGTTGACAATATGGAAACAATTCTATCAGGCACTCGAAGCAGGAACATATTTTGCTTAAATTTCATTTGTATAAATTCTTCTACACCAGTGTGTCTTTTGGCAAAAGATAGTGCGTCTCTTGGTGACCAATGGCACAAGAGGCTAACACATATTAATTTTAAAACTATTAATAAACATTCTCTCAGAACTTAGTACGTGATGCCCTAAATGTCAAGCACGTTAAAGAGAGACCTTGTCATGCATGCATAAAAGGCAAGCAAACAAGGGCTACCTTTAAAAGCATAATAGACAAAAACTCTAATAGGTGTTTACACCTACTTCATATGGACTTGTTCGGTCCTCTGCAAATTAGAATCTTAGGAGGTAAGGATTAAACGTTGGTAATTGTTGATTACTACTCGCGTTTTGTGTGGGTGTTTTTTCTGAAACACAAGTCAGATACCTTCGATATCTTTACAAGTTTTGTCAGGCAGGTCCAGAATGAATACAACTATTCCGTAGTAAAAATCAGAAGTGACAATGGAACTGAATTAAAATCTGGGGCCATGACATAATTTTGTGAAAGCCTAGGTATCTTTCATGAGTTTTCCTCTCCTCATACTCCACAGAAAAATGGAGTAGCTGAGAGAAGGAATAGAACACTCATAGAGGCCTGCAGAACCATGTTGCGTTATGCTTCACTACCGGAGTACTTCTGGGCTGAAGCTGTCAACACTGCATGCCATGTGAAAAATCGAGCCCTCATAAACAAGAATAATGATAAGACACCTTATGAACTTCTAAAAGTAAGGAAACCAACTGTCTCATATTTTAGAATTTTTGGCTGCAAATGCTTCGTACTTAACAATGGTAAGTATCGTACTACCAAGTTTAGTGAGAAAAGTTTTGAAGGTATTTTTGTAGGATATAGTAGCCATAGTAAGGCATACAGGATTTTCAATAGAAAAACTCTGGTTGTAGAGGAATTCATACATGTTGTATTTGATGAGACGAGCTTGCTGCAAGGCGAATCGTCTAGTGTGCTTATTGAAGATGCAGGTATAAGGCTTAAAGAGATCAGCTTGGATGAATCGACCAAAGGTAAAAATGAAAAGTTTATCAAGATCACCTCTCCAACCCCTATTGGAGAGGTAGAGGATCAAGATGAAAATATTGTCCAAGTTGATGAAGTCACTCTAGTGGTTGAAGAAGTTCCTGATGCGAGGAATTTAGAGCTCAGACATCTAAAGGATCACCCAATGGACCAGATCATAGGAGATCCCCGGGATTGTGTTAGAACTCGTCGAGGTACAACTAACGAGAATCTATATTTAAGTTTTCTCTCACAGGTTGAACCAAAGAAGTTTGAGTAAGCAAACTCAGACGCATCATGGATCTTGGCCATGGAAGAAGAATTGAAACAGTTCAAGCGCTGCAAAGTTTGGATGCTTGTTCCAAGACCCAAATGTAAGAATGTCATCGGAATGAAATGGGTCTACAGGAACAAGTTGGACGAGAATGGGTTCATAATCAAGAACAAGGCCAGACTCATCGCCAAAGGATACCGTCAAGAAGAAGGGATCGACTTCGACCAGACATACGCTCCAGTTGCAAGACTGGAGGCCATCAGGCTGTTCCTAGCTTATGCTGCACTGAAGGGGTTCACTGTCTATCAAATGGACGTGAATTCTGCCTTCCTAAATGGTGACATAAAGGAAGAGGTGTACGTGGAACAGCCCCAAGGTTTCGTTGATCCTAATTTTCCTGAGTATGTTTATTTATAATCAAAAGCATTGTACAGTTTGAAACAAGCTCCTCGAGCCTGGTATGAAACGCTGTATACCTTTCTCCTCAAGAACAAGTTCACAAGGGGAAAGATAGATAAGACATTATTTATTAGGGAAATTAAAGGCAAGATTTTTCTAGTGCAAATCTATGTTGATGACATTATTTTTGGCTCTACAGACGACAACCTCTGCAAAAAATTTTCTAAACTTATGCAAGGGAAGTTTGAAATGAGTACTATGGGAGAGCTGAAGTATTTCTTAGGACTTCAGGTGAAACAATCTGAAGATGGAATTTTCATCTCTCAGACTAAGTTCACCAAGGAGTTGATTAAGAAATTCGGAATGGAGAGTACAACCTCTATGAGGACTCCAATGGCCTCAGCTATGTCTCTGGACAAGGATTAGAAAGGGAAACCTTTTGATGAAACCAAGTACAGAAGCATAATTGGATCCTTGCTCTACCTTACTGCCAGTAGACCAGACATAATGTTCTCTACATGTGTTTGTTCTAGATTCCAAGTGAACTGTAAGGAATATCACTATGTTGCTGCAAAGCGAATTTTGAGATACCTTAAAGGTACACCGAATCTTGGCTTATGGTACCCAAGAAGTAATGACAGCGAACTAATTGGTTTTTCAGATGCAGAATTTGCAGGTAGCAAAGATGACAGGAAAAGCTCTTCTGGGACATGTCAGTTCCTGGGAAAAGGCTTATATCTTGGAGTAGCAAAAAGCAAAATTGCGTCGCAATCTCAATGGCCGAGTCAGAATACATTCTTGCCGGCTGTTATTGTGCACAATTGTTGTGGCTCAAGAATCAACTAGAAGATTACAATATGAAGGTCAATGACATTCCATTATTCTGCGACTCATCCAACACGATCGCAATCGCAAAAAACCCAGTCTCGCACATCTGGACAAAGCAAATCGAGCTCAGATATCACTTCATCCGGGAGCATGTGGAGCAAGGGATGTGGATCTGCAGTACGTGCTAACAGATCGGCAAGTTGCAGATATTTTCACAAAGCCGCTGGACGAGACAAAGTTCAATTTCTTCAAAAATGAACTTGGGCTGCTGAACAAAGAAGAATAGACAAAAGTGGAATAGTTCAAGGCTCAAGAATCTAGGACTCTTCAAAAAGGTCAGAAATTTCTCTAGAGGAAGGTAGCTCTCAAAAACTAAGTATACCTCTCGAAAAGTGAAGTAACAGTTCTCTAGAACTTAGACTACTTCTCGAAAACTTCTGATCAGTCTCTTGAGAAGTCTATTAAGCTCTCGAGAACTATATCATACTTCTCGAAAAGTATACTGATAGCTCTCGAGAACTAAACCTACTTCTCGAGAAATGCCCGTTATCTTTTCGACTTATGCTTAATTTCTTCTATTTTCGAAAAACCCGCTTGATTTCAGTCCTAACCCTAGCTTAATTATACACTTAATTGACATTATTAGGATTATATATATATAAAGTTTTAGAAATCAATAATCAACCGACATTTCAAATTTCATCTTCTCGAAAACTCTTCGTCTTCCGCCGATAGAAAGCTTCGTCATAGCCATCGTCTTGCTCTCCGCCCATCGCATCCGTCAGCGTCCATGATGCAGAATTCGAAGATAGGAGTTGGCAGTGAAGTTGTCGTCGAAGGAATTGCAGACATTTCAGATGATTTCCAGAACTTGCTCCTTCTCCTTGACACTATCGGACTGATGTTCGTTCTCTCAGAACCCTGCAAGATTGTTTTTCCAGATATCGAGGAATTCTTCCGGAATGCCAAGGTGAGGCGAAATGGCACAGTGTTGAAAACTAAAGTCAAAGGGATCAAAATCAAGTTGGATAAAACCAAAGTTTCAAAGCTTATAAATATGCCCATTGTAGATGAAGAGGATGACCTAACTCTTGAAGATTATGACAGAACTTACACCTTCTGTGGAGTTTCTGAGGAATTAAACTCTTTAAGGAGAAATCTCTTCAATGGTGTAGGAAAACTTATGGTAGATATAATTGGAAAAATCTTATGGTGCAGAACAGGGTCTAATATTTTCATAACAAATGATCTATTTGGTGTTATGACAGCTATTATTTGTAGAAAGAAATTTCAATATGGAATGATGGTATTTGAGATGATCAAGGACAGCATTCAGGATCCCAAATTTGCAGAGATAATCTCTTTATTGATGAGTGAGATTGATCCAGTCACTTTTTAAATTTCCAAAGGCACTCCAGTTCATCACTTGAAGAAGATTTCAGTGGCCTCCATCCAGAGATGGGAACTAAAGCTAAAGAATTCCAAGGAGTTAGCTAAGGAACTTACAGCTTCTACCTCTGAGGTCAGGACCCCATCTCCCTCCTCTCATCATGTTGCCGAACCTTCATGTGCAGCAACTGAGGGGGAGCCTGCAGCCTCTGTTCCTGCTGTCAGACCTACTCCTTCCTCTCCAGCCAGATCACCCATCAGAAGTCCTCTCAGAAGCCCAGTGAGATCTACAATCAAAAGCCCTGTGGTAGATTCTCCAGATATAACCCTATCAGATGTTCCATGACAGGAAACCCTTAAGGACACAAGTGCAACAATTGACAGCATGATTGAAGAACTCATTTCAGATGAACCACTTCCTCCCCTTCACAAAGAAACCTCTACAGAACCATCAAAATAATCTTCTCCACAACCCTCAACTCAAGCTACTCCACCTCCTTCTCCCTCTCCAAGGAAAGCATCTACTCAACCAGAGACCATTCCTCTTACTGAAGAGGATGAGACAGAACCTGAAGAGGTGGAAGCCCCTCTAAGGAACCTTTACTTCTCCCTCCCAAGATTTGTTGATGAGGAAGCTGATACAGTATATCACACTATAAGAGCCCAGAGCTCTGTGGTTATAGAAGAAATTCCTCCATGGAAAGCACCTCCTCCACCTCAGATTGCTACACCTAGTGCCAATCCTTCTGTCATTATATCTGCCACTCATACTGCTGCTGCTGAAACTGTAAGTTCAGATATTCTATCTAAGATTGAAGGTATGCTGGCTGCCCAAAGGCAATATTTTGATGAATCTCTCAAGTCAGTCAAAGATTAGGTCACCTATCTAGAAAAGGAAATGAGCAGAGGATTTGCAGAGATCCAACACAATACAGATTCTCTTAAAGAGCTGTTCAGAATTGGTGGCAAAGCCATTAACCACACCATTACCAGTATTGGTCAGGTCATGGAACAGTCTCTCACACTGGCAAATAATCAAATTCAGTTGGAAAAGAAAGCTCAAGAACATATAATGAAGATTTGTGAGGAAGTTGGTACTTTCAAAGAAGACACCATAGAAAAGCTTTATGTAGAAATCAGAAAGGGGGAGAGCTTAGTAAAAGAACAAGTGGAAAAGCTTACTACAAATGCAAAATCTCTCTGGAATGAGAAATGAACTGAGATAAATAAGAATGTTTTAGAACAAATCCAATTAGTGAAATTCCACACTTATAACACTGTAGTCTGGATGAACAATCAAGTATTCCCTGACTTTCAGGCTGATCCTAATCTTATTCCTCATCACCTGAACCCCCTTGCTGAAGGTCAATCCACAATGATGCCTCAACCTCAGATGCCAACCTTCTCTCCCAGGCCAGAAGATCAGGATCTTCCTCCTGCTTCCTATGACAAGGTTTGGGATGACATTATTCTTAAGGATTTACCAGAGATTCACAACTCTAAGAAGAGAAAGTATGGAGAAGGTCCATCTGCAAGTAAATCTGTTCCCCAACCAGATGCAGAGAAAAGGAAAGCAAAGGAGTTTGCTGAAGTTTGGAGCCCTACTTATAAAAGCTTAATTCTTGATACTCTTAAATTGGTGATGGACTACAATGAGAACAAAAATCTCCACTACAGCTCATCTGAGTGGGAGTTATATGAGAAGTCCATGACCAAGAGAAGGATATATGATAGAGAATTTGGCAAGAATAATCCCAAAGCTCTTCCTAAGCCTCCTAGGTACTACCCTAAACCCTTCAGCTATCAGAGGAGACAACAAGAGAAGCAGGACAGACAACATCAAAGCAAAGAATGAACTCTTGTTGATTTGTTTTTGAGAATTTGGATGAAATGATTGTTGATTAGAAATCTAAAACATTACATATATACAATCTCTAGTTTTGCCTAATTATGTCTTTAGTTAATCTATTATTGCATTTAGATTCAGTTATTCATTTCTAGTTCTTTCTTAATTGTCATAATTCACCTTAGTGTAGAGGGTTCTGACTTCTACAAATAGGGGGAGATTGTTGGGTATTGCATCCACAATACCCCAGATTTGCATGAAGCCACCCTTGAACTAAGATGAATTAAGTTGTATTTGATATCCTTATTTTAGCTGTGTGTTTGCAGATTACCATTGCAAAAGTGTAGACCAATATCAGTCTACAGTGGGTCATGAACACAGGACCATATAGTGTAATCCCTCACTGTGTGACCCAAGGTGTTGACTCATGTGTAGCCTCTTTATTGGGATACACATCATATTCAAACCATAGATCATGGAATGAAGATTGGACTCTTGGAGAGAAGAGAGATTTTTTCTAAAGTTCAGAAAATTCTCTAAGTCCATTTCTCGAGAAGTCCTCTTAGTTCTCGAGAAGTCCTTAGAGTTCTCGAGAAGCTTAGCCTCATAGTTCTCGAGAAGTCCTTAGAGTTCTCGAGAAGTCCCAGCTTTTTGTTCTCGAGAAGTCCAGACAAGTTCAAGAATTTTTTCTAAGTCAGAGTTCTCGAGAAGTCTTCTTAGTTCTCGAGAAGTCTTCTTTGTTCTCGAAAAGTCTTGGCCAGTTATCGGGAAGTCTCAATTATAGTTCTCGAGAATTCCATCTTGTTCTCGAGAAGCTTGGCATAAGTTCTCAAGAACTGCCAGCCCTATTTCTCGAATAGTCAAAGTTGCCTCAAAAATCTCTCTAAGTGTTAGTTCTTGAGAAGTCTCCATAGTTCTCGAGAAGTCAATTAGTTCTCGAGAACTCAGCCCTTTTGTTCTCGAGAAGTCCAGAATTCTTCTAAGCAGTATAGTTCTTGAGAAGTCCTGATAGCTCTCGAGAACTCAGTTTCTAGTTCTCGAGAACTAAAGGTACTTCTCGAGAACTGTAAGTCGAATTTTCAGAAAATTATCTTAAGTCCAGATTGGCCGGATTTTCAAATGACTTGACATGATTGGTCCACATGTCATCATTAATGTCTTTTCTAGCCGTTAAGGGTAATCCTATATAAAGTCTTTTCATTAAGACAAAACCCTAATAATTACAAGGAGCGGATTTCCATACATTCTAAATTTCTAGATCGGCTTTCTCTTTCCAAAAGAACACGTTCTGAAGCCGTCGCCACTGCTCATCGTGAGATCGATCTTTCTGCTTTCGATCAAACAATACTTGCTGCTCAAGGGATCATCATCTTCTCCTTGATCGAGTAGGTCAAAGCTTTCTCAGGTAAGATCGTCAAGTATCCTTCAACCGTTTCTGAAAGAGCCGCAAATTTCAAGAAGAAGACCTAGGGCTGAATATTTCTAGATCTCAGAGAAATTCTTGTTTGTATTTCAAACCTCTTTGTTATCTGGTAGGAGATTATTTTCCGAGTGTAGGAGTGTTGTTCTCCAAGTTGTAGGAAGTTTTGTTTATCTTCCGAGTGTAGATCCATTTGGATCGAGTTTGTAGGAACTTGGTTCCGAGGCATAGGATTGTTTTCAATCCGAGATAGTGGAGTAGCCGAGTCTAGTGATTTGCTAGATTGGTGAGGTAAAGTGGACGTACCCAACATTGGGGAACCACTATAAATTTTCTTGTCTTTCTGTGATTGCTTGATTTCTTGTGCTAGTTCGTTAAAATTTTTATTCCGTAAATAGACACACAATTCACCTATTCACCCCCCTCTACGTGATTTAGGTTGACAACTTTACACTTTCACGCACAACATGCCTAATCCCGTACTAACGCTTCCGGGTTCTAATGAAGTTAATTGCAGTGACGTACAAGTCAACCCGTCGGAGAGCATCCTTCCCCCACTCGTTGGTGGGGAGGAACTTCCATGCAAATATGGAAAATAAAGGCTTCACATGCCCAAGTAGAAATTTTGTTACCCTTGGCGCGTATGTTGGCGGAGCCGCAGCCGCGTATCTTTCATGAGGCTTGATGCCTAACGACTATAGCGACTGTACATGCACGGATACGGATGTCACAGTATGAGCTCTGATTCTTCCTCTCGCTGTGGATCTCAGTCATAATAGCCCTCTTCTTGAGGGGCTTGGGTAGCCTCTTCTAAATGACCGAGAGAAGGCAGCCTCTTCTTGCCGGAGGTGGCCGGGATAGAAAAAAGAAGAGGCTCGGACAACACCTCCAGGCGGCGGCCTTGACAGGAAAAAGTGGAGGGGTCGGGTTGCACTTCCAGGCGGCGGCCTGGACAGGTAAAAGAGGAATGGCTCGGGCTATGCTCCTCCTTGCAGTGGAGGCCTGGACAAGAAAAAGTGGATGGGCCGGGTTGTGCTCCTCCTTGCGGCGGCGGCCTGGACAGAAAAAAAGGAGGGGTCGGGCGGCTCGGGTTGGGCTTCCAGGCAGACTGTAGAGAGGAAGGGGGTGGCATCAGGCAACCCCTATTGGCCGACGGGAGAGAGGAAGGGGGGCGGCGTCGGGCTGCAGCTCAAGGGACTACGGGAGGGATCGGGAGAGAGGGGGGAATTGCAGCTGTGTTTCTTTTTTTTTGGCCGAGCCCCAGCTCGAGGGAGGAAAAAAATCCCGATGCCCCTTGTCTATATCCCTTGCTCCTTCTTTTATTTTCCTTTATACCCTCTCTCTTTTCCCTGGACCCCATTCTCCCCTCACCTCCTTCATATATGTATATATAAATATATAAATATATATATATATATTAAATGTAGTTATAAATAAATAGATATATAATAAATATATGTATTTATAACATGAAATATAAATCTCCATACGCAAGTACGAGCACCCGGGCATTCTCGAACGGGGCTACACCAAATCGCTGCTCATAGCACGCCCCAAGCCCCAAGCCCCAAGCCCGCCACTTGGGGAGGATCCCACTCGGCCGGGTACGGGGTTGTATATAGTAGACCTGACATATTGTTTTCAACATGTGTATGTGTTAGATTTTAAGTGAACTGTAAGAAATCTCACTACGCTATTGCAAAGCGGATTTTGTGATACCTTAAAGGTACACCAAATCTTGGCTTATGGTACCCAAGAAGTAATGATAGCGAACTAATTGGTTTCTCAGATGCATATTTTACAGGAAGCAAAGATGACAGGAAGAGCACTTCAGGGATTTGTCAATTCCTAGGAAGAAGCCTCATATCCTGGAGAAGCAAGAAGCAAAACTGTGTCAAAATTTAAATAGCCGAGTCAGATTATATCTCTGCAGGCAGTTATTGTGCACAACTACTATGGATAAAGAATCAGTTTGAAGATTAAAACATGAAGTTCCAAAATATTCCAATGTTTTGCGACTCTTCCAGTGCAATTGCAATTGCCAACAACCCAGTCTCTCACTACAGGACAAAGCACATAGAGCTGAGGTATCACTTCATCAGGGAGCATATGGAGCATGGAGACATCAACCTCCAGTATGTCCCAACTAACAGGTAGGTTGCAGACATTTTCATGAAGCCACTGGATGAGGCCAAGTTCTCATTCTTCAAAAAAGAACTTGGCATGCTCAACAAAGAAGAATAAAGAAGGAGAACACACAACAAAGCTCAAGAATCATGCAACATTTAAAAAATTCAGAAATTCTTAAGTTTGGACTTTATTTCTCGAGTAAGACCCTTACTGCACGAGTACTAATTTGGACCACTCAAGAAACAAGTCTGCCTCTTGAGAAATGATTCTCGAGTAATAAGATACTTCTCGAGAAATGCTTCTCAAGTAATAAGATACTTCTCGAGAACTTCCAGTTATCACTCGAGAACTAGAGTCTATTCACTCGAGTAATGCTATTCCACTCGAGAAATCTTAAGAACCTTTTCGTCTTCAAGTTCAAATTTCTGATATTAGCACCCAGACGTTATGCCGCCATATTTTCAAGTATATTACTTTATTATTTCCTTAATTTTCATAAATTAAGACTTATATAAATAGAAAAGTCCGGAAATTCCAAATCACTCGATCTCTAAATTCTGTTTCGAGAGAAAAGAAGGAAACATTTCACCTTCCGCTACCGTCGCAAAATTTGTCGCCGATTCTCTCCCTGCAGTAAATTCTCGCTCTTCTCCTGATTGATGGCTCCTACTTCCATGATAGGGATTGGAAGCAAACTTGTTTTGACTTAGATTGCGGAGATTTCAGATGACTTTTAGAATCTTCTTCTCCTTCTAGAAACCGCCGGATTATCCTTCATTTTAGAGCAATCGTGCAAAATTTTATTTCCATAGGTTGAAGAGTTCTTTCAGAATGCAAAGGTAAGGAGAAATGGAAAGATTCTGAAGACAATAGTTTGTGGAATCAAAATCAAACTCTCTAATACAGTTGTCTCTACACTTATTCGACTACCTGTGATTGAATAAGAAGATGACCTAACCGACGAGGACTATGACAGTGCTTATAGTTTCTGTGGAATTTCTATTGTTATAAACACCATTCGTCAACCTGACCTAAATGCAGAGAGCAAACTTCTAGTTGATATTCTTGGCAAAGTACTTCTGTGCAAGACTACTTCTATATGCTTTATCACTGCTGACTTCTTTGACATGATGACAACAATCATATGTAGGAAGAAATTTCAGTTTGGAATGATGATTTTTGATAAGATAAGAGAAAGCATCAGAGCACCTAACTATGCAAGGATTATTTCTCTACTTCTGCATGAGTTCAAGCCAGAGATTTTTGACTTATCCAAAGGTACAACCCTTCACCACATGAAAAAATTCTCCATATCTTCTATACAAAGATGGGATCTTAAACTCAAGAATTCTACCCAAGCTGCTAAGGCACAGGATCATTTAGAGAATGAGGACAGGACTCTATCTCCTCCTCTACCTCAAGTAGCTGGCACATCTGGTGCAGTTGCTGAGGGGGAGCCTGCTCCTTCAAATCCAGTAGAAAGAGTTTCTAGCCCTCCTCTAGCAGCTGCACTCCATCCTACTACCCCAGAAGAGCCACTCCCAGATGCCTAAGTCTAAGAGAACATTCTATCCATAGAGGAAGACATAACTAAAATTATTGAGGAATTTACTTGAAAAGAGCCTCTTTCCCCTTTTCATAAAGAGAAGTCTCCATCTCCAGAACCATCTCCCTCTCAACATCATTCGTAACAAGAATATCCTCATCAATCACCTGCTGCATACATTCAAGAGGAAGAAAAAGTTCTTATTTATGATGAGAAAGAAGCTACCCCAGAACCAGCTGAGGCTCCTCTCAAGAGCTTGGATTTTTCTCTTCCCACCATTCTTGGTGAGGAAGGTGATATTTTGATTCAAACTACAAGAGCAAAGAGCACAGTTGTCATTGAAGAAATTGCTCCATAAACTGCTCCTCCTCCTCCAGCTCCTCAAGTTCAAACTCCTGCTGCTGATGATATTTTTGGTAAGATTGAATTACAACTAGTACAATAGAGAAAGTATTTTGATGAATCTCTAAAAGTTGTGACTGATAAAGTAACTGCTCTGGAAAAAGAGATGAGCAGAGGATTTGCAAAGATCCAACATAACACTGATGAGCTGAAACATCTATTCCAAATAGGTGGGAATGCTATGGACCACACCATAACTGGCAATGGTCAGGTGATGGACCAGTTAGTAACTCTTGCTAATAATCAAATCCATTTAGAAAAGAAAGCCCAAGAACATAACTTCAAAACTTGTGAAGAATTTGGTACCTTCAAAGAAACTGCTATTACCACCCTATCTGTAGAAGTCATAAAGGGGAGAGCTTAGTAAAAGAATACTTAGAAAAATCAGATGCAAACATGAAAACTCTCTGGGAAGAAAAGTTGAAGGAAATTCATGCTGATGTCCAAAATCAAATAGATGGTACAAAGTTTAATACTTATAATACAACTGTGTGGATGCATAATCAAATATTCCCTGATTTCTAAGCTGGTCCAAATGTGATTCCCCATCATTTGAATCTTACTACTCAGCATCCTCCAGTTCAACAGCCAACTTTTTTTCCAAGACCTGAAGGCTCAGAAGCACCACCTCCAGATACTTATGCTCAGGTTTATGAAACTGATCAGGCAGATGTGCTTCATCAAACAACTCCTGAAATTCAAATTCCTAAGAGAAGAAAGTATGGTGATGGAGCATCTGCAATAAATTCCATCCCTAATCCAGAAGCTGAAAAGAGGAGATCACAAGAATTTGTTGAAATTTGGAGCCGTACTTCTAAGTCTTTAATCCTTGATACTCTCAAACTAGTTATGGACTAAGATGAAAGCAGGACTAATCATTATAGCTCCTTTAAGTAGGAACTGTATGAGAAATCCTTAACTAAGAGAAGAATTTATGATAGAGAGTATGGAAGGAACAATCAAAATGCTCCTCCTAGACCCCCAAAGTACTATCCTAAACCCTTCAGCTATTAGAGGAGACAGTAAAAGAAGAACGAAAGACAGCAACAACAACAATAGAAATAACAGCAGAGCAAGGAATGACAAATGATCTAGATTGTGTTGAAATGGATTTCATGGACAATTTTATACAGATATAAATCTTTAATTTATATGATCTGATTTTTTCTTCATTACTTAGCATATTCTTTTCTATTATCTCTGTGGTAGCTAGTCACTTTGTTTATTTATCTTGATATAATAAACCTTAGTGTAGAGGGTTCTGACTTCTACAAATAGGGGGGATTGTTGGGTATTGTATCCATAATAACCTAGATTTGTATGAAATCACCCTTAAACAAAAATGAATTAAGTTGTATTTGATGTCTTGTTTGAGTTATGTGTTTGCAATACTTAATTGCCAAAGTGTAGACCAATATCAGTCTACAATGAGTCACCAAACATAGGACCATACAATGTAATCCCTCATTGTGTGATCCATTGTGTTGACTTATGTGTAGCCTCTCTATTGGGATACACTTCACTTTCAAGCACTAAACCTGTAGGAGAAAGACTAGTTATAGATTTCCTTAAAGAAAGAAATTTTTCAGAAATAAAAATTTTTCTAAGTATTTTACTCGAGTAGATTTATAGTCAGTTCTCGAGTAAGCTAAGTCTAGCACTCGAGTAACTGAAGTAGTTCTCGAGATGATTTAAAGTTAGTTCTTGAGAAGCTGTGTAGTACTTGAGTACATCTTTGCTTGTTCTCGAGTTATCAGAAAAGTCTAGTTCAGAATTTTTCTAAGTGCAGTACTCGAGTTTCTAAGGCCATTACTCGAGTAGTACAAGACTTTGTCTCGAGTAATAGAAGTCGAGTACTCGAAAAATTTATTCTTGTCTCAGGTAACAAAAGTAGAGTACTCGAGAAGTATATTTAGTTCTCGAGTAGTGAAGCATTAGTACTCGAGAAGTCATATTCCACGATTAGTACATTCTCTATGGATTGTTCTTGAGAAATTTACATCCTTTTCTTGAGATATCAAAGTGATTACTCGAGAAGTCATATTCCACTCGAGTAATGCAGACAATTTTTCTCTAAAAATTCGTTAAGTCTGACGTGACCAGATTTCAAAATTAATCTCCATGATTATTGGTCCACATGTTTTGTCTTTATGATTATGATCGTTATACTATTCCTATAAATGGTCTAATCATTTTGACTAATCCTAAGAATAGTATCAGAAGAAAAATCCGAGTAATATAAAGTTTTCTGAATCGTCTAATATTCAAAATCGGGAAGCCGCCGCCGCTCTTAATCGACGATCTCGCCGACGTACTTCTCTGATTTCCGTGATTCAGAGCAAGATTATATAAACAGATCAAGGCATTCTTATTCTCACAGATCCTCATCTTGATCGTGCTGATCTAGGTTTTTAGATCCAGTACAGTTTTCGGCTCGTCTTCTTCGACCTATTTCTGAGAAAGAAGAAAGGCCGAAGATTCAGATTTGAGATATTCTGTTTGTATAATTTTATTTACAAAATCTTTATCTTGTAGGAGATTTTGTCTCCGAGTATTGTAGGAAGTATTTCTTCCAAGTGTATATCCGTATTGTGGATCGAGTTATAGGGGCGTTGCTCTGAGTTGTAGGATTAGTTTTTCAATCCGAGGTGATAGTGAAGTAGCTGAGTCTAGCGTGTTGCTAGATCGGTGAGGTGGAGAGTGGACGTACCCAAGATTGGGGAACCACTATAGATCTAGTGTTCTTTGTGTTGCGAGGGATTATTTTCTACGCTTCATTCATTCAATTTTTATTCTGAAAAAAGACGCAGACCTCACCTATTCACCCCCTTCTAGGTGATTTAGGTAGACAACTAAAAACATCACTAACGTAGGCAACACCAAATGGCATGGGCTAGTTATAACAAATCCGTGTCCAATAAAGTCATCTAGTCGAGTTACATGTTCAAAAAGGAGGATCGGAAAAGTCAGATCTAGAGGAAGATGAAAATCATATTGAATGTCACACAATGGAGTTATAATCAAAGAAAATTCTTCCGAATTAATACTGCTCAAATCTTCCAAGAATATTCTTCCCTCGCTAGGTAATTCTTCCAACGCACTAGATTTGTCCTCTAACGTAGAATTATCGGGAAACTCCTCAACTACTATGGGTGACAGACCCGAGATATGATTGAGGATGGGTCAGTTAATCATATGGGGTAGAACTTCAGAGGAGAGCTCCTCTTCCATGTCACTGGGGTAACTAAATTCCTCAACATCGCTAAGCTCATCAAAGATGCCGACATCGCCCTCAACGGTGGGCTTAGTCAAAATCACTAGCCCATAATCAATAGAAGATTCAACGACTGGAAAATAAAACTTGAGGGAGGACCCCAATAAGATAAAGGTCGAAGGCTGAATTGGGCACTCGATAGTATAGGGACCTGACATACTCCCAGCATCATGTGTAATTATCGTGGGATAACCCTCACTGCTCGGAACACTCTCACTTTGCGGGCTCATGGAACTCCTAACAGTAATAACAACAGAATCTCGGACAATGGATCTAACATGCTTCCTTTTCCTGACAGTGGATGGAAGTACACAACGTGTAGACATACTAGTCTTGGGAAAGGTTCAAACTTGAGGACTAAAGTAACCCCTATCTTCAGATACGGGTCTAGTGCCCTGGCATAATGTAGCCACTTAATCGAACATCCATGCGGTAGTGTACTGATCGGTGAGGAGGCTCTTCATGATCCACCAACCTATAGGGGACCCAATACATCTCTCCTTGTTGAACCAGAATGTCTAGGCTCGACCCACTAACTGCTTGCTCGCCACTGGGACATTGTGGAGGTCCCACAAATAAAGACAGTCGAAATAACGTTCTATCCTAAAAACCCATTTAAGGAAGATCTGAGGACCTCCCTACCCATTGTAGATGGGAGCAACGCTCCAAGACGACCTATATACGTCAACCTCTTGCTCACAGCGATGGTCCTGATGATGATAGGGTTGCCTAGGGGATGGTGGTGTTTCTTGGTTAGCCATTAGTTGCCTAAGCAAGTCCATAATTTCACCCATTATAGGTGAATGAACTGGTTTCCTAACATTCGACATGGATCCAGAAGATTTGAATAGGGAAACGTTAACGTCATGGGCCATTTTAGTGGTGTCCGGGCAAAAAATTTTCTACTCGAATCAGGTGCAAATGAAATGGAATAATGACTCTGATCCTTTAAAATTATAACAGATGGAATTCTTCCCGCTAAACCACTAAGGCATTAAATATATTTTTTTGTATTTTCTTGCTGAAAAATAAATAGGAGATTATTAAATATTTTTTTTTCAGATAAATAAAAATTTAGGCCGCTATTGGCTGACAAGAAGAAATTTTTTTTGTAATTTTTTGACAAATAAACATGCAAGACAAGTGTGTGTCGACGTCCTAAGAAAAATGGGGAGGGTGCCAATTAGAAAATTTACATGAACCTCCCGCTGATACCAAATTGATTCAGGCCCACTCGTTGACACCGAAAAAATCAACGGACTATACAGATTTGCTTCTCTATGATCAAATTCTACACTCGCATAGAGTTTTAACGCAGCGCACACGTTATGCAATTTTATCATATTATATGCTAACGTATGGGTAGCCAATCCATTTAAGATCGAATAACGGCTATAGGACTATATTCTTTCAAAGCTAAAAGGACCCACACGGTCTGATCGAGCGGATGTTGTACCAAAAGAGGTCTACCAGAAATTACGACTCAGAAACGGTAGATCTCTCCCAACAAAATGAAAATGAGGTTCGAAAATCCTCTCGAAATTAAACAAATCAAGATAGACAACAAAATTGATCGAAGAAATACTCGACTAATTCAATGCTATCAAGAATCAATGCTAAAGTATTCCACCACAGATAATTATCTAGAGGGAAAATAAAATCACACAAAGAATGTAGGAATTTTTTGTTACCACACTCGGAGATTAATTTTCTCCAAATCTTAGATTGCTTCATCACCGGATCCACCAGTATTGGGTATTGTATCCACAATCACCGGGATTTGAGGAAGCCTCCTATCAAGCTAAGATGAATTTACTATGTATTTGATGAATTTCTTTAAGTTGTGCTTGCAGTTATTCCACGCTAAGTACACACCAATGTCAGGGTGCAGTGGGTCAATATACACGGGTCTGTGCAATGTAATCCCTCGTTGAGCAGATCAGTGTGTTGGCCTACGTGTACTCTCTCTATTGGGGTGTACTTAAGTTCAAGTACAGGGCTATGATAAAGCAAGAGCAGACAAGAAGCAAGGATGGGCCAAAGACCAGCTCATGGGTGGAAAGACGAGAATTCGTCTAAGTATAATTCGTCGAGAATCACTAAGTGATTCTCGCCGATTCGTCGAGAATCACTAGTGATTCTCGACGAGTCGACGAGAATCACTAGTTGATTCTTGCCGGGTTGGGCCGGCTCTCTCGACGCAGTCAGAAAAATCATCTAAGGCAGAATCGTCGAGAATCACCAAGTGATTCTCGCCGATTCGTCGAGAATGACTTTGCATTCTTCGACTAGTCGGCGAGAATCCAAGGTGATTCCCACCGATTCTCCCCGGCCTCTATAACCTGTGCAGCCAGAATTCTCTAAGTAGAATTCGGCGAGAATCGTAAGTGATTCTCGCCGATTCGTCGAGAATCACTCACGATTCTCGCCGAATTTGACTTGGGCATTTTTCCAACTCTGTCTGGAACGGTCCACATTATCTGTGGGATTTTGAACCGGACTTTGGTCTTACTGCTGGTGGGGCCCACAACGGTCATCTCTTGACCTAATGTATAAATACTCCGTATTTGTGAACAGTAAGAGACACGGATTACAGATCAAAGAAAAAGAAGCCGCCGTCAAGCCCTAGATCGGAAGCGAGCTCGGCTGACCTGCTCTGCCTCTCGCTAATTGCTCGCCACCGTTGATCGAGGTGTTCGTTACCTCTCCCGGCGACAGAAGCCTAGTCGGGCACAGCGTCTCACGCGTCTATCCAGAGATCTTTTGTCTCTTGATTTGTGATCGGGAAACCTTCCCCATCCGAATCGATCGAGACGATCGATCCTAGTGTGACCGTTGGAAGACCTTGCCGACTTTGCTAAGAAGATTGGATCTACATAGCATCACCGCCTCTCTTGTTGAAGCCGTCGATCTAGAGAAGATTCTCTCCAAGTGAGATCTAGAGTTGTGGACTCTTCGTTGACTTCAAGAACACGTCGTCGAACGAAGAGGGACACCTTAGTCTCCATACGTTGTTTGTATTTCGTACAAGCTATTTTCATTTCTTTGTAAAAGACCGTTTGGTCTCTAGTTGTAGGGTTGGGTGCAACCCGTGTTGTGGGAGTGTTGACTCCTACGTGTGGAAGGGTTCCTTCCGTTAGTGCGAGGATTGGATTTCAATCCTGTTGGTGAAGTGACCGAGTCGTCCCTGGTTGGGAGATAGGTCGAAGGGGGAAAGTGGACGTACCCAAATCGGGGAACCACTATAAATTGCTTGTGTATTTTTTGTGCTGTGTTGTTTTGTTTTCTTGTGCAGGTAAATCATTAATTCCGCAAATTTGCTGCAAATACACCTATCCCCCCCATAAGTGTAAGTAGTTGACACTAGGTGGACTTTCAACCAGAGCTACGCCGAACATACAGAAACTCATTATCCTTTCTTGTGTCACGCTGGATTTGATTCCACGAACGATTCTTTGATCCCTTGGTCGTATTCCTCCAAGAGAGGAGAACTCTTGGGTTGGACAAAATTTCAACAATAGGAGAGAAGGCTGGTCATTTTTTGAAAGGAGGCGAGGAGGAGGGAGGTGGAAGAGGCCGGAAATAGAGAGAGGGAGGAGGTGGTGGCCGGCAGCCAAGTGAGAGGGAGAGAGGGAGAGGAAAGAGGGGGCCGAATATAGACTAAGGGAGAATGAGATAGGAGCGGGAAATTTCAATCTTTGAATTCTAGGTTTTATTTTTCATTCAACTTAACATAATCCTTCTACATCATGGCCTTTTATAGGGCTTACAAAAAGTAGGATACATGCAACCCATATCAAATAAAAGAAAAACAAGGATATAAATAAATATAATCCCAAATTAAAATAAAGCAACAAGGAAATAAATATAATAAAACATTATAATTATTAGATTATTATCACGACAATGGCGTTGTAGCCACGATGGCGTTGTCGCGGCGATGGCATTGTAGCGAAATTATTGTTGCGGCGACGACGTTGTGGCGGTGATGGTGTTGTAACAAAATAATTTTCACGGCAATGGCATTGTAGCGACGATGGCGTGCATCAAAATTATTGTTGCGACACCGTCCTTCCGAGTCTTCAAACGTACGGTTGTAGTGACAATCAACTTAATGCATGGACCCGGTGTTGCCGTGGAGCTCACCAAAGAACTCGTCAACACCATAAGCAGCGTCATCACGAACCAATGGAGGGACATCATCGGCACCACTCAAACGGTCATGATCATCACGAGCAAGTGGCAGGAAAATATCGCCATCAGAATGCTAATAGGATGGCGAACACTAGAATGCACGAACTTGATCACTTTTCGTCTTAGGTAATGAGCATAGAAACTGAGGCAGCTTTATATACGTCTTCGTGAAAATACACTACTGCCGACAGTAAGACTAGCGCCCGACGGTAGGTTTGTGCGCTTGATGTGTCAGCTGTCCTCCAAATTAGGAAAAATATTCAAAACGAATATTTCCTTTTTCCAATGCTACCGCGACGTGATAGGCAGATAGTGCCCTGCAGTAGGCCTATCTCAACGCACTCAATGCCTTGGAGCATTGAGTAGGTTACCGCGGCTCGATAAGCAGATTGCGCCCGGCGGTAGTCCTGTCTCAACGCACTCAATGCCTTGGATCGTTAAGTGGCTTATCGCAGTGTGGTACCAAGCTAGTGCTCGGCGGCAGTGCTATCTCAATGCACTCAACTCCTTGGAGCTTTGAGTTGGTTACCTACGACGCGGTACCAAGCTAGCGTCTAGTGGTAGTGCTGTCTCAACGCACTCAATGCCTTGGAGCGTTGAGTGGGTTACCGTGATATGGTACCAAGCTTGCACCTGCATGGTAGATTCCCAAGTGCTTGTGAAATTAATTCATCAAGCTAGCACGGGAGGTAAGACTAGCGCAGAGCGGTAGGTTACCGAGAGCTCTGTCAAATTAATTCGCGGCTACCGCTTGGCGGTAACTTCTATCGCTCGGCGTTAGCATCCATAAGAGACTTCTTTTTCTTTGTATGAACCTGTCAACCTGCACACTCTATCAATTCAAGACATTATCAAATACAACCTGGGATTTGATATTCTCAAACACAGGGAATGTGAAACGACGGTTCCAACAAACTTATATTTTGATAATATCAAATCCCGTTCATGAGAAATAGCAAAGAAGTACATGATAGAGTGAATATATATAAAAGATAAGCTTGAACGTTCAAGTTTCAGGTTCTCTATATAGCTCCCCTACACACACGGTCCCCCTACCTACGTGTTCTACATGCTCCCCCTATCTATGTGCACGCATTGTAACAAGCTCCCCATATATGTGATCATACTCATGAACAATCTCTTCTATACCTTTGATAGTATCAAAAGGGGTGGGCCAGACCAAACTGTCATGCTGGATAAAAAAATAGTATATATATGATGAGCATGATAGAAACAACAGGCAGTGCACACAATCAATAATGCAAAAAGTGAGAGATATATGGGTGACCCAACAAAAAATGCAAATTAGAGAACATGAAGCATATGGGCATACATAAGAGCAGAGTACACGAACATAAAATAAGTCATATTGCAGAGTTTATATGGATTGAACAATATAGGGTAGACTAAGTACACAATGAAGAATAATACAATGCTACGAAAGTTATAGAGTTAGTCACATTGAAACATTGTAAACATCAAAATTATAAATTATGTGCTAGCACCTATATGCAAAAATATATAGTGTGGTTTCAGTCCCATTCTTATGCATGGAAGCATTAAATAAGGCAATGACGTGTACGTGTAGCATCAACATGAGAGAAAACACCAAATAGAAATATCATATTTTACATATTTATCTCGATCCTTTAAAATGCTAACATAAGAGAAGTAGAGTGAATGACATGTCACATATCTATCTATGTCATACCAAGACTTGAATTAGGGGCACTAAGCTTAACTTAGAGTCTATACACAAGATTGAAATGACGCTTTGAACCAAGGTGCTCATCCTCACAATGTTCATAAAGACTTATCAGAAGGAATGTTTAGTGCTTGGGGCGTCCTTGACATGACATTTGATAGCATGCATAGTTTTCTTTTTACTTTGCTTTGAGCTATCACTTTATATTTTTTTTGTGAGTTCAAGGAGCCCGAGTCAATCCAAATCTATCCACCTAGATAGATACACTTTAACTTATATACATAAGACCTTAGCATTAGAGATTTGGCCCAAAGTTTTAATCTTCATATAAGCACATGCATATCGTGACATTGATTCTTCAAAGTATTTCTAATGTGTTAAGATACAATATCATGAGTTATAGCATGTAAGCCTAGTATTTGTACATGAGTGCTCCATCTAGGGATGTGTGATTAATGTGAAGTCATTCCCCTATCTAAGTCCTCACACATATATAGAGGCATAGTCAACATACACTAACATGTAATATCGCACTCAATGACTCAGTACCTATAGATTCGATACACCATGACCGGGGACAATGTTCACAAGGATTAGCACTTCTTAACTCAAACATTGTATGTACTTGTTATAGCCTAAGTTCAGGTCATGTATACCCGTAAAACATGATCAATTCATAGTTTTTTGTATTGATTTTTATATAATTTTTTTTCTTTTTGTTTTTGAAAAAAATTTGACAAAGGAACTCAAATAAATAACAAACAAGCAGATAAAAAAACAATAAATGCAAAAGAGATACGATCGCACGATAGAGTATTATGCATGAGACTTAATACCACTCGGCATTAGACAACGTTCGTGTTATGATGAAGAACCCATGTGAATGATCAAAACACGCCTGACCCAAGCAACGTGTCATCACTCTAGCCCTATACTCAGTGGCGGATGGGCATGAGGAGCTACACAAGTTCCATAGGGTAGGATGTTAATCCCATATTACCTTACAAGAACCCGCTCAACCTAACACTCTTTCCCCCTAGTGTCACACAAGGACCCACTGGACCCCATCCCCAGTTAAGGACAAGACGTGGATGAAAAGTTAGCGATCCTAATGACGACACACCTACGCCCCCGCTAATGTGAGACACAACACAGTGAGTCTAGTGTTACCGTTGATATTAGCACAGTAATTAAGATACTAGGGCGGATAGTCTGGCAAAAGTACCAAAAAGAGTGCTACCGCCGACGTTAAAGTTACTACATTCGCAATAGCTTAAGAATATATAAAAATTCGGGCCAGATCCAGTTCTGCCCCACCTGCTCACTTCCCCACTTGCCTTTGCCGACAATGCCCTCTCCCTGGAGTTCTCCTCCATAGTGAAGGTACTCTCTTCTTCCTCTCTCTCTAATTCCTAGTTTTAAAAGTTTTGGAGTTGTAGATTTTAGATATTAAGTCATTTTGGGCATGATCCATGACGGTTTTGCGATGTTTTTATGCTTAATTTGTCATGTTTTGCTAGATATCACGACCTTTTTCGGGGATCTAGTTTGGTGTAAGCTCGGATCATGCATCCTTGACCCTTTCGTGTGACCGATCTACTTAAAAATTAAGTTTTTCGTGGGATCCAGAATTGGAATCTAAGACGGGTAGATTTAAACAAATTTTTATGTTCGATTTGTGTTTTTCCTTCATGGATCTTGGTTATTCTCACCAATCTACCTTGCGTGGCCTTAGATCTAAGTGTTTTACCTGTTTTTAAGAAACATTTTTACCCAAATGGAGTTTTTTGAGATCATTTGGCGGAAGAAGATGACTTGAAGTTCATCACGCTACCACACGACGGTAACAGATTATCGCTCCGCGGTAGGGTCTATAGAATGAATTATTTATTTTTTTATTTTTATCTGAAGGATTCATGTTGTTTTTTTCAAGTAATGTCTTCATCTAGCTCTCAACCTTCTCACCACAGTTTCTCTAAACGCTCCCGAGTGCCTACATCCACCTATCCGGCTATAGATGTGGCCACTGTGAGTGTCCCGATGAACGTCGATATCGGCGACCGATATGCTCATATTTATGAGTACTTGGAGAAATCGGGCATACTTGCTGTGATCTCTTTTAGTGTCCCATTCTCCTTGGCCCTTACTCGGGAGTTTTACAATAACTTCCGGGATCCCGCTCAGATGCAACAAGGTGGGGGTGTGCAGTCCTACATCGTGACTGACATAGTGACTATTCTCCACTTGGATCTCAAGAGGAAGTATGTCTGGTTTCCCAACTTACCGCACTTGGACATCGTGGAGTCCATTCGGACAAGCCGAGACTGGAGAGAGGTCAATGAGGTTCTCCATGGTGTGGAGAACTGCCGATACCTCATTACTACCGTGGACATGCTTACCTCAGACGCCCATATAATTCAGGATATTCTCTATCACTCCCTCATGTTCAAGGACAGAGACACTAAGAAAGTCTCGGCCTAGCTCTCGATGGTGACCTACTCCATCCTAGAGGGAAAACTATTCAGTGTCTTGGATCTTATTCTCTCTATGATACGATACACTTTTCGCCTCAAGTCCCCTGACAACTAGTAGATAAACATGCTGCCTTTGGGCAGTGTGATCCAAAGCGTACTGATGGAAAAGTACCCTCGCCATCGATTACCAGGTGTATCCTATTGATAGCTACCCTCTGGTATATAATGTGGGTAAGATTCCTATCACTTCGTGTGTGCGGCCATCTGCAGCGCACCCACCATTTCCTCATACGGGATCCCTTCGGGAGACTAGTCGGGACATCTATGACATGGTGGAGACCCAGGGCGAGGAGATTAGGAGGACCGTGAGAGAGGTTAAGGGGGTGAATAAAATGTTAAAGAAAATCATGAGCAAACTCAACATTCCCCCCGCATCTTCCGAGGAGTAGTTTTTATTTTTGACATTTTATTAATTATATTTTGTGATGTAATAAAACAGGTGAACTTCAGACTCTAGTAGTAGTTCTTTGTGATGTGATGTGTTTTTTGCTACCCACATGCTCGTCGTGATTTTATGTTGCTCTACATTATTTGATAAAATCATCTTATCATTTTAACTTATAATCATAAAGCAGAGATTCACCATGTTCTAAACTAAAGCATATTTACACAACAAATATTAAAGTAACCTAGTTAACATATCGTGAAGTAAGATATAGTATAGTTTGTTTGGAACTTATTTCATATAGATCATGAATATTAATAAATAAGAGATTTAGTTACCCAACAGGAACCAGTGGTGACAGTTCCCTTAGGTACCCAAACACATCATGATGTACCTTGGGGAGATGATGATGAAAAACCCCTTTTGAGAAGACTAGGCATGCTCTTCTGAACTTTGGGTCTCCATTCATACTTTGGCTTGATATTGTTTTTATGTTGCAAATTTCCTTTTAGATTTCTACGATCCCTTGTGTGATGAACTTTCAGTTAAGCAATATTGCATTGGAGTTTTAAATATATTGATGTTGTTCTTTAGGTAAGGATTATTTTTCTTAACATAGGGACTTATAGAGTAGTAATTTTAAAAAGGAAATTTATATTCATTCAATTATAAGTAGGGGTAATTTGTTTTTGTAGGTGAAAGTGATTTATATGTTTAGGAGTTTCACCTTCTTGAGCATGGGTTTTTCTACTCCCTTTAATATGCTTAACTAATGGGTGTGAATTAATGTTCAACGAATTTCTCTTTATGATTTCCTTAAGCACGTTGAGTTTTACTTCCAAATCCTTATTCTTACTTTTGAGATTCTGTCTAGCTTTGTTGTAAGCAATTGTGTTGTTCTTAAGAATAGTGACTATAGAGTTGATATGAGCTTCATACTTATTTTTGTATTCTTCAAAAGTCTCATCCATCTCCTTAATTTTAGCTTTATAGTCAATGCTTCTAGCACAATCCCTTTTTAACGATGAGTTTTCCAGACTTAGTTTCTCAGTTTGTTCATGTGCAGAAAGAAGCTCTTTCTCAAGCAACTCTTGTTTTTCATTCAATTCAATACAACCTATACACAGTTTAAAGTTGTCATCAAGAGAACAGTTGGGAGGACATGCCGCATCATAATAGGGTTCTACATTAAGTCGTGCTTTTAACTTTTTGTTTTCTAGTCGTAGGTTCGAATTAATATCTTTCAACTTCTTAATTCTACATCTAGCATTTTCTAGCACACGTAATGTAGACATAGATTTACAGGCAAAGAGGGAATTTGACTTGCTTACAAAGCTCTTGGTCTAGGTATGATTCGAACATGGGATTCCTGGGTCATCTTCCTCTTGACTTGATGTTGTTGAGATGTCCTTCTCCAACAATGAATCTTCGTTTGGTTCTTCCCTCGGATCTATAAGAAATTGTTCCGATTCATTATCTATCAAAGGAAAACTATACGTTAGCTCAAGAAATTTCCAGATATCATAGGCAGTGGAAAGCACATAGATTAGTTTGAAGATGTCCTGGCCAAGCCACAAAAAAGACTATTCATAGCTTTGGCATGTAAATAACATTCGTGCTTATTTAACTGGTTTGGGGGCTTGATACACGTTATGTTCCAAACTTCTATGTCCGATAACATAAGGAATTTTCTCATTAGAGTTCTCCATTCATTATAATTTACTCTTGTAAGGAGAGGTTGTGCAAATGAATTCTCTGTGTATAGTTTTTCATTCTCGTTGCTCAATTCTAGATCAGGGTTGGCCATTATTCCTGGTGGTGAAACTGTTTTGGAATAACCTCCCTCTGATACCACTTGTTGGATCTAGTGGCGAACCTTAGAGGGGGAGAATAAGGTTTCGAGCGTTATTTGAAAATTCAAATTATTTTTGTCCAGGTAAACTAGTTCTGGAAGCTACTGCGGGGCGTTAGGTAGCTAACGTGCAGCGGTATATCTATAAACTCGTTTCTTTTGCAAATTATCTTGTACATCCCTTAGAAGAATACCAACTAACAATCACAATAGATCACAGAAGTAACAAAAATAATAGAAAGTAACTTTTTTAAAATTGAATCAACAATAAGTTCTTTACGATTAATAAATCGTGATCCCCGTGATGCCAGATATCGAAGGCGATGAGAAATAAACACTCTTTTATTTTGTATATCGATCCGCTCCAAGGACCGGTTGGCTCTCTTCCTTTCCCTCCAAGAAAGGTCTTCGAGTCGACCCTTCACCTCCATACAAGGAAGGGTCTTAGAGCCCCGCTAGATCACCTGATCTAGACATCCCTACCCTGGGACGATTACCCACAGAATCCTTCCCGAATTCCGATGATCTTTACCGATCGATTTCCCTCACCACAAGAATGAACAAAAAAAGAAGATTACAATAAGACAAGGTTTAAAGAAATTAAGATTAAATTCTCCCTCTTGATGATTTCTCTGTATCGCGATACGTGGACGGTGCTTGAGATCTCCGTGTGCTTGCAACTGGTCATCTCTTTGTACTCGATGTAGTCCTGTATCACTGAAGATCTTCGTTCATGAATGGGAGGGAGGCAGAGTTCTTTTCCTTCGACAAAGACGTTTGGAACGAAACGCTAAGAAGCGACCGAACCCTAGAATACACGATTTTGATCTCTTTTAATCTTAGGTAATTAGCACAAAAACCAAGGCGGCTTTATATATGTTCTTCGTGAAAATACGCTACCGTCGGCAGTAAGACTAGTGCCCAGCAGTGGGTTCACGAGCTTGATGTACCAGCTATCCTCCAAATTAGGAAAAATATTCAAAACGAATATTTCCTTTTTCCAATGCTACCGCGGTGTGATAGAAAAATAGCGCCGGGTTGTAGGCCTGTCTCAACGCACTCAATGCCTTGGAGCGTTGAGTGGGTTACAGCGAAGAAATAGGCAGATAGTGCCCGGCGGTAGGCCTATCTCAATGCACTCAACGTCTTGGAGCATTGTGTGGATTACCAGGGCGCGGTAGCAAGCTAACGTCCGGCGGTAGTGCTGTCTCAACGCACTCAATGCCTTGGAGCATTGAGTGGGTTATCACGGCCGGTACCAAGCTAGCACCTGACGATAGTGCTGTCTCAACGCACTCAATTTCTTGGAGCATTGAGGAGGTTATCACGACACGATACCAATCTTGCGTCTACACGGTAGATTCCTTAGAGCTTTTCAAATTAAATCATCGAGTTCGCGCGGACGGTAAGACTAGCGCAAAGCGGCATGTTCCCGAGAGCTCTATCCAATTAATTCGCGGCTACCGCTCTGCGGTAACTTCTATCACTCAGTGGTAACTTCTATCGCTCGACGTTAGCATCCATTGGAGACTTCTTTTTCTTTGTTTTAACCTATCAACATGCACACTCTATCAACACAGGATGTGATCAAATATAACAAGGGTTTTGATATTCTCAAATAGAGGGACTGTGAAACAACGGTTCCAACATAGAATGTGGATAATAATGTTAGACATTGCTGCTATTATTACTCATGATATATAGATTCTCTACCTGCATGTTATTAATGCTTATATATAATGTACCCACTTCTTTTCTCCGCCTGGTGCCTAAGAGCCACCGGAGGAGCTTATGTGATAGCCACTTTGTCTTTATGACTAACAATTGTTATATCTTCCATTTTAGGAGAAAATCCCACAGATAGAGAAGCATCAACAGGTCATATAGGAGGGCAGCCAGGACAGGATAATAGGGCCTGATACGATGTTACCTTCGCAACTGTCAGTTACGGATGTGAGTTTTTTGTGAGACTCATGATTGTAGCCCTTTGGGTAATTTTTGTGTACTCTGATATTAAATAAGCGTGGTAGCTTTTTATTATTATTGTACTTGTTTGGACTTATATACTTGTGTGGATTTTTACTTCTTTTTTATATTCTTTATGTTTGGTTGGCAAGGATGATATTGGTTTGGCCAACAGGATAGGCATCTTGTGATACAGGTTAGCCCGTGTGCTGACACTACCGCAAGGCGGCTGTTCTGGGCATAAGACTCCCCTCGTCCATGTCTTGTGTTATGGGAGGGTGGTCTTACAAGCTAGGTTGGTGGCACAAGGTTTCTTCCAAATAGAGTGTGTGGACTATGAGGAATCATTTGCATCGGTTGCAAGTCTTGAATCTATTCGTATGTTTTTTGCATTTGCGAGTTATAAATAATTTAAATTATACCGAATGGATGTTAAGAGTGCATTCTTAAGTGGATATATCAAGGATGAGGTGTATGTCGAGCAACCACCTGGGTTCAAGAACGCTGACTACCCAAAATCACGTATACAAGTTAGTGAAAGCCTTGTACGGACTGAAGCAGGCACTCCATGCTTGGTATGAGCGGCTCACGACTTTTTTCCTAGAACACGGTTTTAGGATGGGTAGTGTGGACACCACTCTGTTTGTGAAGCTCGAGAATCTTGATCTAATTCTTTTATAATTTTATGTGGATGATATCATTTTTGGGGCCACAAATGAAAAATAATGAAAATAAATTGTCACTTTAATGCAATCAGAATTTGAATTGAGCCTAGTTGGAGAGTTAACATATTTTCTAGGATTTCAAATTTTTTAATGTAATGGTAGAATTTTTATAAGTTAATTGAAATACATAAAAGATATGCATGTGCGATTCGTCTTTGAAAATCTGAAACAAGTCAAAACTCCAATGAGTGCTTCTTTAAAATTAGGAACGGATGAAAGTTTAATTTCAGTGGACAAAACTATATTTAGAGGAATGATCGGATCACTACTCTCCTTAAGTGTGTTTAGGCCCGATATTACATTCGCGGTGTCATTGTGCTAGGTATCAAGCCGATCCTAAAGAATCTCACTTCAAAGTAGTTAAACATATCTTTAGGTATCTTATAGGAACCCAAAATCTTGGTCTTCGGTATCCCCACACCACCGACTTCACACTCCATAGGTATTCCGACTCTGATTACGCTGGATGCTCACTTGATATCAAGAGCACAAGTGGTACCTGTCACTTCCTAGGTCCGATACTAGTCTCATGGTCAAGTAGGAAACAAAACTCTATTGCTCTCTCTACTGCTGAAGCGGAGCATATTGCCTTAGGAAGATGTTTTGCACAAGAACTTTGGATGTTGCAAATGTTAGAGGACTTTGGCATAGTATTTAGGAACGTTAACCTTAGGTGCGATAACAAGAGTTCCATAGACCTGACAAATAATCCAGTACATCCCTTACATTCCAAACATATTGACATTCTTCATCATTTCATTCGGTATCACATTAGGAAAGAGAATGTGACAGTATGCTTCATTGGAACCGACGATCAACTAGCGGAAATCTTCATAAAACCCCTCCCCAATGCTTGTTTTTCGCTACTTTGACTTGAGCTAGGCGTTTTGGATCTCCCTACCTAGTCATGCTACATTACCAACTATCATTAGGGCATTTTTTCGTTTTTCTTGATTTTTGTGAGTTACTGTCGTACAGTAGCCTCAGTTCTAGCGGCACGTTACTTTTTTTTTATTTCTGCTTTTGTTTATTTTTTTTATGTGTTGTCTTTACAAAAAAACAAAAAAAATGAAAAATCTCACTAAAAATCTAAAAACATGTATTGTTCTTCTTCGTTTGTTTTGCATGTGTTGTTTACTTTATTTATTTTTTGCTAAATCAGAAAATAAAAAAATATAAAACCCAAAAAACTGTTGATTGTTAACTCTTAGGACACACTTGGCTAGAACCTAGAGCACAATGATTACGTATAATGTTTGATTTAGGATTATTAATCCATGTTACCATTGTCTACTTATGTCATGATGTGTCCAATCTATAGGTACTTAGCTACTGAGTGCGAATATACATGTTAGTGTATGTTGAATATGCCTCTAGGTATGTGTGAGTATTTAGGTAGCGTAATGGCTTTACACTGTTCAAACATCCCTAGATGGAGCACTCATGTAGAAACTACATATATATGTTAGAACTCGTGATATTGTGTTTAATACGTTGGAAATAACTTGAATAATCAATGTCACGATATACATGTACTTATACAAAAGTTAAAACTTTGGGCAAAATCTTTAGAGATCATGTCTTTTGTATACAAGTTAAAGTGCATATATCGATGTAGGTATATTTTGATTGATTCGGGGTCCTTAAACAGAATGCTATAATAATGATAGTACACAAAAAGACAAATAAAAAATACTATGCATGCTATCAACTAATATGTCAAGGATACCCCCAAGCACTACTCACTCCTCCTGATAAGTCTTCATGAGCATTGTGAGGAAGAGAACCTTTGTTAAACGAATCATTTTGATCTTGTGCAAAGACTAAACCTTAAGTGTAGTGCCCCTTGTTCTAGTCATGGTATATAGTAGATAGACACGTGACGTGATTTTTCACTTTATTTCTCTCGTGATAGCATAGTAAAATTACTGAGGTAAAACATGTGTTAAATGTTAATTCTACTTGATGTTTTCTCTTTTGATGTTACACATATATTTGTCATTTATTTATCTAACATTTTAATGCATAAGAATTGGACTGAAACTACACTATATGTTTACTGCACATAGGTACTAGTACATGATTTATATTCTTGACTTTTGCAATGCTCCAATGTGTTAACTCTATAAGTCTCTTAGTATTGTACTCCAAACCGTTGTGTACTTAGTTACACCTGTGTTGTCTTATTCTTTCTACTATACAAACTCATATGATTTTGCTTTTGTGTACTCCACTCATATATTTGACCCGTACGCATTATTCTCTCTAATGTATATTTGGTCACCCCAATTGTGTTTGCTTCTAGATTTAATTTATCATGTGCATTGCTTGATCTTTATCATGCTTATTTTGACTGCTTTCTTCCCCATCCATGTGTGTAGTCACTTTTCTATCTAGCCCACCCCTTTCGCTAATATTAAAAGGGGGAGAAAAGAATGTTCATGTGACATGATCTAGGGAGATCACATATAGGGGGAGCTTGTTGAACTATGTGCATGTGGATAGGGGGATCAAGTAGAGAACGTATAAAGGGGGAGCGTGTGAATATGGGGATATTGGGTATTGTATCCACAATAACCCGGATTTGAAGAAGGGCCCAATTAAGCTAAGATGAATTATGACTATATTTGATGTTTCTTTTGAGTTATGTACTTGCAAGTTTTCATTTCTAAGTACACACAAATGTCAGGTTACAATGGGTTAGAAAACACAGGACTATACTGTAACATCCCTCAAACAACTAGACCCCTAAGAGTGGTTTTGTCATGACTAGGTCATGACAAAACCATAAGAAGCTCAAAGGACAAAGTGAACAAGGGCCAACTTGAAAATCACCTTGGTCTGCCTATAACACAGCCTCACCACCAGACTTAGGGTTTGACCTTAGGGCTTCAACTTGACTTAATGACCCCACCACAACACCCCTAACCCCTTGGGTGGTCTATAGGGTCACTAAGGATCCATTAGGGGCAATCAAAGTGGTCAAGTTGACCTAGGTCCACCCTAACCCTAAATGGGTCAAACTGGCCTACTTAGGGTCAATTGACATTCCCTTAGCTAAGTGAACCCCATACATGCCTCCCTAACCCTAAAGTGAGGTCAATGGGTCACCAAGGACCCATTGTTGTCAACCCAAGTGGCTAAGTTGACCCAAGTCAACCCTAGCCCTAAAATAGCAAAAGTGCCCTAACTAAGAGGCAGGTGACCTCCAAAGTGCCAAGTCAACCCTACCCAAACCTACCTAGACCCTATGGGCGGCCAATGGGTCACCAAGGACCCATTGGGGTCAACCCAAATAGTCATGTTGACCAAGGTCAACTCTACCCTAGTGTTAGGTCAAATTAGCCCAAATGGGCTAACCCAAGCTCAAACCCATTTCCCCCACTTGGGATAACCTCATTTTTAATATTAAAATTAGTTAGTGGGGTACCAATAGGCTGAAAGAGAGATCAAAATTGTCCTTGATGATTAGGAGAGAGAAAACTTCATTTTTTCACCTTTAATGGAGGAGAGCGAAAGTGGGGAGTGAAGGCCATTCATGGCTTGGAAGGACAAAGGCCCTCTTTTCTTGATGGAATCATCTCCGCTGGCAAGTTAGGAGAAGGCCAGTTGTTTTCCCAGCCATGGCAGTGACTAGGGGAGGAGAATTGCCATGGCCGAGCCAAGCTTTCAATGGCCATTAATGGCCATTGATGACTTGGCCTCTCCCCTCCCCAACTGAGGCTTTAAACACCGTCAGTGGCCTGAGAGGAGACTTTACCACCATTTACCTAAATAATTCAAGCCCTTCTATAGTGTAGTTGTAGAAACCCGAGCGACGCCACCACCACCATGACAATCCAACGATCGACCCGCCTCCAACCCTCCAATAAGGTCCTCCCCTTCTCCTTCTTCTATTGGTAGATCCTAGGATTCATTTAGATTGAGAATCAGGATCAATTGAGCCCGATTAGAGCTTTCATTTTCCTGGTTTTCCGGGAAAATTTCATGTATCGGGATTGCTGAAATAGCCCCTCCGGCGGCCGTGCCGCTGCCCGGAGATAGCCCCCACCTCAATGAAGGTCGTGGCAGCGGTGGACGAAAAGGGAGGTGGCCGTGTGGCGGGGAAATCGGGCTAGAATTTGCTCCAGGTCGAGTAAATCTCACCCGTCGGCTGGAGGAAGAAGAAGGCTAGCATTCGTCGGATCTGCGTCAAGATTCGTGCAAGAATCAAGTTATTTATATTAAATTTAAGTATTTTCTGTCACACAAAATTAGTCATCTTAGGAATTAATTTAGAAATATTTAGATGCTTAATCATAGAATGTAGTCAACATAAAAATTGTAGCTTTATGAGTTTACTTTAATTTAAAACTTGTTTTAACCCATTTGGGTAACTGGTTTGACCAGAGCACTCATTTTGGTTAGGACTATACCTAGGCTAAACTAGAGACTATTTTGAGTGCCCCCATCAATATATCAATCCAAATGACTTGAAAGTTTGGATGGGGGTCACACTTACCTAAACCTAGGACATATACAAAAATGGGAATTTTTGAAAAACAGTTTCCTAAAGTTTTTGTAGAAATTTAATAATCTTTGTATGAATTATTTAAAAGGCCTAATGACCTCCAAACCCTCCCAAATTTTGGTGAGTGGTCCTTGAGCTCATTGTAAGGCTTTGTATTAATTTTCATCCCATTTGGAGATGATTTAGTGTGGAAATAAGACAAACCTATGTTGGACCAATAAGGTGTAATTAGGTCAAAGTGTCCCTTGTGTGTTTTAGGTGGCCAAATCACCTCAACAGAGGTTGAAACTTGGGCCACTATTTTGTTATGATATTTAACACCCTCACATGGAGTATGGGATATATTAGGGTAGATTTTCCCTAGGAACCAAGTTCAATCCCTACGGTTGAACTTTGGGAAGTTTTGAAGGACATAGGGTGTTATGTCCTTGGATGGACTTGTTGATTAGTCCATGTGATCCTAGGGAGGTGAAATGCCCTATGAAGGGATTTGGTGGACTTTTGAAACATGCACCCAACTTAGAGCACATAGTAGATATTTAGGTGTTTGCACCTTAGGGAATATTCAATGGGTCATATGACCTTGGATCTTTGTGATATTTTGGTAGGAGTATTGTCATACTGATATATACCTCTAGAATTTATTATAGGGTGTCTAGATAACAATAGCTCACCCTTGTAGTTATAAAACTCATCCTTCCCTTTTGATGATATTGATGTAATTATTGTTCATATGTTTTAGATTGATTTCAAACTCTGGAAAAGCTGATCAAATAGCATGTAGATGTAGTAGTGAATTATTTGGTATAGTTGAACATTTCTTTTTAGTACATCATGTGTAAAGTAAATTAGTGCACCCTACTTTGATAAATAGAAGATAAATACCATAGATTGCTGGAAAATTGTGTTACTTAGGCAGAGTACTTTTTAGGGCATAAAAAAGCTTGGAAAAATATTTACAAGGATGTTTTTTACAAAGTGCCCCATGGTGGATTTGGTTGAGATATTTTTATATATGGTTTACTGACCCTGGAATTGAATGAAATTTATTCAGTAAGGTTTTATGATCATAATAAAGCTCTGTTAATTTTTGTATAATTTTTGGACAAGTATTTATGACACTCCCTTCATTACCCCTATTTATTTGAATTATCTTGTATTATTTATTTGGAGGATAATTCCTTTATAAAAATTTATGAAATTTGGTATTCATTGATGTCTTGCTATCCTATAGTGTTCATAAGTTTTGTATGGTCATATCTTAAGTAAATCTAGTACTTCATGTTCAAATCATCCATGGACCAATTCTTCGTAAAATTAATTAAATGCCAATTTATTTAGGAAAATCCTAAGTTTCTGGATTTAGACTAACTATGTCATGATAGGCCCCCAATAAATATTTTAGGACTTTTGGATGAAAATTTAAAGTACCTCCTATTGTATACATCATATAGCTTAGATTGGTCTGCATATAGTAAAACGGTAGAAATTGTAATAGAATGTAAACTGAACATAGGGAGTTTTGGTATCGGTTTTATTTTTATGGTGAAATAGAAATGTCCTCATCATTGCGAGTCATGGTGAGGAGTAATGGTGGGAAGACTAGTGTAGGTTGTACTCAGGTTCGACAAAACATCGTCTTCCCTGTGGAGAGGAAGGGTCAAATATACTAGGGTTAGATCTAATATAACATTAAAAGGGATCAGGGATTAGGTATTAACCAATATTAGTAAGTGACTTGCGAAAGGGAATGATGGGCTTCTGCTACCATCATAGTTCCTAGTGCCCTGTGAGAGCCCTTCACCGGGAATACCTAGGGCAGTCCAAGGTTAACGTAAACTGTAAGAATAATCAATGATAAGAGTAATTAGTATAACTAGGATTACAGTTACATTCACACTTCTCGGTATTGTGGGAGATAGGTTGGGTCTCACGATAGGTAAGCTAGGTGGTTTTAGTGGTGGGCAGGTTAGCCCGACGAGCCGATGGCTCGATAGATAATTGTGTCCGATGGGATAGTCTGGGGTTTGGCTCGGTTGGAGAATATAATACTATTGAATGTGCATAAGATAAAAGGTGGTGGGTCTTCGGTATCAGACTGTCGTTCAAAAAGACATCGATACGCTGACTCGGCGGGTGTGGTTTACGCTTAGCCAAAGGAAGTCTGGTGGAAATGGCCAGCATTAGTATGTGGTGACTCTGGGTTGTGTCATTCCAGAGGTGTATGTAAGGGCTAGGCCTGGTAGTGTGGATACCCGTTTAGGACTGGGGGGGTCAAACTCACTATCTCCGTTTTCCACTACGGAGCTTCCTGGGAGTGAAGCTAGCTACACAAATGGGGGGATCTAAAGGTCTGTGTGCATAGAGTCGTGTGCGCGAGTTGCACTTGCATGAATCATGACATAACATATCACTATACTCATACTTGTATACAACCTACACCCCAACGTATAAATCGGTATGAGACTTTTCATACGATGGGAGCCTTGTAGAAGACCTCGTAACTTATAAGTTTGTATGAGAATTCATATAAGTTAAGGTTACTTACTTCTTAGTTTGTCTTTCTTACATATGTTGCTTTAATGTACTTATTTACCTTACTGCTTGCTATTATAGAACTGCTAGCTTGTACCTTTCTTCCTTAGCTGTATATACATTATAAATAATTGCTAGAATAGTTACACCGTCACTTGCTTTGTATATTCTCCTTCTTCATAGCTTCCCTTTCCTCCTCCCTGCTTATTGCCTAGGAGCCATGGGGGAGGGGTAGGGGATGATAGGACTTAGTCTTTTGACTAACAGTTTTCGGACCATAACATTCCAGGGGCTCCGGATGGGAGACAGGGAGCAGCAGCATGGGATACAACACCAGCGGAGTATGGTCCACATGGAGGTGGGCCAGTCTAGCACAGGAGCACCGACTACTGGCTCCATGAGTGATTAGTTTACTTAGCTTCTGAGAGAGTTTGAAGTGAGGATTGATGTACCGGGCTTGAGCCCGTTTATATTTCATCGTACTGTTCTATTTCAGTACTTTTTTTATCATGTGGACATGATGTGATTTCTCATATTTTATATTATATGTGATTATGGACATTGTTTTATTAGAACTAGTTTAAGCCTCTTTCTCTTTGGTGATTCTAAAAGCTCGGCAGGATCTGCATTTTGTAGTAACAACCTTCCCGAGTGTCGGTGTCACCACAAAATGGAGATTCTTGGCATAATACCCCGGTTTTTTTTTTAAAAAAGGGGTCTTACCAACTAGTATCAGAGGAAACATCAATCCAAAGAGAAGTAGTCCACAAAAACCCTAGGCCACCCCGCGCGAGCTTTGTTTGCGGACAAACTAGCCGTTGAAGTAATGGTGTGCCCATAAGGGTAATCACATGTAAAGGTCCACCTTTCTTATGTTCTACTTGTACATTAGCTAACAGTTGGAATTCTTCTTAGTAGCCTGCAACAAACATTGCCCCTAGCAGGGAGAACCTCCGGATGCGAAGATCTCATCTCATAATTCTCTAGTCAACAAGTTAGAATCAACCCACAAGGACACATGACTAACCATGACAACTAAAAGTATGCCCTAGTCTGAAATAGACCTTCGGTATGAACTTGGTTAAGGTAATGAGATATCCAAAGAGAATAAAGGAGGAGTTTAACATGAGAATTGCTACCTAAGACATAAACTCAGGTGTCCCTACGGTCCCTATCAAGGATTACTCAAACCGGTAGAACTTCCTTAAGGAGAATTGAGGACAATAATATTTTAGCAGATTGACAGAAGAAACTTGGTCTTAACCCTCGTACTAGTAACAAGATTACCCGAAGACCACCACAAAGACAAACACCAAGGGTTGGACAGGAGTTCAAGTTCAGAAGAGACCCATTTAGGATTGGGAATATTTTTACTCTGATAAGGTTGTCGTAAATATGACTTAGAGGGTTTAAAGTATGGAGTTAGTGCAGATGTTGGAGGAGATGCAGAAAACTCTGGTGTCGGAGGATGGCCCAGAGCTATATGCAGAGTACTTTTCATCGATAATTGCCACCGACGATATTCGTGATCGCATCAGGGACGGGTAGAGGTTGGATTCTAGGATAGAGCCGATATTTAGGGCCTTGGAGGAAGGCACGACGGGGGATTATTCTCTAAGAGATGGACTTCTATGCTTTAGAGGCAGTGTTTATATACCGGCAGGAGGCCGAATTCGGGAGGATATTATGGCAGAGGAACATAGTAGCAGATATTCAGTGCACCCAGGGATCACGAAGATGGTAGCAGACCTAAAGAGGATGATATATTGGTCGGGCATGAAGAAGGATATTACATACTTCATTACCCATTGCGAGGCCTATCAGCTCGTAAAGGCGGAGTGCAAGAGCCCGACCGGATTACTACAACCACTTCCGGTGCTGGAATGGAAGTTTGAGGACATAGCCATGGATTTTATACACTGGCTACCCTTATCTCATGCAGGGAATGATTCGATTTGGGTGATCGTCGATAGACTGACGAAATTAGCAAGATTTATTCAAGTTGCGAAGGACGCTCCGGTCAGTGTTCTGTTATGGAGGTTCGTCGAGCAGTTTGTTCGTTATCATGGAGTGCCCAAGACCATCATGTCAGATCGAGATGGATGGTTTACGTCCAAGGAGTGGATGTTTGTTCAGAATTATCTGGGTTTTCGGTTGACGTTCAACACAGCTTTCCACCCTTAGACAGATGAGCAGACAGAACGCACTAACCGGACACTAGAGGATCTTCTAAGCCTATGCATCTTGGACCGTGGCGAGCCCTTGGAGAGACTGCTGCCGCTGATTGAGTTCTCATACAATAATATCCATCAGTACAACATAGGCATGGCACCTTACGAGGAATTATATGGACAAAGGCACAGGACCCCACTATCTTGGATCCAGGATGAGGATCTGAAGGCACTCGGCTCGGAGTTCGTGAGGACACAGATGCTCAGGTGGGATTGATCCGGGATAGGATGTTGGAAGCCTAGAGCAGGCATGCCAAATACTATGATGCGCAGCATCGTCAGGTAGAGTTCTAGGTGGGATACCAGGTTTTCTTTAAGATACGGCCGATGCATGGAGTCTCGCGGGTTCACGGGCATAAGAAGCTTAGTCTGAGATATATGAGGCCTTACAGGATCCTGGAGCGGATCAGACCCTTGGCTTACAGACTTGAGCTACCACCGAAGTTAGCGGGGTTGCATGACATCTTCCATATCTCTTCATTTTGGAGGGCTCTAATATGCCCTGAGCTGCTTATTTCCAACACTGACGGCCTGATGGCCTCACATCGATCAGTCAGCATGAAGCCAATCAGGATCGATGATACGGCAATGCGGGTCTTACGATGCAAGAACGTTCCGCTAGTAAAGGTTCTGTGAAGAAACCATGGGCAGGAGTAGCACACTTGGGAGCCATTGGACTTGATGCAGCAAAAGTACTCAGAACTCTTCGAGTCAGGTATACGTTCAACTCCTAGGGATGTTACATACTTTTACTTTAGTAGAAACCCCGTAGGATTAACCTTAATTTCGGGGACTAAATTTTTATTTTTATATATTGCGATTTGTAACATACCACAAATAACTAGACCCCTAGAAGTGGTTTTGTCATGATTAGGTCATGTACAAAACCATAAGAAGCTAAAAGGACCAAGTGAACAAGGGCCAAGGTGAAAATCACCTTGGTCTGCCTATAACACAACCTCACCACAAAACTTATGGTGTGACCTTAGGGCTTCAACTTGACTTAATGACCCCACCACAATACCCCTAATCCCTTGGGTGGTCCATAGGGTCACTATGGACCCATTGGGGGCAATCAAAGTGGTCAAGTTGACCTAGGTCCACCCTAACCCTAAATGGGTCAAACTAGCCTACTTAAGGTCAATTGACCATCCCTTAGCTAAGTGAACCCAACACATGCCTCCCTAGCCCTAAAGTGAGGTCAATGGGTCACCAAGGACCCATTCGGGTCAACCCAAGAGGCTAAGTTGACCCAAGTCAACCCTAGCCCTAAAATGGCGAAAGTGCCCTAACTAAGGGGCAGGTGACCTCCAAAGTCCCAAGTCAACCCTACCTAACCCTACCTAGACCCTAGGGGAGGCCAATGGGTCACAAAGGACCCTTTGGGGTCAACCCAAATGGTCATGTTGACTAAGGTCAGCTCTACCCTAGTGTTCGGTAGAATTAGCCCAAATGGGCTAACCCAAGCTCAAACTCATTTCCCCCACTTGGGCTAACTTCATTTTTTTGATTAAAATGAGTTAGTGGGGTGCCAATAGGCTGTAAGAGAGATCAAAATCAGCCTTGATGACTAAGAGAGAGAAAACTTCATTTTTCCCCCTTTAATGGAGGAGAGGGAAGTGGGGAGTGAAGGCCATTCATGGCTTGGAAGGCCAAAGGCCCTTTTTTCTTGCTGGAATCATCTCCCCTGGCAAGTTAGGAGAAGGCCAAGGGTTTTCCCAGTCATGGAAGTGACTAGGGGAGGAGAATTTCCATGGCCGAGCCAAACTTTCAATGGTCATTAATGGCCATTGATGACTTGGCCTCTCCCCTCCCCAACTGAGGCTTTAAACACCCTCAGTCGCCTGAGAGGAGCCTTTCCCATTATTTACCTGAAGAATTCAAGCCCTTATACAGTGTAGTTGCAGAAACCCAAGCGGCGCCACCACCACCATGACAATCCAGCAATGGACCTGCCTCCAGCCCTCCAAAAAGGTCCTACTCTTCTCCTTCTTCTATGGGTAGATCCTAGGATTCATTTAGATTGAGAATCGGGCTCAATTGAGCCCGATCAGACCTTTCATTTTCCTAGTTTTCCTAGAAAATTTCAAGTATCGGGATTGCCAGAAACGGCCCCTCCGGCGGCCGTGCCGCCGCCCGACGATAGCCCCCACCTCAACGAAGGTGGTGGAGGTGGTTGCTGGCCAGGGAGGTGGCCGGGTGCCGGGAAATCGTGCTGGAAGTTACTCCAGGTCGGGTAAATCTAACCCATCGACTAGAGGAACAAGAAGGCCAGCATTCGTCGGATCTGCGTCAAGATTCATGCAAGAATCAAGTTATTTATATTAAATTTAAGTATTTTCTGTAAAACAAAATCAGTCATCTTAGGAATTAATTTACAAATACTCAGATGCTTAATCAGAGAAAGTAGTCAACATGAAAATTGTAGCTCTATGGGTCTACTTTAATTTAAAATTGGTTTGCCCATTTTGGTAAGTGGTATGACCAGAGCACTCATTTTGGTGAGGACTATACCTAGGCTATACCAAAGACTATTTTGAGTGCCCCCATCAATCCAACCATCCAAATGACTTGAAATTTTGGATGGGGGTCACTATTACCTAATTTGAGGACATATAAAAAATGGGAATTTTTGGAAAATATTTTCCTAAAGTTTTTGTAGAAATTTAATAAGCCATGTATGAATTATTTAAAATGCCTAATGACCTCCAAACCCTCCAAAATTTTGGTGAGTGGTTCTTGGGCTTATCAGAAGGCTCTGTATAAATTTTCATCCCATTTGGAGATGATTTAGTTTTGAAATAAGCAAACCCTAAGTTGGACCAATAAGGGGTAATTAGGTCAAAGTGTCCCTTGTGGGTTTTAGGTGGCCAAATCACCTCAACAGAGGTTGAAACTTGGGCCAATGTTTTGTTATGATATTTAACTCCCTCACACGGAGTATGGGATATATTAGGGTAGATTTGCCCTAGGAACTAAGTTCAAACCCTAAGGTTGAACTTTGGGAATTTGTGAAGGACATAGAGTGTTATGTCCTTGGATGGACTTGTTGATTAGTCCATGTAATCCTAGGGAGGTGAAATGCCCTAGGAAGGGATTTGGTGGACTTTGGACACATGCGCCCAACTTAGAGCACATAGTAGATATTTAGGTTTTTACACCTTAGGGAATTTTCAATGGGTCATATGACCTTGGATCTTTGTGATATTTTGGTAGGAGTATTGTTATAGTGATATATACCTTTAGAATTTATTAAAGGGTGTCTAGATAACAGTAGCTCACCCTTGTAGTTATAAACCTCATCTTGGACTTTTGATGATATTGATGTAATTATGGTTCATATATATTAGAATGATTTCAAACTCTGTAAAACCTGATCAAATAGCATGTAGATGCACTAGTTAATTATTTAGTATATTTGAATATTTCTTTTTAGTACATCATGTGTAAAGCAAACTAGTGCACCCTACTTTGATAAATAGAAGATAAATACTATAGCTTGTAGAAAAATTGTGTTACTTAGGCAGAGTACTTTTTAGGCCATAAAGAAGCTTGGAAAAATATTTACATGTTGTTTAGTTGAGATTACAAGGTTGTTTCTTCACAATAAGCCCCATGATGGATTTGGTTGAGATATTTTTATATATGGTTTACCTACCCTGGAATTGCATGAAATTTAGTCAGTAAGGTTTTATGATCATAATTAACTCTGTTAATTTTTGCATAATTTTTGGACAAGTATTTATGGTACTCCCTTCATTACCTCTATTTATTTGAATTACCTTGGATTATTTATTTGGAGGATAATTCCTTTATAAAAATTTATGAAATTTGGTATTCACTGATATCTTGTTATCTTATAGTGTTCATAATTTTTGTATGGTCATATCTTAAGTAAATCTAGTACTTCATGTTCAAATCATCCATGTACCGATTTTTTGGAAAATTAATTAAATGCTAATTTATTTAGGAAAATTCCAACTTTCTTAATTTAAGCTAAATATATCACGATAGGACCCCAATAAATATTTTAGGGCTTTTGGATGAAATTTTGGAGTACCTCCTATCGCATACATCATATAGCTTAGAATGATCTACATATCGTAAAATGGCAGAAATTGTAATAGAATGTAAAATGAGCATTTGGATTTTGGGTATCGGTTTTACTCTTATGGTGAAATAGAAATGTGCTCATCAATGAGAGTCATGGTGAGGAGTAATGATGGGAAGGCTAGTGTAGGTGGTACTCGGGTTCGATGAAACATCGTCTTCCCTGTGGAGAGGAAGGGTCAAATACACTAGGGTTAGGTCTAATATAACATTAAAAGTGATCAGGGATTGGGTATTAACCAATAATAGTAAGTGCCTTGCGAAAGGTAACGATGGGCTTCAGCTACTATCATAGTTCATAGTGCTCTATGAGAGCCCTTCACCGGGAATACCTAGGGCAGTCCAAGGTTAAAGTAAACCGTATGAATAATCAATGATAAGAGTAATTAGTATAACAAGGATTACACTTACACTCACACTTCCCAGTATTATGGGAGATAGGTTGGGTCTCATGAGTAGTAAGCTCGATGGTTTTAGTGGTGGGCATGTAAGCCTGGAGAGCCAATGGCTCGGTAGATAATTGTGATGGACGGGATTGTTCGGGGAGCTTTGGCTCGGTGGGAGAATATAATACTATTGCATGTCATAAGATAAAAAGTTGTGAGTCTTCTGTATCGGACATTCGTTCACACCGACGTCGATACACTGACTCGGCGGGTGTGGTTTACACTTAGCCAAAGGAAGTCTTGTGGATATGGCTAGCATTAGTACGTGGTGACTCTAGGTTGTGTCCTTCCAGAGGCGTATGTAAGGGCTAGGCCTAGAAATGTGGATACCCGCCTAGGAGTGGGGGGCCCGACCCAATGTCTCCCTTCGCCACTATAGAAGTTCTTGGGAGTGAATCTAGCTGCCCAAAAGGGGGTAACTAAAGGTCTTTGCGCATAGAGTCGTGTGCGTGAGTTTTACTTGCATGAATCATGACATAACATATCATTACACTCATACTTGCATATAACCTACACCCCAACATATAAATCTGTATGGGACTTTTTATATGATGGGAGCCTTGCATAAGACCCCTTAACTTATAAGTTTATATGGGCATTCATATAAGTTAAGGTTACTTACTGATTAGTTTATCTTTCTTATATATGTTGCTTTACTCTACTTGTTTACCTTACTGATTGCTATTATAGAACTGCTAGCTTGTACCTTTCTTCCTTAGCTGTATATGCATTATAAATAACTGCTAGAATAGTTACATCATCACCTGCTTTGTTTATTCTCCTCCTTCATATCTTCCCTTTCCTCCTCCCCGCTCGGTGCCTAGGAGCCATGGGGGAGGGGTAGGGGATGATAGGACTTAGTATTTTGACTAACGATTTTCGGACCACAACATTTCAGGGGCTCCGGATGGGAGACACGGAGCAGCATCAGGGGATACAGCACCAACGGAGTACGGTGCACATGGAGGTGAGCCAGTCTAGCCTAGGAGCACTGGCTACTAGCTCCGTGAGTGATAAGTTTACTTACCTTCTGTGAGAGTTTGTAGTGAGGATTGATGTACCGGGCTTGAGCCCGTTTATATTTAATCATACTGTTCTATTTCAGTACTTCTTTTATCATGTGGACTTGATGTGATTTGTCATATTTTATATTATATGTGATTATGGACTTAGTTTTATCAAAACTGGTTTAAGCTTCTTTATCTTTGGTGATCGTAAGAGGCCGGCAGGATCGGCATTTGGTGGTGGCGACCGTCTCGAGTGGTGGTTTCACCGCAAAATGGCAATTCTGGGCATAAGACCCCGAGGTTTTAAAAAGAAAAAAATGGGGTCTTACATATACAATGTAATTGCTCATTGTGTAGGCCAATGTGTTGACTCAGGTGTAATCACTCTATTGGGGTGTACTTATATCCCAAGTATAAGAGAAGGCTTAAGGATGGTCAAGGGTTAGACCCAAGAAAAATAGGAATTTTACCTAAGTAAAATTCGGCGAGTATGGTTAAGCGTACATGTCGAATTCGTCGAGTATTATCGTTGATACATGCCGAATTCATCGATTATACTTACCAATACCCGTCGAGTTCATCGTATATACATAGGGTAAATTCATTGGAGAAGTGAAAAATCTATTAAGTAAAATTTGTCGAGTAACGTTGAGAAAACTCGTTGAATTTGTCGAATGTATCTAACGATACTCGCCAAATTCGTCGAATATGTTAAGTGATACACACTGAATTCGTCGAGTCTAGTCGACGCTACTTCTCTAGATTTTTCCAAGTCTAAATTGTCAAATATCAAAGCGTTGAGTGCGTTAAGTTAGCTCGACGATATTTTATGAATGTCGCCTAGGGAGTTGAGTGAGCAAAAAGCATTGAGTGCTACGACGTTGAGAGCGTCGAGTCTATTGACCAAAATTCGACGAATTCGTCGAGTATGCCTAGTGATACTCAATGAATTTGTCGAGTATGTCTCCTCGCTATAGCGTTGAGTGACCAGCCAGCCTAGGATGTTGGTTAACTCCTTTTCATCATATATCAAGAGGTATTCAACGAGTATCATTATTATACTCGACGATACTCGACGAATTTGACTTAGGTCATTTCTCAGAAAATTTCTTCCTCCTGTCGCGGGTTCGGACGGCCATGTACAGTGCTTTTTAGCTTTCATTTTTGGAAATAGTCTTTATACCGTTGGAGGGTTTATCTCTATAAATACCTAGGAATATTCTTATTTGTTACTAATCTTGCTATTGTGCTAATTTTCTCTTTGATTCAAATGAGAAAAAGTTTCCAAAATCAGAAATCGCGGCCTCCTTATGCACACGACTTTCCGATTGGCCGATACCCGCAAGAATAGCAAGATCTCATCTTCCTAACCTCTACATCTGGATTGCTGCCTTTTAAAGACTTCTATTCATCCAGATCTGGATGGGTGAAGACTCAAGATTCAAGTTCGTCAAGATTTCAACCTTCCGAGTTCTTCAAGCTTCAAGATCTTCTTTTACGAAGAACGTCTGAGCGAAGAATTATAATCGTAAGGTTTGTTGTAATATTCTTTTACATGTTATAGGAGATTTTTATCCGAGTTTATAAATCTATTTGTGGATCGAGTGAGTAGATTCAGTTGTGGATCGTGTGAGTAGATCTGGTTTGTGTATCGAGTTATTAGAGAGGTTGTTCTCCGAGTTCTTGGAGCGTCATCTCCGAGTTGTAGTAGTTGTGGTTCCGAGGTTTAAGATTTGACGAAATCTTAGTTTAGTGAAGTAGACAAATCTAGCCCTTCGTGGTAGATAGGCGAGGTGGGAAAGTGGACGTACCCAACTCGGGGAACCACTATAAATCTCTGTGTTTGTGTGCTTGATTTTTAATTGATTTGTATTTCACGAAAAGACACAAACATCACCTATTCACCCCCTCTAGGTGATTTAGGTAGACGCAAGATTATTTTAATTGGTATTAGAGGGGCATTTTGGTTGATAAGGTTAACACCTTGATCAAGATCCCTGATCTAGCATTAAGAGATTCCGCATAGTCACCATGGACAGAAGCAAAGATATGTCATCGATGAAGCTTCCTGTATGGACTAATGAGAATTTTCCCATGTGGAAAGAAAGAGTACGGTTCTTTATGGACGCTGCTTATCCCTGAATATTCCATATTTCGGAAGAAGGACCGCATATTCCGACACAGGCCTCAGCTCAAAATATGGCCATCATGATTCCCAAGAAAATGATTGATCTCACTGAGGATTAGATTGCCCTAGTCTCCCTGGACAAGAAGGCAAAGAATATCATAGCAAGTGTAGTTGACGATTCAATGCTCTAAAACTTATTCCACTGCAAGTCTGCCAAGGAGATGTGGGATTGTCTTATTGTCCTAATAGAAGGTACTGAAGAAGTAAGGGACGATTGCAGATCATTGATGAACAAGGAGTACGAAGATTTCATGAAAGTTGCCAATGATTCCATAGCTGATAGCTTCGAGAAGTTCTTCAAGATAGTGAACAGTCTTATGAACTATGGCCGCGCCTTCACTAATGGTGAACTGAACAACAAATTTCTTAGATCCCTGACTACGGACTGGGATACCAAAGTTGTTGCCATTAGGGAATTTGATAAGTTGCCAAAAATCGACCCACAGAACCTATTTGGCAAAAATTGCTCTCCTACAAACTCCGAATTAATACAAGGAAGAAGGAGGAGCAAAGCAACAAAACTTTTAGCAAAGAAAAGTCGGTGAATCTGAAGGCTGAAGGTTCGAGAAATTTTAAAGTTGTGTCACCCATAAGTACATGAGCTCCTGATACTCCAGAAGACTCTGATCTAAGCACGTCAGGCACCGAGCTATTAGATGGAGGATTTTCTCTTATCTCCAAGAAGTTCAAGAAACTGTTGAGGAAGAGGAGACAGATGAAGAATCAGTCATTCTCCTCTGACTACCGAAAATCTCATCGAGATGGAGATCACTCAAAGAAAAGCTAAAATAAGGAGTACAGGTATAAATCAAAATTGAATAAACATTTTTCCTCTGACATTGTTTGTTACTATTGTAAAAAGTTAGGACATGTAATTGCGGAGTGTCCCTATAAGAAGAAGGATTGTTCCAAGAAGGAAGAAAATAGATCCTTCAAGGGAAAAAGAAAAGAAGAAAAGAGCATCGTCGCCAAGAAGTCGAAGAATCTCAGTGACAGTCACTCGAGTGAGTCGAGCTCAGAAAATGAGAAAGCCTACTTCAGGCTTATGGCACAATCAGACGAGGAAGTGGGCGAATCTGAGTACCATGTGAAGGTAAATTCACACACAATACTCTCTAAGTATGAAACATCCAGTAATGGTCAGGAAGGCTATTCTTCAGAAGAGGGCGAGTCTGAGTTAATGGTTCAACATGAGAACCTTTTGAAGAATTTTGACAAATGCCGAAAGGTAGCAGAAAAGCAAGCAAAAGAAATTGCTTCTCTCAAGGAAGTGGAGTCAAGCCTGAGGTAGGATATTGCAGAATTGACTCCTCTCAGAAGTGAAATCTGCTCCTTGCAAGAGGAACTGAAAAGCTCAGCTGAAATATTAACGCAAAAAGAGAAATACCTTGATGAGCTGGAAGAAAAGCTCCTGGTCGAGAGAAAACACGTTGAGAGTTACTCTAAGCCTAAGACTATTCTCCCTCTCGTTGATGAGCTCTCAGCTCCAAAGAAGAGTAGTGGTCTTGGCCACCTAGCTGGAAAGGTTAAGGTTGCCAGGAAGGCTTCCGCCATGGAAAAGCGGAAGGCAACCATGGGCTAACCCTCGTTTAGGAAGGTAATCTTCTCGACAAACAAGTATGACCTGGAGTCATCCTATGGTCATTATACTATGCCTACTTATGTAGAGCCCAAGAATAAACACCAGGGATGGACCCATCCCCATGACTTTGGTGTCAGTGTGTTCAAAGCACCTTATGAAGAAATTCAGATTAAGAGTTATGGTCCATATGTACATGACCATAACAATAGGAAGGCGCCAAAAGCCAAAACAATTGTGACTAAGGCTAAGGAAATGGGGAGCTCCTATGTATGCTGTAACCATGAGTCATCCCCCTCAAAGAATGCTGCCCCAACTAAACCTCAGCTCCAAAAGGTAAAGCAAGAGTACAAGAGAAGGTATAACCGATTTTACTGTTGGTGTTGCGGTAAGATTGGTCATTTTGGCGCAGATTGTTGGTACAATCTTGCAAATTATGTAACCCCACGAGTTAGCAATGTGAGACCGACCACTCACAAGATTAATATTCCTAGTGGTGTTTAGCTGACCAGGAACCAAGGAACCAAATATGTTTAGGTTCTGAAGGTAAAATGATTTGTTTTTATAGCTATGTCCAAAGGCAACCAATAATCTGATCTGGTATTTGGATAGTAGATTCTCTCGGCACATGATGTAAGACCCCCCTTTTTTTCTTTTTAGAACACCGGGGTCTTAGCCCAGAACTGCCGCTTTGCGGTGGCACCGACTCACGGGAAGGCCGCCACTACAAAACGCCAATTCTGCCGGCCCTTTCCGATTACAAAGAAAGAGAAGTAAGTATACGTGAAATGTAAACAAGTCCACAGAAACATGTATAAAATGAAATCACATCCAGTCCATCAGTAGATAAAAAAACAGGAAATAGAAGTATAAGTACTGCAAAGATACAGTTCAGATGAAATATAGATAGACGGGCTCGAGCCCGGTACATCAAAGTCCTCACTACAAATCACTCATCGTGGAAGCTATAAAAATACTAGTCACTCACGGAGCTGGTCGCAGGTGCACCGGTGCTAGATTGACCCACCTCCATGCACACCGTACTCCGCTGGTGCTGGTCCCTGGACTGCTGGTCCCTGTCCCCCATTCGGAGCTCCTGTAATGTTGTGGTTCGAAAACCATTAGTCATAAAGACTAAGCCCTATCATCCCCTACACCTCCCCCACGGCTCCTAAGCACCGAGCAGAGAGGAGGAAAGGGAAGCTACAAAGGTGGAGAGTAATCAAGCAGATGACAATGGAGCTAATCTAACAACTATCATGAATAAAGTACATCTAGCAATTCTACGGTGGTGAGTAATAAAGTAAAACAGGTAGTAAGTAGCAATTATATAAGAAGGCAGGTAGAGAACAACAAGTAAATAAGTAAGTAACCTTAACTTATATGAATGCCCATACAAACTTATAAGTTAAGGGGTCTTCTGCAAGGCTCCCATCGTATAAAAAGTCCCATACCGATTTATACGTTGGGGTGTCGGTTGTATGTAAATATGAGTGTAGTGATATGCTATGCCATGATTCATACAAGTGCAACACACACACACGACTCTATGCGCATAGACCTTTAGTTCCCCCTGTTCGGGCAGCTAGCTTCACTCCCAGGAACCTCCGTAGTGGCAAACGGAGACAGTGGGTCGGGCCCCAACTCCTAGGCGGGTATCCACACTACCGGGCCTAGCCCTTCCGTACGCCCCTAGAAGAACACAACCTAGAGTATCCGCGTACTAGTGATGGCTATATCCACAAGACTTTCTTTGGCTAAGTGTCCCACACCGCCGAGTCAACGTACCGATGTCGTTGTGAGCGATAATCAATATCGAAGACCCACCACCTTTATTCTGTACTCCAACCCTCGAGCCCTCGGCTCCCCGGACTGTCCCGTCTGTGCATCTACCTTCAGAGCTAACGTCTGAATAGCAACCAAAGCAACTTATTCTACCTTCCTAGCTACCGAGGTATGTGTATGTGCAACCCTAGTTATACTAGTTGCTCTTTTTTCTTATTATTCCAACGGTTTACGTTAGCCCAGGACTGCCCCCGGTATTCCCCGTGAAGGGCTCTCAAAGGGCACTAGGAACTATGATGGTAGTTGAAACCCACCGTTCCCTTTCGCAAGGCACTTATTGTTATTGGTTGATACCCATTACCCAATCCCTATTAAGTTACTTTAGATTTAGCCCTAGAGTATTAAGACTCTTCCTCTTCTACCCGGGGTGGACGATCTTTCGTCGTTCCCGAACGCCACTTAACACTGGCCAATCTCACACTCTACTTATCCTAACTTCCAATAATGAAACTTAGACTTAACTTGCCCTATCCAAACCAGCAACCACCAAAATTCCATCTCCCAAAGTTCATTATCCACTATAGTTCAGTTTTCGTGGTTTTACTATATGCAGACCATCCTAAGATACATGAGGTGTATAAGGGGAGGTACTCCAAATTGTCTTCCGAATCTCCTATAATATTTACTGGAGGTCTATCATGACAAAATACATCTAATACCAAGATTTCCAAATTTTTCCTATTTATCGGGCATTTAATTTATTTATTCTCAGCTTCCAAATGCCCTAGTATGAACACAAAGTGCACTAATAAGCCAACAATAAATTATCATAAAATCAGAAAAAATCCTATGAGACATTTAAGCAATAATTCCAAGTTTTGAGAAATTTCAGGGGGTTTAGGCCTATATTTCCCAATTTACCGTTTTAGGCCACTTCTACCATATTGTGAAGCAAGTACCATAAATATATATCCAAAAATCATAAAAAAATTATAGAAGATTTATAGTGGTCTAAAACTATCAAAAACCAAGTCCCATGATTTTTATCTAATATTTTTGTCTCTGAATTTATTTTAATATAAAATACTAACTTTCCTAGCTTTGTGAAGGAGGTACCATGTTTAATCATCTAAAATTCCAAAGAAATTACAGAGTGACTATTATGGTTTAAAACAGCCACAGACCAACTTTCATAATTTTTCAAATAGTAATTGGGCATTATTTGTATTTTTGACCTCACATCACAATTAGTACATTAAAGAATAAAGTACCCAAAATAATCAGATAAAACTTCCAAGAAAAATACATAAGGTATAACATGCTATAAAATGCCCTAATCCAAGATTTCATAACTTTTCAAAGAACATAAATTTCAGAATCATCAAAATAAATATCTAGGGCACTATAGAAGTTGTGAATGAAGTACAGTATAAATTGACCCAAAAATCTCAACAAAATTATAACATGGCCATTTAGATCCGAAAATTACCCTGCCCAAATTTTACTTGATCTGAAGTTCAGTTGGTAGCATAATAGTTCAAATTAAGGTTGGTGACCTAAACTAGGGTTAGGATTTTATGTGGCCTAACTGTCTCCAAATACCCTAAAATTTTGTCCAGAGAACTATACTGGCTCTATGGTTCTCTCCACCAAATTTCAAGTTAGTCCAAGGTCATTTGACCCCATGACCTTCACAACTCTAAAAATTACCATTAAGGGACCTTCCCTAGGGTTTTAGGGCTACCCTACACCAAGCCACTCCAAACTCTCTTAAAGGGTGTGTCATGGCCTAAAAAGTCAGTGACCAAAATATTAGCCTCTGTTGAGGTGATATGACCACTCCAATACCAAGGGGGTGTTTGATCCTAAATTATCCTATAAGGATCAACCTAGGGTGGAATAAAAACCTATACAAAACATCTCCAAATGAGATGAAATTTTTACCAGAATCTTATGATAAACCCAGGGACCACTCACCAAAATTTGGGAGGGTTTGGAAGTCATTTAGCCATCTAATTAAATTATGCTATGATTATTGAATTTTTCTAAAAAATATAGAAAAACATTTTCCAAAAATCCTAATTTTTGGATAGCACCTAGATATTGGTAATATTAGGCCACATCCCAAATTTTAAGTCATTTTGTTGACTGGATTGGAGTGGGGAATTTTTCTAAGGTCAGGATAGCCCTATGGGTAGACCTCACCAAAATGAGTGTTGAGGTCTATCTAGTGGTCCAAAATGCTTGAAACAAATTTTAAAATTTCATAGACTCATAGAGCTACAATATTGGTGCTGACCACTTTTCTTGTAGGAGCCTTTAGGTATTTTTACTAAATTTTCTAAGTGACTGTTATTTCCATATAGAAATTGCTTATAAAATAAAATCTAATTACATAGCACAGATCTTGAAGCAAGATCTAAGGGCTCTAGACTTGTCTTCTTCCTCCAGCCAAAGTCCATGATCTGCCCAACCTGGAACTACTTCCAAGAGCAGCCGCCGGCCATCCAGCCTCCTCCCTGGCCGGCCACCGCCACCACCACCTCCGTTGAGGTGGAGGCCATCGCCGGGCGGCGGCGCAGCCACCGGAGGGGCTATTTCCGGCGAGCCCGAACACGCGAATTTCATGAAAAATCCATGAAAATGAAAGCTCCAATCGGGCTTAGTTGATCTCGATTCTCAATCCTATTGAATCCTATGATCTATCCGCAGAAGAAGAGGGAGGGGAGGACCTTTTTTGCGGGCTGGAGGCGTGCAGACCGTCGGGATGCCGTTTGTGCGGTTGTGGCATCGCCGGAATTCTTCAACAACAAGGGGAGGATCGAAAACTTCGGGTAACAACTGGGAAAAACTCACCTTGGGCCTCTGAAGGTGTTTAAAAGCTTGGACAAGGAGGGGGAACGGCCAAAAGCTAGTGGCCATTAATGGCCCATAATGGCTTGGCTCGGCCATGATGGAGGGGAGTTGAAACAGCTCTGTGACAGCTGGAGGAGGGCTGGAAACTCCTCCTCTCCCTGAGAGGAGTTGAATCTCGCCGATTCAGGGGAAGAGGAAAGGCCATGGCATCAAATGCCATTGATGGCCATGAAGCCTAGCTCTCGGCCATAGGTGTAATTGCCCTTTTTTGCAAAATCGGCGGTCCACGTGGCAAAGCATGACTGGTCAACTTAAATCAAATAAGACTTATCAGGTCTTATTGGAGAAAATGGCCCAACCCCAGGCCGGCCCGGTTCAGCTGAACTAGCACCCAGCTAGAAATTAAAATGCCAGAAAAAGTCTGAGTATAATGGCGTTGAGTGAGCTCAGCTCACTCAACGCCATCAAGCTACGGTGTTGAGTGAGCTCTGCTCACTCAACGCCATTCCAGACTATGGCGTTGAGTGATCTCAGCTCACTCAACGCCATCCGAATTATGGCATTGAGTGAGCTCTTCTCACTCAACGGCACCCAGAATATGTTCTTTTAGTCGATGGAGTTGAGTGATCTTAGCTTACTCAACGCCGTCCAGGTTATGGCGTTGAGTGAGCTCTGCTCACTCAACTCCATTCAGATAACACCAAATGGCATTGAGTGCAGTCAGTGCACTCAACGCCATTCAGCTTATGGCATTGAGTGCACTCAACGCACTCAATGCCATCCCGCCTGACCATTTACGGCGTTGAGTGAGCTAAACTCACTCAACGCCATCCAGTCTATGGCATTGAGTGAGCTCAGCTCACTCAACGCCATCCTGCCAACACCAGATGGCGCTGAGTGCAGTCAGTGCACTCAATGCCATTCAACTTATGGCTTTGAGTGAGCAAAGCTCACTCAACGCCATCCCACCTATGGCTTTGAGTGAGCTAAGCTCACTCAATGCCATCCAGCTTATGGCTTTGAGTGAGCTAAGCTCACTCAACGCCATCAGGCTTATGGCTTTGAGTTAGCTAAGCTCACTCAACGCCATCCAGTCCACGGCGTTGAGTGAGCTTTGCTCACTCAACTCCATTCCCAGGTCACGGGCGTGACGGATCTGTCACGGGCGTGTCAGGCCCGTGTTGAAATTTATTAGCCCGACGATCGTCTTCCTGAGGTCGACGATTGTCGAAGGGCTCACGCCCTAGGTCACGGGCGTGACGGGTCGGTCACGGGCGTGACCACCCCTTGACTCGAACTTTTTTGTCGATAATCTTCAACTCCTGGGTTTCCTAAGGTTCTGTTATGATAAAACCACTTCCAGGTGTCTAGCCAGAAATGGGATGTTACACATGACCAGGAAAGGAAGCCTTTTACTTGAGTATACCCCAGTCAAAGACGGACCAAAAGTGATCTTTGGAGGGTCAGATAGGGGAACAATAAATGGTTATGGTATGATTTCCAACGGAGTAGTCTCCTTCACAGACGTAGCTTATGTTGACGGATTACACCATAATTTTATAAGAATAAGTGAGCTATATGATAAAGGCTACATAGTTGTGTTCTGCAAGGACATGTGTTTGATAAAATCATCTGCAAATTTGGAGATGGTCTTAACAGGCACTCGGAGCAGAAATATTTTCTGTTTAAAATTTCTTTGTTTACAGAATTCTACCCCAGTGTGTTTTATGGCTAAAAGTAGTGCTTCTCTTTGTGACTAATGACACAAGAGATTAACACATATTAATTTCAAAACTATAAATATGATATTTTCTCACAACTTAGTGTGTGATTCCACCAGCATTAAGTGCCTGAAAGAGAGTCCATGTCACTCTAATCAAATGGGTAAGAAGATACGGGCTATCTTCAAGGGTATTGCTGAAAAAGATTCTTCAAGAAGTTTGTACTTACTTCACATGGACTTATTCGTTCCTATGCCAATTCACAGTTAGGAGGTAAGTTCTACACATTAGTAATTGTTGATGACTACTCTGTTGGATCCCTAGTTAGATTTGGGCTAGGTTCACTTATTTAGGCTGAGTCTGACTCTCCTTGTATAGCTAGGGTCTAGTCTAGTAGTCCTAGAAATTAGGCTAAGTCCTTTTAGTTCAACCTTCTTTGACCATCCAGCAGAGGACCTCAGAAGATTCAGTTTTAGAAGTTTTCAGAACACAGTTTGATCAGTTCGAAGTTCTTCGAACTCAGCTCGACGATCATCGATCTACGATCGACAAACTCAGAGTTAATTCCTTGAACTGAGCTTGACGATATACGAGCTCAGGTGGACGATCAGTTTTTCTCAAGACAAATTCTCAGGTCGACATTCTCTGAGCATAGAATCAGTTGTTTAAATTCAGCATGTGCTTCGCAGAGCTCAGATCGACGAACAGGATTTCTCAGGTCGACGTTCTCTGAATGCAGGTCGACGAAATCTTTTTTCTGGTTGACGAATTCTGTAAGATGTTTGTTCTTTGTTCTTTCCTTATCTTCTCCCTCTTTATTACTATTTTGAGTCATAAATTCCCTGAGTAATCAAAGCTTATATTCCCTATGAATATAGCTATTCCTGGCAGCATTGGTTATGGTATTCATCAGAGGATTTATTTGAAATATTTCTCGGGATAGTTGAGGAAACGAATAATGACAGATTTGCTAGCCGTTTTCCGTCCCAGATTTCCAGCAAGACATTAATTACAGTTATTCAAATTTCTAAGGAAGTTTGGCCGTCGAGGATAATAGAGAGAAGACTTTTTCAAACATATACTTTTTTCACAGACTGAGAACAGAGACACATTTTTCTTACAGAGCAGAAAATTTTAGAGAGATATTCTTAGCAAGAGCAAAAACCTCACAGCAGCTCTCAATCCTCATCTCTCACACTGCTCTGAAGAAGATAGAAGAAGAACAACAAAAACAGATCAAGAGTCTTCTTCATTTTCTCATCCAGGAACTTGCTGAGACAATACAGCTCAATCTGTCTAGAGCTCCTTGATCTAGTTTTCTCAAGCTGAAGGCCTACTTACCCTGAACAAAGCTTCTCATCCTGAACACATCTACATCTCAAGGGGATCTTTGACAAGATCTAGAATCCACACAAAGTCTTCTCAAATTGCTTTTGAGAAAAGAGAAGACTAACATCGCCTTTCATCCCACCCCACTGTACAGGGTTTTAACTCCCTTCAAAAGTTAGCCTGGTTCACAAGTCACCTTCCAAAAGATGTGAGTTTTGTTTTTGGGCACCTGATCAAAAGCTCAAAGGGTTGCAATATCTCCCTACAAATAGATATTGTGGTTGCAGTCACCTGATCAAAACCTGTAGTGGATTCCTACCAGGGTGGTAGAAGAGTGGATGTACCTAGTTGGGGAACCATTATAAAATTATTGTGTTGTCTGTGTGCTTGCTGTATTTCTTTTTGTCTTGTGCTGTGGTTGTTTAGTATAGTTTTTCTTTGCTCCTGAAATCATCTCTCAGCTATTACTATATCACCTATTTTTATGTGAATAAAAATTATAAAGAAATTTTAATTAACTCTATTCACCCCCTCTATAGTTAACCATAGATTATTCTCCCTTTTTCTTTCAATTAGTATCAGAGGGAGGTTAGTCATTTTTACTTTAACAGGCTAACACTTGGACTAACCAAGATCCCATGATAATCTCTCATTAAATCTTGTTCTTTTCCTATTTGATACCATGGCACAAAATAAAGATTATGCTAGCACCAGACCTCCAGTTTGCAAATTATCTAAGTTTTCCATCTGGAAGGCAAGAATTAAGTTATACATGAACTCTATTGATGAAGATATTTTTAATTCAATTTTGACAGGACCACCAACTCCAGTGGCCTCCACTCCTTAAACTTCAACAAATCTGAGTGCAGTCCCACCTCTAGATTGGACAGATGCACAGAGGAAAGCTAAGATTGTAGATGCCAAAGCCATGAACATCCTAGCTCAGACTATGTCTGATGATATTTTTCAAAAGGTGTCTTAGTGTACTTCTGCCATAGCCATTTGGGATTCTATAAATCAGATGGTGGCTAGATATGCTGATGAGAGAAAGGATAGGAGATCCAATCTCATCTCACAGTATTAGAATTTAAAAAAGGATGAAGCTGAGTCAGTAAGTGATATGTACAACAGGCTTAGCTCTATCATCAATGAGCTAAAGACCTTTGACAAGGACATCTTTCTGAAAGAAGTCAATGATAAAATCCTCATGTGCTTCCCTAGCACATGGGATTCATGAATATGGCCAAATAGAGAAGCCAGAAGCATGATAGAAATATCAATTGAGTCACTCCTTGGAAAGCTCAAATCCTATGAGCAACTAATGAAGACCAGAGAAGCAGCAGCTTAATTGAAGACTCCAACACCTACCAGGAAGGAGCATAACATTGCATTCAAGGCTGCTAAAGAATCTGAAGGGACCCCAGTCAATGAAGAGCTGATGAGTCTCTTTGCCAAAAGATTCTTCAAAATGGCAAAGAAGGACATTAGAAGAAAGTATTCTAGGCAAGATGATAAGCCAAGGTATGACAAGACCCCTTCTAAAGAAATTGTTTGTTTTGGCTACAGGAAGCCTGGACATATCATCTCAGAGTGTTCAGAAGCTCAGAAGAAGGACGGGAGAAGAGAAAAGGATTCAAGAAGAACACATCACAGTAAGCCCTCCTCCAACAAACATAAGAGGAAGGAGAAAGGGTTTGTTGCAGAAACCTGGAGTGATATAGAGGAAGAGTCATCCTCTTCCAGCTCTAGTTATGATGAAGAAGAAGAGAAGGCAAAAGAGGTTTGCCTAATGGCAATTGATACTTCTAGCAGTAAGTCAGATGTCGAAGCTACAGAAGATGAAGAATCTCTATCTACAGAGCACCAGGTAATTGCATCTTATGATTTTAATTCAGAAGAATTTAAAACTGAGTTTAAAAATCTATGCTTAGATTTAATAGGCTCTGAGAAGGAAATCAAACTTCTTAGAGAAAGATTAATTGATGAAGACAAGCACATTGTTGAAAATACTAAACTAACAATTGAACTTAACTCAGCAATTGAACAAATTGTTTTCCCGAAATCTGAACTAAGTAAGGCCAATAAATTAGAAGAATCTCTCAATGGCAGAAGCTTACAATTGTTAGACATAACTAGTACTCTAAATGCTAGGACAAATAACAGTAAACTAGGACTAGGTGCATCTTCTAGTGAACCACCTATAATCAAGAAAAATCACTTATCTAAACCTGTAAATTTCATTTCAGATAAGGGAGAGAAGAATACTGAACAGGTAAACAAAGTAAATGAAGCATTAAAGCAAATGACACTAAAACAAAAATCCAAGAATAAGAAGAAAAACAACTACAACAATGTTCAATAGTTTTCGTCGAACTCAGATCGACGAAATGTGAACAGTTCGTTGACCTAAGAACGACAAACTCTGAACGCAAACCATAACAACAATTATTTTTTGACCTACGATCGATGAAACCAGTATGGATCATTAACCAGAGATAAATGATATTGGTGCCTTGAGAATGAATACCTTCATTCTTCGAGCAGAGATCGAAGATCTTATCCCAATTCGTCGAGCTCAGGTCGATGAACTTACCAGAGTTCGTCGATCCCAGAACATTATCACAGAAACTATAACTCTAACAGAAACTTTAATAAAAATATTTACCAACCTAGGGAGAACATCAACCCATTTACCCAATGGATGATTCCTCCCAGAAGATTTCACCCCTTAGGTTATAAAAGCCAACCTGAATATTCCTATATTTCCAATTTTTCTTATGAAAAAATACAAGGACCCAAGGTGACCTGGGTCAAGAACATCTAATGTGCTTCCTTGTAGGTGAAGAACTATCATATCACTCAGAATAAGTGGTATCTCGATAGTGGGTGCTCAAAGCACATGACTGGATACAAGGATAACCTAATCAATTTCAAGGCAAAGTTAGGTCTAAGAGTGATCTTTGGAGATTCCAGTTTTGGACAAACTAAAGGCTATGGAGACTTCAACAGTGGAGCTGTCAATTTAAGAAAAGTGGCATATGTAAATGGTCTCAAGCATAACCTAATATCCATAAGTCAGTTATGTGATGCAGGTTATCAGGTTTGCTTTACTAATTCCCAATGTATTATATCTTCAAATAACCAAACTGTTTTAACAGGATGTAGACAAGGAAACATATACCTAGTAAACTTTAACTCTGCTAGCTTAGAAATATGTCTATTCAACCAAGTTTGTAATAACAATATTCTTTGGCATAAGAGACTAGGTCATGTTAACCTTAAGAATATCTCTAAGCTATCTAGGGACAACCTTGTAAGAGGATTGCCTTCTAGCCCCTATAAGAAGGAAAGCCTATGCAAGGTTTGTCAAGTAGGTAAGCAAACTAAAAATAGCTTTAAATCAATTAATAAGAGTGACTCACCTAAGATTCTGTACTTGCTACATATGGATCTTTTTTGACCCATTACTGTACAAAGCTTAGGAGGGAAGTCTTACACTCTAGTTATTGTAGATGACTTCTCAAGATTCTCTTGGGTGTTCTTGAAAAACAAGTCAGATAACTTTAAATTTCTTACAGACTTTCTTAAGAGCATAAGGATTGAGTATTCTACTCCAGTTGTATTGATCAGAAGTGATCATGGTACAGAGTTTGAATCTCTTCCCATGCAAAGATTCTGTGAGGAGGAAGGTATCAGGCATTGTTTTTCTACTCCTAGAACTCCTCAACAAAATGGGGTAGCAGAAAGGAAAAACAGAACCCTCATTGAATCTACAAGAATATTGCTTGCAGATGCACACATGCCATTATCCTTTTGGGCAGAGGTTGTAAGCACAGCAAACTATGTGCTAAATAGGAGTTTGATACACAAACTTAAGGGTAAGACCCCCTATGAATTACTCAAAGGGAAGCAACATAAAATTGATTACTTTAGAATCTTTGGGTGTAGATGTTTCATTCATAATAATAATAAGAAACACATTAGAAAATTTGAAGCTAAGGAAACAAAGGGAATTTTTCTTGGATATTCCCAAAATAGCAAGTCTTATTGGGTATTCAATAAATCATCCTTAAAAAATGGAAGAATCCTTACATATTTCTTTTGATGAAGCTAACATGTTTTATAAGGAGAAGGATTCTTCTACCTCAGATCTATTGCAGGTACCTCGCTTGTGTGAGAAATTGGATGTGTTAAACCTTACACAAAAGGTCATATCACATCCTCCTCCACAAGCTGATGAAGAGAGTGAAGAAGAAATTTTGGAAGTAGTTGAACCTCATTCAACAATAGACATTCTTCCACAAGAGGAATTAATTCTAAATGTTGTTACTAAACCAACTCCACTCACTGACCTTGTCACACTAAGGGATCACCCTAGATCTCAAGTGATTGGGGACATGTCAGCAGGTGTATAGATAAGGCATCAACTCAACCAAGATGTGATGCATGCTTGTTTCCTCTCTCAAGTTGAGCCTCAATCCATAAATGATGCAGAGCAAGATCCCCACTAGATTATTATAATACATGAAGAGCTCAATTAATTTTAGAGATGCAGAGTTTGGGACTTGGTTCTAAGGCCCAAAGGTTATCCATTAATTGGAACAAAGTGGGTTTTCAAAAACAAACTTGATGCCCAAGGTGTAATTGTGAGAAATAAGGCTAGGCTTGTTGCTAAAGGCTATAGGCAAGAGGAAGGCATTGACTATGATCAAACCTTTGCTCCTATTGCAAGGCTAGAAGTAATCAAGATTTTTCTTGCTTATGCTGCTTTCAAGAAGTTCACAGTCTACCAGATGGATGACAAGAGTGCTTTCTTGAATGGAGAACTAAAGGAAGAAGTTTATGTTGAACAACCCCCAGGTTTTATCTCTTCTACTCATCCCTCATATGTTTTTAAATTGCATAAAGCTCTCTATGGTCTAAAGCAAACTCCAAGAATTTGGTATGAAACCTTAGCAAACTTCCTTTTAGAACACAAGTTCTCTAGAAACATGGTAGATAGGACTCTTTTTACTAAGTTTCATCATGATAAAATTTTGGTAGTAATAATATTTGTAGATGACATCATTTTTGGTTCTACTGATCCCAAACTATGCAAAAGATTCTCAGATCTAATGCATTCAAAGTTTGAGATGAGTAGCATGGGAGAGCTGTCATACTTCCTTGGTCTACAAGTGAAGCAATCCACTGATGGCATTTTCATATCCCAATCTAAATATGCAAGTGAGCTCATTAAGAAATTTGGGATGGCTGATGCCTCCTCTATGAAAACTCCCATGGCTGCCAATGCTGTGATAGACTCTGATGAACATGGAAAACCAGTTGATCAGACCAGGTATAGGGCCATTGTTGGATCCCTACTATATCTCACAACAAGCATACAAGACATCATGTTTGCTACATGTCTTTATGCTAGGTTCCAAGTGAGCCCTAAAGAATCTCATCTTTTTTTCATTAAAAGGATTTTAAGATATATAAAGGGTTGTCCTAATCTAGGACTCTGGTATCCAATAGAGTAAGCATTTGAGCTTATTGGATTTTCTGATGCTGACTATGCTGGATGTAGAGTGGACAGAAAAAGCACATCAGGAACATGTCAGTTCCTTGGTGATAGGCTTGTTTCCTGGTTTTGCAAGAAGCAAACATTTGTGTCCACATCAACTGCTGAGGCTGAATATATGGCAGCTGGCAGCTATTGTTCACAGATCTTGTGGATAAAAAACCAACTCCTGGATTATGGTTTCAATCTAAATAATTCAACCATATTTTGTGATAGTACCAGTGCTATATCCATAGCACATAATCCTGTGCATCATAGTAGGACAAAACATATAGATATAAGAAATCATTTCATAAGAGACTGTGTGGACAAATAGAAAATTAACCTTGAATTTATCTCCACTGATTTGCAAAGGGAGGATATTTTCACCAAGCCCTTCGATGAATCTAAACATTTGTTCTTTCTGAATCAGTTAAATATGATAAATGGAAAGGCCTAATTTTAAATCTGTCCTTAGTGTAAACGATCTGAAAACTTTTTGTCAACCTGAGATCGATGATTTGAAAACTTATCATTGGGAGTTCGTCGACCGGAGATCGATGAAATCTCTGTGTGAAGTCAGTTTCGTCGACCTGAGATCGACGATCCTGTTTCAGGAAATATTTCTGCGGATGACGAAATATCTCCATATCTTCAGTCTAAGATCGACGAATTTTTCTCTTCATGAAATTTTTCGTCGACCTGAGATCGAAGAATTTTCTTTTTCGCAGGATGGAACTTGACGTTTCATATTCTGAAAAACCATATAACTAGGTTTTCTTCGAGCTCCATCCCACGCTTTCAGCTCCTTTGCACTTGATCTCTCTGTTTCCTTATTGCAGGTGATCATGGCGATTCAAGCAGGTGCTCTCACAGCAATGAAATTTGATATGGGTTTTGATATCGACTTCGAGTCCTTCAAATACTCAGATCAAATCTTCCTTGACATTCTGCAATTGTTTGAAAATTTACACTTGAAGAATCTAATGACAACCTGGATAAAGATTGCGGCGACTGAGATTAGAGAATGGGTTTACTCGTTATCATCTTTAGATGTTGACACATTATTAGGAATAATAGTGGGTAACATTGTCCCTCTCACCCCTGAAATTCTTTCTGAAATTTTTGGTTTAGTAAATGGAGAAGAGGATTTAGAAATCGATTCTGCTGAGTTTGATGAAATGCTTAATCGAATGGGTTATTTTGGAGACAACCCTAACAAATTGTTGAAGAAACATCTATCTGCGGATTATAAGTTTCTGGCAGATGTTGTAGGGAAGGTTCTGCTGGGTAAGCACACCGCTCACGATCACATAACTATACATCAGTTCCTTGTGATGTGTGTAGTAGCAAATAAGAAGGCCGTGAACTGGGCCAAAATTCTATTTGATTTGATTAAGAAGAAAAACACAAAGAAGGAAGTATGTTTTGGCTGGATTTTGGGAATTTTTCTTCAAGCCAAGGCTGCTGAATCACTGGTCACCCCGACCATATTCATTAATGCCTCTAAGAGGCTAACCTACACCTTATTTAGCATGTAGGAGAGGAGCATCCCTAAGACTTCCAAGGCTTCCTCTTCCAGATATTCTGAGAGTACAAGGCCTTTTCCAGCCACTTCCCACCCTGCTGAGGATATCTCCATTCCCCCTCCTCCTCTTGATCAATCAACTTCAACATCCCTCCTGTTTACTTCCACAACTCCAACACATCCACTTACACCTCCTGCTTCCCCCATCCATATTTCTTCACCAATTCAATCTCCAGTACATATATCCCCTCAACATCATTCTCCAGAGCATGTAACTCCTCTTCAGTCCCCTCTTCCTTCTTATCTTGCTGAAATTCCTCCTCTTCAAAATCTATCATCCCTACCTTCATTCAATCTTCTTTAATCCCCTATTCATTCTCCATCCCCTCCAGATGAGCAAATGCTAGATTCTCATCCCTCGTCTTCCACCTTCAATCCATCTGTATCTACTCAGACCCTCCCTGAATTCATGGACATTGTTTCACCTTCCATTTCATCCAATCTGCAATCCATCACACCTCTCCTCCAACAATAGTAGAGGCCATTTCACCTCTTTCTTCTTCTATCTCATCTCTTGCTGCCCAACTATCTACCTTCCCTGTCCCTCCTTCTTTAGTCATGTGCCTGACTCTAGTGCTTACTGAAACCAGGCAGGGGGAGATACTCTATAAATAAGTAGCTCTAGTAGTAGTAGCATCAGTAGCAGAGATAGAGTTTGTTGATTCTGAGATACTAGATGAACAACTCTCAGAATTTTTGGTCTTTGACTCTGAGACAGGGTATTTAGATCATTCTTTGGATGTTCTTTCAGTTGGAGAAGTTACCATCTCTCTAGTAGCTGACCTGTTTTCAGTTCTAGGTTCTTTTGACCTCTTATATATAAACATTATTTCATTTGTTTCCAATCCGTTTTGCACAGATATTGTCTGTTATACTGCTCTAGTGAGAACAGAAATCTTACAGCTTATTCAGAGCAGCTTTACAGCTCTAGAGCCTGAGCTTGTTCCAGCTCCAGAGGCTGAACCTGATAAGGTTGCTGAGGATGAGTTCTCTAAGCCAAAGGATTTTTTCCCCTCCCACTTTTGTTTTCTCTACCTCTCAATTACCAGATATGGATGAGATTTTTGCTGCAGATATGGCTCTGGAAGCTGAAATTGTTTCAGATGTAGTGGTTCCTCCTCAAGATGTTTTACCTCAAGTTCCTCCTCAAGTAGACAAACAGATCTCAAAGGAAACATTAAAAGCAATAGATGCTCTTTATGACAATCCCCAGAATTCCTCTGAAGATGACTCAGACAATAATTCAGATGATTCTGATAATTCCAAATCTAAGAAGATAGTTGTCAAGAAGAGAAAAGCTGCTCCAAAGGCTGCTCCTAAGCCCAATCCCAACAATGATACTCCCTATTATATTTTGCAGAATATAACTCCATACCTAGGGATGCCCCATTGGATGTGGTTGTCTAAAAATGATCAGAAAGAAAGGAAGAAGAGGAGAAGGTACAAGTCTCCTCCCAGGCAATTCAGGAAAGACCCTCCTCCTCCTCCTCCCTCTTCAGGTGCTTCTGGAAGTGTTACTCAGAGAGCTGCTCCAATAACCAAGACTTATCATAGGGAGCCAAGGCATGAAAGTCAGCAATCTTATTCAAGCCATCCTCCTCCAGCTTCTTTCAAGAGAGTTTCTACAGATATTATTGATAAATCTCAATAGGACTCTAGTCCAATCAGGCAAGAGTCTCCTCCTATTCCATTTCTTGATCCAGAACAGGAGACCTCTGCCAGAATGGCTAGACTCCAGGAGTTAGTAGGACTTTCTAAGATTAGGAAAGCTAAAGCTGAAGGCAAGGATCCTTCTCAGTTTTCAACTATGTCATCTTATAGGAAAGAAGATCTAACCAGGTATGCAAAAGCTAACAAGTTCTTTAATGCTGATGAGTATATAATATTGCATCCAGAGGCTGTAGTACCCAGAGCAAATTCTCAAAATATTATTGGTGCATCTGACTTGTTCATGTAAACAGAGAAGCTGCTAATCCTAACAGAGAAATCTTATTCAAACAGTCTACTGAAAAGTCTGAGAAAGCTATTCCCAAGCAAAAATAGTAAATTTTAGTTATTGTAATTTTATTATTTAAACTCTACTTCTGTTTATGTCATGAAGCATTTGTTGTAAATATCTGCTGAATGTATTATTTCTGCCTGATATATGTTTCTTTCTTTATGATTGCTTTTTGTTTGTGTTCTTAGTGACCTCACCCAATTAAGGGGAGATTGTTGAATCCCTAGTTGGATTTGGTCTAGGTTCACTAATTTAGGCTGAGTCTGACCCTCCTTGTATAGCTAGGGTCTAGTCTAGTAGTCCTAAAAATTAGGCTAAGTCCTTTTAGTTCAACCTTCTTTGACTAGCCAGCAGAGGACCTCAGAAGATTCAGTTTTAGAAGTTTTCAGAAGACAGTTTAATCAGTTTGAAGTTCTTCGAACTCAGCTCGATGATCATCGATCTCCGATCGACGAACTCAGAGTTAGTTTTCTTAACTGAGCTCGACGATATTCGAGCTCAGGTCGACGATCAGTTTTTCTCCAGACAAATTCTCAGGTCGACGTTCTTGGAGCACAGAATCAGTTGCTTATATTCAGCGTGTGCTTCGCATAGCTCAGGTCGACAAACAGGATTTCTCAGGTCGACGTTCTCTAAGTGCACATCGACAAAATCTGTGTTCTGGTCGACAAATTTTGTAAGCTGTCTGTTCTTTGTTCTTTCCTTATCTGTTCCCTCTTTATTACTATTTTGAGTCATAAATTCCCTGAGTAAACAATGCTTATATTCCCTATGAATATAGCCATTCCTAGCAGCATTGATTATGGTATTCATCAGAGGATTTATTTGACATATTTCTCGGGACAATTGAGGAAATGAATAATGATAGATTTGCTAGCCGTTTTCCATCCCAAATTTCCAGCAAGACATTAATTATAGTTATTCAAATTTCTAAGAAAGTTCGGCCGTCGAGGATAATAGAGAGAAGTCTTTTTCAAACATATACTTTTTTCAAAGATTGAGTATAGAGACACATTTTTCTTACAGAGCAGAAAATTTTAGAGAGATATTCTTAGCAAGAGAAAAAACCTTACAGCAGCTCTCAATCCTCATCTCTCACAGTGCTCTGAAGAAGATAGAAGAAGAACAACCAAAATAGATCAAGATTCTTCTTTATTTTCTCATCCAGGAACTTACTGAGACAATACAGCTCAATCTGTCTAGAGCTCCTGGATCTAGTTTTCTCAAGCTGAAGTCCAACTTACCCTGAACAAAGCTTCTCATCCTGAACACATCTACATCTCAGGGGGAGCTTTGACAAGATTTGGAATCCACACAAAGTCTTCTCAAAGTGCTTTTGAGAAAAGAGAAGACTAACATCACCTTTCTTCCCACCCCACTGTACAGGGTTTTAACTCCCTTCAAAAGTTAGCCTGGTTCACAAGTCACCTTCCAAAAGACTTGAGTTTGGTTTGAGGGCACCTGATCAAAAGCTTAAAGGTTGCAATATCTCCCTACAAATAGATATTGTGGTGGCAGTCACCTGATCAAAACCTGTAGTGGACTCCTACCAGGGTGGTAGAAGAGCGGATGTACCAAGTTGGGGAACCACTTTAAAATTCTTGTGTTATCTGTGTGCTTGCTTTATTTCTTTTGGTCTTTTGTTGTGGTAGTTTAGTATAGTTTTTCTTTGCTCCTGAAATCATCTCTCAGCTATTACTATATCACCTATTTTTATGTGAATAAAAATTGTAAATGAATTTTAATTAACTCTATTCACCCCCCCCCCTCTAGAGTTAACCAGAGATTATTCTCCCTTTTTCTTTCATACTCTCATTTTACCTGGGTGTTCTTTCTAAAACACAAGTTAGACACCTTTGATTTTTTCACCAATTTTGTCCGGCAAATTTAGAACTAATTGGACTGCTCAGTGGTCAAAATAGGTAATGACTAAGGAATAGAGTTTGAGTCTGGTTCCATGACAAAATTTTATGAAAGTCAAGGTATCTTTCATGAGTTTTCCTCCCCGTGCACTCCATAACAAAATAGAGTTGCTAAGAGAATGAATAGAACCCTAATTGAAGCATGTACAACTATATTGAACGACGCTTCACTTCCGGAGTATTTCTGGGCTGAAGCAGTCAACACAGTGTGTCACGTACAAAACCGAGCACTTATCAACAAAAGCTATCATAAGAATCCCTATGAGCTGTTGAAGGGCAGAAAATTGACTGTGTCCTTTTTAGGATCTTTGGAAGCAAATGCTTCATACTTAATAATGGGAAGTATTTCCGAACTAAGTTTAGTGAAAAATATGTTGAAGGTATTTTTGTAGGATATAATTGCCATAGTATGACATATAGGATTTTCAATAGGAAAACTCTGGTGGTAGAAGAGTACATAAATGTTGTATTTGATGAGACAAGCTTGCTCCAATGCAGCTCGTCTAGTATTATTGGTGCAAATGCAGGTACCAGGTTTAAGGAGCTATGCTTGGATGAAGTTATCAAGGAAGAAGCTCCAAGCTCAGTCAAGATCATCAATCCAGGTATGGTGGATGAAGAACTGCTAGAGGAAGAGTTGCTATAACTTACAGAGGATGCACCAAATATTGTAGAGCCTGCTGGATGGATAGCAAGGAATCTAGGGTTTAGACACCTAAGATATCACCCAACTGATTAGATAATAAGAGAGCAAGGTGACGATGTGAGAACCAGAAGAGGTACATCTAATGAGATTATGCATCTATGTTTTCTGTCGCAAGTTGAGCCAAAGAAATTCGAAGAGGCAAACAAGGACCCTTCTTGGATTTTGATAATATAAGAGGAGCTCAATCAATTTGAACATTGCAAAGTCTGGGAGTTGGTACCCAAGCCAAAGGGACAGAATGTGATTGGCACTAAGTGGATATTCAGAAACAAGCTGGACGAATACGGAATAATCATCAAGAAAAAAGCTAGACTTGTAGCACAAGGATACAAACAAGAACAGGGGATCCACTTCGACCAAACCTTTACTCTAGTGGCCAGGCTCGAGGCGATCAGGTTGTTTCTTGTGTATGCTGCCCTCAAAGGATTCACTATCTACCAAATGAACATGAAGTCAGCATTCCTCAATCGGAATCTGAAAGAGGAAGTATACATAGCGCAACCCCAAGGTTTTGTAAATTCTCAATTCCCTGATTATGTTTACTTTTTGAATAAAACATTATATGGATTAAAGGAAGCTCCCCGAGCTTGGTATGAGATGTTGTCTAGCTTTCTTCTTGAGAACAAGTTTATAAGGAGAAAGATAGACAATACATTATTTCTTAGGGAAGTTAAAGGTAAGATTCTGCTAGTGCAAATCTATATCGATGATATTATTTTTGGCTATACAGAAGACAACCTTTGTAAGAAGTTTTCCAAACTTATGCAAGGGGAGTTTGAAATGAGCAGCATGGGAGAGCTGAAGTATTTCTTAGTACTTCATGTGAAGAAATCTTAAAATGGAATTTTCATCTCTCAGGCAAAGTTCACCAAGGAGCTTCTTAAGAAATTTAGAATAGAGAAAACAACTTCTTAGGACTCTAATGGGTTCAACTGTGTCTCTGGACAAGGATGAGAAAGGGAAACCTTTTGATGAAACCAAGTATAGAAGCATAATTGGATCCTTGCTCTACCTCAATGCCAGTAGACGAGATATAATGTTTTCAACATGCGTCTGCGCTAGATTCCAGGTGAACTCTAAGGAATCTCATTACATTGCTGCAAAGTGAATTTTAAGATACCTTAAAGGCACACCCAATCTTGGCTTATTGTGCCCGAGAACTAATGATGTCAAGCTAATTGATTTTTCAGATGCCGATTTTATAGGAAGCCAGGATGATAGGAAAAGCACTTCTGGTACATGCCAATTACTCGGAAGACGACTTATCTCTTGGAGCAGTAAGAAGCAGAAGTGTGTGGCAACTTTTATCGCTGAGTCAGAGTATATCTTTGCGGGTAGTTGTTGCACACAACATCTATGGATATGGAATCAACTAGAATACTATAATTTGAAGTTCAGAGAGATTCAAGTGTATTGCGACTCATCCAGCATAATAGCCATTGCAAACAATCCAGTCTCCCATAGCGGGGCAAAGCACATCGAGGTGCGCTATCACTTCATCCGGAAGCATGTGGAGAACAAGGATATAGCCCTCAGCTATGTCCCGACGGATAGGTAGGTCACAAATATTTTTACGAAGCCGTTGGAAGAGGCCAAGTTTTTGTTTTTCAAAATGGAACTAGGAATGCTAAATATTGTCTCATAAAGAAGACTAAGCAAGAAGGAGGAAATCTATCAGGAATTATTATTGGAAGGCAGGAATATTTCCATGGCAAATTCTTTCTTACTATATTGGATCCGAAGAATCGAAGACAAATAAGGTACGTGCCTTTTATGTCAATTTGAAATTTATATACAAATATATATATATATAGGACAAGGGGGCAGCCACACTATTACATTTCGTCGAAACCTTCAGACAATTCGCCGAAAACAGAAACCCGATGATTCGGCTACCGCAGCACTTTTATCGTCTTCCTCCGGTGGCCAAGGATTCGTTCTTCTTTGATTAGGACTGTGAAATCATTCCAAACCCTAGCCGACAGACAAGTGTTTATCAAAACTGTGATGCCGTCGAGACTCTGTTGTCACCGATTCAAATAGTGGCTGAAGTATAGTTGTAAGCAGTCTGAAATCTAGTTCTGTACAGATTTAGTTTTCTCCATGGCTCCTAGAAGCACTGGTGGCTTGCTAGGGGGAGGTGAGTTGGTCCGCACAGGCATTGCTGATGCATCCGATGAGTTCCGAAATGTCATTCTCATGTTGGAGATTGCAGGTCTGTCCTTTGTCAAAGAACACCCTTGCAAAGTTCTTGACAAGGAAGTTCTTGGGTTCTTTTAACACGCCAAGCTCAGATATGAACTCACAGTTATTAAGATCAAGATTCAGAAGTACAAGGTAAAGGTGAAAGCCTTTCTTCTATCCAGGTATTTATGGCTTCCAGTCTGTTAAAAGGCCGATTACCTAGACGAAGATGATTTCTCTAGAGCCTTGTTGTTTTGTGGACTGCCCAAAGGTTCAATAGCAGTTAAGCTCAAGAGGATGAACGATGAAGGAAAAATTCTTTTAGAAATCATTAGCAAAGTATTGATATGCAAAACTGGATCACATGACTACCTATCTATAGAAATTTTCATGGTTCTAGTTGCAATTATCTGCAGGAAGAGGTTGGACTGGGGTGTTTTGCTGTTTGACAAGATCAAGGATAGCCTCCGCACTCCCAACTTTAGGAGGATTATCAGCTTGTACCTTAATCAGATGGATTGTGATAGGTTCGATATGACCAAAGGAGTACGTATCCATCATCTCAATAAAATCGACTCCATAATATTCACAAGATGGGATAAGAGGATTGTTAGTTAAGGGGGAGCCCCAGATGTGGTTGGGGAGGAGAAAGATCAAGCTCCTAAGGACAGGATTCCTACTCCACACCCCAGTGAAGCCCGTGATAGATTGTGTGCAGGAGCTGAGGGGGAGCCATCTATTTCTCTAGTTACATAAAGTCCAGTTCTAGTCCCAGAGCCAGAGAATTTACTGATAGAGGTTGCTAAGATTGCTCAGACTGCTGTTGAGGAATTAGTACCTGATGAGGTTGAGGATAGTGTCACTACTGATGTTGATTTTAATATGGATGACTATAAGATAGATGCGATGAGGAAATGATTGTTGTTGATGAGCCCAAAAATGTTGATAATGCTAATGATGGGTTTGAGCTAGTTTATACAAAGAATCATATAGTGTCTCTCCGAGAAATTTTTCATGCTTCATATTCTGGGGGGGAAGTGACTAAGACTTCAATATCAGTTGCTACTTAGGTTGAAAGGTTTATCCGCAACCTTCAGAAGAGAGTTTCCAAGGCAATAGGAATACCTCTAGTTCTTCTTGAGGAGGTAGTTGAGATTTGTGATGAGGAAGGAGATACAGAGGAGCGTCCTCAAGTCCTAGCTGCTAAAGTGTCGTTGCTGAGTTCTAAAGCTCGATTATCTCCGATCGATGAGTCTCTCATTGAATATGTGCCTTCTCTCCCACCTATTGCTTCTAAGATAGTTTCCACCTCCTGTGCTGATAGTTCAATTCTTAAGACAATAGAAGTCATGTTTGCAAGACAGCAAGAACGGTTTGAAGCAACAATGAAGGCTGTCTAGACAAGGTAAAAGAGATTGATCAATACATTAACAGAGGCCTTGCTAAAGTCAAAATTCAGATTGAAGCGGTTAATACAAAGATTTACTTACTTTGTAGAGGGTAGAAAAGCAATAAAGCTGAACATGGATGGCCTCCTGTATACAAAATAAACTACTGATAATGTGGACAAGAATGTAAAGATAATGAAAGATTACCACAACAGATCTATGGCTCACTTTGATAACACTATTCCTACTTATTATAATGTTGTTATTGCTGAAGTCAGAAATGGGGAGGAAGCTATCAAAGCTAAGTTGATTGTTGTTGAAGCTGCTATGGTAGAAAACTTCAAAAAGTCTATTGACTACAGCTATGACAATTGCATGTGGCTACATATTCAGATGATAGGATCTCAAGTACCTATTGTGCCTGTACCAGCACATGACGAGACTCATCCTGTCCAGGATTACTCTCAGGTCTAGTTAGATGCACATGATTTTTCTCAAGCTGATACTACTACTGCTACTACTGCTGAGGCTCCAGAGGTAGATTTTGTTGAAGACTTCCCCCCCCTCCAGCTCTCAAGCGAAGAAGATATGGGGAAGGCCCGCCTGCTAGCAGGTATGAACCAAATAGAGAATTGGAAGAAGTGTGGAGTCCAATATCTAGAGGTATTATATTGGATACATTCTCTTTTGTTGACATTGGTTTTGAAAAACATCAGCACCACTATGATCAGGAAGAATAGAACAAGTACAATCTGTACTGCACCAAAAGGAGGATTTACTTCAAAAATCATAAAAATGCTGATCCAATGCCTGCACCCCCTCCAAAGTACTTTCCAAAGCAAAAGACTTATTTTGATAAACAAAGACAGAAGAGTCAGAGCAAGCAGGAGCAGTAGTTATATTTCTTGTTGAGTTGTGGGTTCCCTCCCCCCTTGTCAAAATCTATGAACAATTTCTAATATATATATTTATATGATTTTCACAATTGCCTTTGAATGCATGTTTTTGTTAATATTATTTATCTTTTCAAGTTTCCTTATTTCATTATTTTTATGTACAATTGACCTTAGCTTATAGGGTTCTGACTTCTTCAAATAGGGGGAGTTAGTTGGGTATTGTATCCACAATAACACGGATTTGAAGAAGGGCCTAGTTAAGCTAAGATGAATTGTGACTTTATTTGATGTTGCTTTTGAGTTATGTACTTGCAGGTTTTCATTGCTAAGTACACACAAATGTAAGGTTATAGTGAGTAAGTAAACACAGGACTATACAATGTAATTCCTCATTATTATAGGTCAATGTGCTGACTCATGTATAATCTCTCAATTGGGGTGTACTTATATCCCCAGTACAAGAGAAGGATCAAGGATGGTCAAGGGTTAGACCCAAGAAAAATAGGAGTTTTTCCTATGTAAAATTCGGCGAGTATGGTTAAGCATAAACGTCGAATTCGTAGAGTATCATCATTGATACACGCCGAATTCACCGAGTATACTTACCAATACCTGTCAAATTCATCGTATATACTTAGGAGAAGTGAAAAATCTACAAAGTAAAATTCATCGAGTATCATTGTGCATACTCGTCGAATTTGTCGAATGTATCTAACGATACTCGCCGAATTCGTCGAATATGCTAAGTGATACATGCCGAATTCCTCGAGTCCATTCGACGCTACTTTTCTAGATTTTTCCAAGTCTAAATTATCGAATATCAAAGCGTAAAGTGCATTGAATTAACTCGACGATATTCGACGAATTCCGCCTATGGCGTTGAGTGAGAAAAAAGCGTTGAGTGCCACGGCGTTGAGAGTGTCGAGTCTGTTGACCGATACTCGACGAATTCGTCGAGTATGCCTGGTGATACTCGACGAATTCGTCGAGTATGACTCCTCGCTATAGCGTTGAGTGACAAGCCGGTCTAGGATGTTTTGGCTATGTCCTTTTCATCGTATATCAATAGGTATTCGACGAGTATCATTATGATACTCGACGATACTCGATGAATTTGACTTAGGTCATTTTTCCGAAAATTTCTTCCTCCTGTCACGGGTTCGGTCGGCCATGTACAGTGCTTTTTAGCTTTCGTTTTTGGAAATAGTCTTTATACCGTTGGTGGGTTTATCTATATAAATACCTAGGGATATTCTTATTTATTTCTAATCTTGCTATTGTGCTAATTTTCTATTCGATTCAAATGAGAAATTTTTTCCAAAATAAGCGATCGTCATCCTCCTTACGCACGCGACTTTCCGATTGGCTGATACCCGCAAGCACAACAAGGTCTCCTCTTCCTCGACCTCTACATCTGGATTGCTATCTTCTAAAGACTTCTATTCATCTATATATAGATGGGTGAAGACTCGAGATTCAAGTTCTTTAAGATTTCAACCTTCCGAGTTCTTCAAGCTTCAAGATTTACTTTTACGAAGAATGACTGAGCCAATAATTGTAATCGTTATTATTGTTGTAATATTCTTTTACATATAGTAGGAGATTTTTCTCCGAGTTTGTAGATCCGTTTGTGGATTGAGTGAGTAGATCCGGTTGTAGATCGAGTGAGTTGATACGATTTATGGATCGAGTTGTAGGAGAGGTTGTTCTCCGAGTTATAGGAGCGTCGTCTCCGAGTTGTAGGAGTTGTGGCTCCGAGGTGTAAGATTTGACGAAATCTTAATTTGGTGAAGTAGCCAAATCTAGCTCTTCATGGTAGATAGGCGAGGCAGGAAAGTGGACGTACCCAACTCGGGGAACCACTATAAATCTCTGTGTTTGTGTTCTTTATTTTTAAGTGATTTTTTTTCCGCAAAAAGACACAAACATCACCTATTCACCCCATCCAGGTGATTTAGGTAGACACTAGATACTTTTAGGGTAGTTATTAGTAACCTAAAACTGGACTATCTAGAGCTTATCTCTTATTTGCACTATATCATGCATCTCAATTATTATATCTCATGAATGGGATTTTATATTATTAAAAGGGGGAGTTTGTTGGAGCCGACAGTTCACATTTACTTAGTTTTTTAATATCAATTCCCATATTATATTTGATAACATCTTGTGTTTGGTATAGTGTGCAGGTTTATAGGTTCAAGAAAGGTGAGGAACTCCTTTATGGCTCGTACTGCCGCGCAGTAGACTTTACCTCTAGGCGGTAACCTGAATTAAATTGACAAGGCGCTCGGGTTTACCGCATGGTGTTAGCACTACCTCCCACACTAGCTTCTAGATTTAATGTGAAAAGGTGCTCTAGAACCTATCGCATAGTGCTAGCCCGCTCAACGATCGTCGAGTTGTATTCGTCGAGATGTGTGAGCTAACGCCAAGAGATATCTTGGTACAGCGCGGCTCTAGCATGAAAAAATGGAAAATATTCTTTTTGAATATTTTTTCCAAATATATAGGATAGATGTCAGCATCAAGCGCATCGACCTACCGCTGAGCGCTAGCTCTACCGCCGGCAGTAGCCTATTTTCGAAAAATGTATAAAAGGCTTTGTTTTTTGTTCTAGACATAAGGAGACACCCATTCTCAAGCCTAGGGTTTATGTGACCCTTCTAGAGCAACGAAACACCATCTCCATCGAAGGAAGAGAAAACAGCCTCCCTCTCATTCACGCACGAAGATCTCCTATGAGCCATGGACGTCAATAACTACATGGAGTTTATCAGTTGTAACCAAATGAAGATCGCTAGAAAAGGTAACAAATTTATCAACGTAGAAATCTTTTTGAGGGAGATTCAATCCTAAATTCTTCTTTAATTATTTTTGTACTTTTCCTTTTTGTTTCTGTGTGCTTGTGGTGAGGGAAATCGACCGTTGAAGGTTATTAGAATCCGGGCAGGATTTCATGAGAAATCATCCTAGGGAAGGGATGTCTAGATCGGGTGATCTAGTGGAGGCTCTAAGACACTTCCTTGCATGAAGGTGAAGAGTCGGCTCGAAGACCTTTCTTGGAGGGAAAGGGAGAGAGCCAACAGTATAGGTAGTGGGTTGGTATAGAAAACCAAAAGAGTTTCTTTATTCACTGCCTCCGATCTCCGGCGTCACGGAGATCAAACTTTTGTAATTGTAAAACACTTTTTATTGTTGATTGAATAAAATTATGTCTTCTTATTCCTGCGTATAACGTCCTGGTTGTTCTCCGATAGATCTCTGAAGGGGGTTTATTTCTCTAAGGAGAAATTTATCCAAGAAAATGAGGTCTATGACCTACTACCGCACACTTACAAGGTAGCGCCCCATGGTAGCTTCCAGAACTAGTTTTCTTTGACAAAAATATTTCGAATTTTCAATTAACGCATAAAACCTTATTCACCCCTCCCATCTAGGGTTGGCCACACGATCCAACAACCACAACCAATCGCATTGCCGCAACTTGGGCCTCTATCATTTCCTTTACTAACATGCAACAAAAATCGATCAGGGATAAAACCATGCCCATGAGACCTAGAGCAGTTGCAATGCTCGCCAAAGGCTCCTCTCGTGACCTAGACTTCCACATTATCGCTTTAAACCAAGCATAAGCAAGGTAAACAATGAATCAAGTTCTATTTGCAAAGCTTGAACACAAGGACACTCATGGTCCTTCGACACTGCAATGCGAACAACTTCTTTACACGATCCGATTACACTAAATCGACCACTAAAACTTAACTTGGACACTAACCTCCCTCTGATACCAAATTGTAACACCTCCCCTATAATGAACATATAATATGGGTTCGACCGGGGTATCTCATCATATAGAGGTCACAACTTCAGCATTATAAAGTGATATAAAGTACTACCCATCTCAAAAATCATAGAATAAAACACCGAAAACAAAACAAGGAGATTAGAAATTGTCCACAACTACATAGGAGTTCGAAATGGCCTTTATGCCTTACAACATTCAAGTGTCAAAAACAACAAAAATACTCATCATAACAACATGCCAAAGCACTCATAAGATTCCTCGACATATAATTAGGATTACATTGAAAGGCACACAACATGAGATCACACAACAAATATCAAAAGGAGGTACACTTCATGAGGCTTAGGCATTTTTGACCAGCGAGCTTGCTCCAACTTGCGATCCTTGCCCTATAAAATTATATTATACTGTGGGTCAGTAAAGGCTGACCTCAACTGTGTAAGCAACACACCTCCTCCTGGTTATCCCTAGTGGACCCCAGGGCACTCCATCACCCTGTAGGTCAGCACTTTGTATGTATATAATATGATGTAGGCCCGCTCTTACGAGCGTTTTGGTGGCCAACAAATTAACGCGACGCTCTCGAATAATTCTCACGTTACACTCTAGCATTTAACTTCGCAGCGGTTTAATTAATTTTATTACTAAACAACAATTACAGAGGGTTCGCGAAGCCCTTCAAGATAGTACCAAGGCGATAGGCCAAGGTCCTCTCAAGCGAAAAGAACCCACACGGTTCGATCGAGCGTGTTGTACCAAAAGAGAAACCACCGAAAACAAAAGATTCAGGCAAGGTGGTTCTCTCCCAACAAAATATAAAACGAGGGCCGCCACGCCTCACGAACTTAAATGAAAATACGATAAACAAGACAATAACTAAAATAAAATAAACCATGAAAAATCAAGCGTTACACAAAATGCGCAATTTGCCAAAGCCACAAGGGTTATCTAAGGAAGAGAAACACGTTAAGTAGAGATTTTCGTTACCCAACCGGATTGGATGAATCCGGTTACGCTCAACTAGAATCGTTCCTCAACGGCACCACCAGAGATACGCTGGAGGGAGAGAAATTCGTCGCCTTCTTCGTGTCACGCTGTATTTGGAAAGTCCCGGCGGAATCTTCTAAATATGGAAACAAATATCTCCAAATAAGGTAGGAGAGAGAAAAGGTGGTGGATTGAGAAATATTTAAGGAATGAAATATTTCTATTATGGTAGGCTAAGAGCTTAATTTGGAAAGTGATATTTGGATTTAGTACGGGGATGAGGAAGGGGTCGGGCTTGTTGGAGTTTGGTGGTGGCCGGTTTTGTGAGAGAGGAGGTGGCGGCTTGGAGGTTGGAGGAGGGGCCGGGCTTGCAAGGGAGTAGAGGAAAGGAAGAAGGAGGGAGGCCGAGATTGAGAGGGGAGGAGAGGTGGCCGGCGGCCAAAGAGGAAGAAGAAGGAGGAGGGCCGAAACTTGCCTTGGAGAGGAGGGGGATTTCAATTCTTGAAATTGGTTTCCTTTTCATTCATTCACTAAGCATTAAGCAAAAGATATATGCCTATATATACGCTACACCACTCAATCTCCCTCCAATCTAACATCAAAATTCAGAAATGAACATGTGATGGTTATATGCACCCATCATAGCTCATGAAATGAAATAATTAAAATACTACGTGATGGTTATAAGCACCATCTTACATGAACTTAAAACATGAAATAAAATGATAATTCGAAATAAAACAAGTAATAAAATATATTATTACTCCATCATAATTTATTAATATTTATCATTAATAAATTATAAATGGGCTTGCGCTCCGGACGGCTGTTGTGGCGACGCTCTTCATGGTCATGTATCAGTGCGCCATCGCCGTCTTCAAGTAGTTGCGGGCCGTCGTCTCCATTCATATCTACCGGGTCACCATCATCGTCAGAGGGAGGACGCTCCTTGGCCACATGTCGTGGGAAGTCGGCTCCTTCAATCCTCCCCCTCTTAAAAATACTCATCACTGATGAGTATGCCTGTGTGTACTCGCCTGAAAGGTCATCGACGGGGAAGAAGGACCTGCATGGCAAAAGGTGGTCTTGGAGGGACCTCAAATACGCGTTAGCCAAAGAAGGAAAAAGAATTTCAACAACATCCACCAACGTACCTCCGATGGGGACCGAGAAGGAGAATGATCCTAGAAAACTATCACCACCCAACCCAATAGAAAACATAGTGGAAAATATATATGGAGAGGTAGACATTTCATGTTGCATTAAAGCATAAAGCGTAAAATATGTAACGATAAAAATAGGAGCTATGCCCCAATCAGTGGAAAATTTTAATAGAAACGTCATGTCACCATATTTCCGTAAAATCCGTAAAAAGTAGACTAGCCGATTCGTTAATATTTCTAAGGTGCCCGGGGGCATCCGTTCGGGGGTGAGACAAACCAAAACCAAATCTTTCATATAGCGGTGGAAGATTATTTGATACAACATAGCAAGTAATTTAATGGACACATTTAGAAGGATCAAGAAATGAAAAATGCGCCTAATTAAATTAAAACCATGAGGGGAGAACCCATGTGCAACATGACTGGAATTAATAGTAGAAAATAACGGAATTAAGTCAGGTGGCACGGGCTCTTTCAGTTGAAAAATCAAATCAGTGGAGCCTAATGTTATCGTTTTAAATTTGGTGTTAAACTTAGATTTAAAAATATCATAATAATAGGCTTTCAGAAAATGCTCGTCACCAACTACGTTCACCCACATCTTTATAAGTAAGTCTAACGGGAAGGCGGGAATAATAAACTTCTCTAAATATAGAGGGCTAAAAATGACGAACTCATCTACTCGAGCTAAGGGTAACGGAGGGAGAGTCGACAGGGTTGACTCCGTAGGGGGAACCAAGTGACACTCAACGTCAAAACATGGATTAAGCGTCCAGGAGAACGCCTCCGGTTGAAAGCCATTAAAATCAAAAGTAAACTCGAATAGTGGATTCGTCCTCACTAAAAACTCATGCTCAGTTAACTTTTCACCACAGAATGAATCCATCAAATCAGCCGACATGTCTTCTAACACATTAGATATTTTATTCAATTTAGCTTCAGTGATCGTCCCTAAGGTAGGCAAATTTATTTCTGATAAAACTTCTAAACTAGCTTGGGCCTCAGGCAAAGGAGCTGTCATCAAAGAAAAATCTATCGGGCCCTCAGTGCTACCGTCATCCAAAGATAATATTTCCTCGCGGGGTAAATCTACTACAACTTCACATTCTATGTCGACCAATTCTTCCCATGAGGTGGGGACATCGTCTAAGTCAGTAATAGGGGATGGGAAAATCAAATCCAGGGGAGTATAAAAATTAGCTCGAATCCCAAGCAGCGATGATAACGTCAAAGGACTAACTCCCGGATGTATAACACTAAGCTTATCCCAAACTGAACATCCATCCCAAGGTGACTCTTCCAATACCGTAGAAATATCTAATAAGCCTGGGTCAACCTTAATAATGTCGGGTCCTAGCAAGTCATCACCTAATTCAGTAACAGGTACGCTCTCAGCTTCGGATGACTCTACTGACTCTGCTGGAACATCTTCTGAATCAGGGTCATCAGAAGACTCCATGACTAAAATATCGTCGAAGGGGATTAGAGATGATTCCTCAGGGGAGAAATCCTCATCCAAATCACTGGGATATCCAGTATCCTCATCGTCACTAAAAGCGTCAGTGAAACTTACCTCGTCCTCAGTGACAGGCTCAGTCCTAATCACATCCTCAGGTTCAACAAGAGAGTCAGACACTATCGTAAGTGAAGAAAAACTCTCACCTAGCTGATTAACTTCATCATCCAGAGATTCTGTATCCACATAGGAATCCTCAAAGGTATCAGTCACTATATCAGAGGGCTTAGATGTCGAAGCTAAAGAAGCAAGCACCCTAATAGTAACCTCTTTCGAGTTCAAATTTTGGGGTCTAAATGGCTTATGTTCCCTATAGGTGGGACTAGGCACACTTTGGGTATTACTACCTCTCTGGGGATATGATCTATCCTGAGGCGTAGGGGCACTCCTATAAGCAGATACGGGTCTAGTGCCGTAACTATTCGTACTAACGGGTGTGGTGCTATTAGTGCGCAAGTAGGCGGGATCAAATTGATCCGAGAGGAGGCTACGTATGTGCGGCCAAGCATAACGATAGCTACCAACACGACGCACTTCGTTTAACCAAAATAATCGGGCTCGACCAACTAATCGCTCTCGGGCAAAGTTAACCTTCTCGTAGTCATCCCAAAAGTGACAATTAAAATAAAGTTCTATACCCTTAAGCCAATCCCTAAAAATTTTAGGACACCCTAAACCGTCATACGTGGGGGTCCTACTAAACGTGGGAGGATAAGTGTGGGAATGAGTAGCATGTACGTCATAAGCCATCTTAGCGCGAACTGGGGAGAAAAATTCACCCGGACTTAGTGCATGTGCAAGGAAAAGGGTACTAGGACAACTTAACTCTAACAAAGATGGAATTGTTTCCGCTTAACTACTAGGGTCTTAAATATGATAAAATAGGGTTTTTGCTGGAAAAATATGAGGATCATTAAAAAATTTTGCTGGATTTTTTTTACAGAGAAAATAAAAATCTAGGCCGCTATTGGCACACTAAATACTAAATTTCAAATTTATTAATAAAAATAAATACTTAATGAAAAATAATTTTTTTTTGATTTTCTTACTAATAATTAGATGGATAAATTTCAGAAATTTTAAATTTTAAATTTTAAGAAAATTAAAATTTTCTTAAGGTCGCTATTTGCAGACCAACTATTAAATTATAAAATAACTTAATAAAAATAATGACTTAATGAAAAATAATTTTTTTTGATTTCTTATTAAAAATAAGATAGAGAATTTCCAGAATTGTATTTTTTTAGATTTTGAGAAAAATTTTAAATTTTGAATTTGGGATTGAAAATTGGAAATTTGAAATTTTGAATTTTGAAATTTGAAATTGGAAATTTCAAATTTGAAATTTAAATTTTTAATTTTGAAATTTGAAATTTGAATTTTAAATTTTGAAATTTGAAATTGAAATTCGAAATTTGAAATTTGGAATTTGAAATTTTAAATTTGAATTTTAAATTTTGAAATTTGAAATTGAAATTCGAAATTTGAAATTTGAAATTTGAAATTTGGAATTTGAAATTTTAATTTTGAATTTTGAAATTCAAAATTTGAAATTTGAAATTTGAAATTTGAATTTTGAATTTTGAAATTTGAAATTTGAAATTTCGAATTTGGAAATTTGAGATTTGAAATTTGAAATTTTAAATTTGAATTTTGAAATTCGAAATTGCAAATTTGAAATTTGAAATTTAAAATTTGAAATTTGAAATTTGAATTTTAAATTTTGAAAGGGGTGGATTGCCAATTAGGAAATTGACGAGAACCTCCCTCTGATACCAAATTGATGTAGGCCCGCTGTTTCGAGCGTTTTGGTGGCCAATAAATTAACGCGACGCTCTCGAATAATTCTCACGTTACACTCTAGCATTTAACTTCGCAGCGGTTTAATTAATATTATTACTAAACAACAATTATGGAGGGTTCGCGAAGCCCTTCAAGATAGTACCAAGGCGATAGGCCAAGGTCCTCTCAAGCGAAAGAACCCACACGGTTCGATCAAGCGTGTTGTACCAAAAGAGAAACCACCGAAAACAAAAGATTCAGGCAAGGTGGTTCTCTCCCAACAAAATATAAAACGAGGGCCGCCACGCCTCACGAACTTAAACGAAAATACGATAAACAAGACAATAACTAAAATAAAATAAATCACGAAAAATCAAGCGTTACACAAAATGCGCAATTTGCCAAAGCCACAAGGGTTATCTAAGGAAGAGAAACACGTTAAGTAGAGGTTTTCGTTACCCAACCGGATTGGATGAATCCGGTTACGCTTAACTAAAATCGTTCCTCAACGGCACCACCAGAGATACGATGGAGGGAGAGAAATTCGTCGTCTTCTTTGTGTCACACTGTATTTGGAAAGTCCCGGCGGAATCTTCTAAATATGGAAACAAATATCTCCAAATAAGGTAGGAGAGAGAAAAGGTGGTGGATTGAGAAATATTTAAGGAATGAAATATTTCTATTATGGTAGGCTAAGAGCTTAATTTGGAAAGTGATATTTGGATTTAGGACGGGGATGAGGAAGGGGTCGGGCTTGTTGGAGTTTGGTGGTGGCCGGTTTTGTGAGAGAGGAGGTGGCGGCTTGGAGGTTGGAGGAGGGGCCGGGCTTGCAAGGGAGTAGAGGAAAGGAAGAAGGAGGGAGGCCGAGATTGAGAGGGGAGGAGAGGTGGCCGGCGGCCAAAGAGGAAGAAGAAGGAGGAGGTCCGAAACTTGCCTTGGAGAGGAGGGGGATTTCAATTCTTGAAATTGTTTTTCTTTTCATTCATTCACTAAGCAATAAGCAAAAGATATATGATTATATATAGGCTACACCACTCAATCTCCCTCCAATCAAACTTCAAAATTCAAAATTCAAAAATGAACATGTGATGGTTATATGCACCCATCATAGCTCATGAAATGAAATAATTAAAATACTACGTGATGGTTATAAGCACCCATCATACATGAACTTAAAACATGAAATAAAATGATAATTCGAAATAAAACAAGTAATAAAATATATTATTACTCCATCATAATTTATTAATATTTATCAATAATAAATTATAAATGGGCTTGCGCTCCGGACGGCTGTTGTGGCGACGCTCTTCATGGTCATGTGTCAGTGCGCCATCGCCGTCTTCAAGTAGTTGCGGGCCGTCGTCTCCATTCATATCTACCGGGTCACCATCATCGTCAGAGGGAGGACGATCCTTGGCCACATGTCGTGGGAAGTCGGCTCCATCATAATAGAACATAAACTATCATAGAAAATAATAGGATTTGGTGTCTCAAGCATTAAACATATTTCTATATTGAGCATGTAAATAGAAGGGGGCATATAATGCAGCATGTATGCAAACTTGGGTTTATCCCAAGGCACCCTATAGTGCACATGGTTCCAACACAGCATCACAAATCATCAAATAAAAATCATCACATGGGTACTCTCATTCGCTATAGGCATACAAGACCAAGGCAAAGAACTTATGCAGTGGTTCAGAGCTGCCCCTCTCCAGTTCTACACTAGAGGAACATGTCTGGTAGTACCATCAGGCTGCAGCCCAAGCACCCCACCCATGACTGCACCTATTCTCAGTGTAGCGGGATGTTGAGGCGGAGTCTCGAACCTAGGCCCCTTGATAAATCCCTTTCCTAACAAGGACTAACACCAACTGAGTTGCATTTTTTGATGTAATGGTCTAGAGCCGCCCCTCTCTTGTTCTACACTAGAGAAACACGTCCAGTCCCACCACCAAACTACATCCCAAGCACCCCACCCATGATCGCACCTATTCTAAGTTTGGCGGAATGTTGATGTGGAGTCTCGAACCCAACCCCCTTGATAAATCCCTTTACTAACAGGGACTATCATCAACTGAGATATGGGTGGCTATAGACCGGAGCGGGCCGGCTCTGGAACACCAAATCAAGAACTCTCGCTGAGGCTCCACCTGCACAAGGATCACAACACCATCAGGCTAGTCCATCAGTTAACCTATTCTTGCCAATTTTATCAATTTAAGCACAACCAATGCTAAGAAACCTTTATTATCCTTGCTCACTCATGGGCTTCATCGCCCGGGCTTGTCCAAATGTCCACAACAATTTCCACATAAGGAGACTTACCTTGTTGGGACACCCTGCACACGTGAATCATAATATCACGGGGTAAGCTAGCCGACCATAAAGATAAGGCCATGCATACACATCACATTCAACAAGCATATCCTTTCTGTATATAAACCACCATTCGTTCTCACACAAAATTAAGGGCATCACAACGACGTCTTTGCCACAATTAGATTACAAGCAAAAATCCTACTATGCACGTCAAGCAACATCACCGAATTGGACCAAGGAGACCCGAACCACTCTCATTTGAGATATCTAGTGCCTAAATGCTCAAATAAAGGCTTAAATGAAATGGATGCCATGCACGCATTCTAAAAAATGGGAGGAGAAGTGTTGTTATCTTACAAAACCTTTATCTCGACATGGAAACTTGTAGAAGAACTGATGAACGTGTTCACCTCATAGCCCTCTCCATAGATCCGGCCTTGGATCGATGAATGGGGCTCTGAAGCCTCTTTATTGGCGGAAGATGCTTCTTATTCCTCCTCCAAGTTCTCTCTAAACCCAAGTCTCTCAAACATAAAGAGTGAAAAATGGGAAGTAAGAACCCATCTGCCCTATTTAGGGTTCACAGACGGACATTTCTGGGCCATACGATCAATGTTTTAGAAGTTTGGACGCCCAGAATCTGCCTCTACGAACTATTAATGCTACCTACCACGCTATAGTTACTTCCAAAGCCTGCTAACTGCCTCAGGCCATCACGCTACCACCAGAAGTAGCGTTATTACCAGGCATTAGGTGCTCAACACTATCGCTCTCAATCTACTTAGTCCACACTCAATAAAAGCTATACGTCCAAAAAGGGCTACCACTAGGCGGTATCTACCTATAGTGACGTGCTGGACAAAAGCTACACGTCTAAAAAGGACTACCACCAGGCGATAGCTACCTACCGTTGTGTGGTACCTTTTAGAGACTCCAAATTCCTTAAATAAAGAAAATGGGGTGTTACACGACATACAGGATGTGAAAAATATGGAATTTGAGCTTTTCAAATTTTATACTTTCCATATACTACTGTGGGGCGGTAGGGTTAATGCCTCACATTAGTATATGATAAATTTAGCTCAGTATAAACTTTATTTCTTGTAATCTTTCCTTTCATGATGATATTTTCTTTTTGATTGATGATAATGCCAACATTACTTCTTAATTCTTTGCATTAGCCTAAACTTTTCCAACTAATAGACGACGTCATTCTTTCCAGAATGGCATGACACGTTCTATAACTCTTCCTAGATTGAAAGTTATGGACATTTTAATATTCAGCAATCAACACTTGTTTTTGCAATTTTTAAAGTGCACACTCTCTTGGGTCTTGCCCATGAGAAAGGGCTTGTCTCCTCATTAAATATATGCTTGTACCTATACACTATAAACACACAAAACACTAAATCAAATACATCACATGATTTTTTATTCTCTAACCAAGAGATGTGGAATGCATGCTCCAACAATCTCCCCCTTTCGATAATAACAAATAGTTGTATGAGAAATTAATGAAATTAAGAATATTTGTGTTTATACATAAGTGCAGTAAAAGATATATATGATTAAAATGTTTATAGCCTGAATGATTTAAATAATGCATTCTATATGAATGCCCCCCATATAAGTGTCCCCTTTATATTTTACTCCCCAAAAATATAATATCTCGTGTACCCGATTTGTCATTTTATTTCCCCCTCATTCTTTATTACCAAAAGTTGGTAGGGATGAGTGTATATATGTGAGATTTATCTGGGTCCACTTTGTGAAGTATTTTCATGATTGAGCAAAATGTAAATTATGTACTTCCTATAAATACTTGCCCTACATAGATGCGTGATATGAAAAAATTTTAATGTACTCCCCTAAATTATATAATTTATGAAGTTGATCACCGCCTTTTTGTTAATATAAAAAGAGGGTAGAGGATGAGTGTATGCAATGAGAATGAATGAGATCTATGTAGTGTAGATAATTGAATGCAAAGTGTATGTTCATATATACCACTCTACCACTTGTTGAGAAAGCAAATGTATGCATGATTGAATAAAGTATTATAGTGATAAACACAAAGGAAGCAATTAAATTAAAATACAACTTATTAAACTATTTTACCACTTGTTGAGAAATTAAATAATCATGATCAAGCACAAGTAGAATGCATAAAAAGTATTGTAAGCATTCTTAAAATAAACATCTTTTAGAACTAAGATCATATAAAAGATAATGAGTTTAAAAACCAATAAGAAGATGTTTTCTATTTATGTACAAGTGTATAACCTCGGGCTTGTGGAAGCGAAAGGCCCAAGGAATAGAGGCAAGATGAGTTTTTAGGAGAACGTTGTATTATTATGCGAGAAGGACCAAGCTATAACCTACTCGTGGGGTGAGAGGGGCCTAGGCGAGAGGGTCCCAAGGGAGAGGGGCCCAGGCGTGAGCCGCGCTATGGTCCAGGCGAGCGGATGCCCGAGGAGGGGAAATCGCAAGGCGAGTGCCGACTCGCTAGGCGAGAGGACTCTAGGGGGAGCTCTCACCCGCGAGACGGTGCTCTCGCCAAACACCGGTTCAACGAGAGGCCTAGTACCAGTTCGGGTTCTGTCAAGGGACGGTTCAGGTAGGGCTGGGTTTATCTTTTTAGCCCCATGGGATTTTACGCTTTTACCCTGCGAGGTCTGCGTATAACCCTTCACAATAGCAGAGTTTAGCTGTTGGCAGACCAGACTAAGGGTATTCTGGTAATTTCAGGTCAGTTAAATTTGGTTATTGGCAATTCAGGTTCAGAGGCCTATAAATAGACCGGTAAGGTGACTTGTAGATGTAGGCTGAACCTTCTTCTCTTCCATTAAGGCACCTAGCTCAGCATTGGCTAGGGAGGGGAAGACTATTTGATTCTTCCGGGTAAGAGGTTGGACCTCCGAGCTGAAGCCCACAGCTTTTTCTTTCGAAAATATTGTAAGGAGAGAGGTCCAAGGAGAGTAAGTGTGGGCTGCAATTTTAGGTCCGAGCTTTAGGAGGGACCGACTTTGTTGGTTCCAACAACAAGAGATGTTATTTCATTGAAATTTTGCAAGTATGATTTCAAAATATCAAAGAGAGATAAACTACAATGTAAACTAATTTGTATTTCAAGTAAAATAAACATTGTAGTGGGCATGATTTATTATCTAGTGCATTTACTAATGTTTGTTGGGAATAATATAGATAATTATTAGGATCCAATTCTCTTGAGTAGAAGTTTTATGGAAGATAATGATGTGTATTAATAGTGTTTTGATAAAGTATACAAGTGAATTAATCAAAACACATGAAGTTAATAATTGAATAACACAACATTAAAATACATAAATAATTTTGCTTTCATAATATTTCAATCCACATAAATAAAGAGTACATATATCAAGGTGCTCTTCACACACAATGCTTATTAAAACTTATCAGGGTGGAAAGTAATGTGTAGGGGGATCATATTTATTCTTTTTAACTTTATTTTTTATTTTTGTGAGCCAGTGTATTAAGGGAAGTTGTGTATAATTTATTTGTACAAAACACTTTATAATTCTTTTTCCAAAGTGCACAATCTCATAATGTATATTAATACTTATCAAGAGGTTTAGTAGTGCTTTATGGAGTTTTTCTTGTCAAATTTTATTTGATTTTAGTCCAGGACTGCACATTTACTAGTTTTGCAAACAATATAATTTTATTTTTTCAACCAATTGTCTCTAATGAATAAGTGCATAGAAAACAAAGAGTTCAAACATCAATTTAACGTAGTGTGGGTAATCTATTTATGCATTTTAATTATTATATTATTAAACTACACAATCTTGAAAGTATAAGATTAAAAATACATGTAGGTTATCAAAATAAGTGAGGGTGTAAAATCATAATCAAACATAAAACATTACTCATACTTATAGGCATGTTAAACTCTCCTACACAAGTTTTCTACAATCAATTTCAGTGCACATTACAAGATAGTTTTCAAGGTATGACATAAATAAAACAGGTTTTTAAGAGACTTGAAAATTAAATTAAATATTGTATTTAATCTTTAATAAATATAATTAGTCTTCCTTGACAAAAACAGTATATAACAAGCAATTTTAGTAATTTCTGTTTTTTTCAAAAAATACAAGACTATTAACACACACATAGAATAATCAGAAAAGCATACTTTTGTTCCTTTAAAAATGTTTTGAAATTTTATAATTGATTTCAGATATTGTCAAAATTAAATAATTTTCTGGAAAAACATAAAAGTCTTTAATGGCCTTTTCTATAATTGATTTTGTATGACAAAAAAAAGAAAAAAAAACAATTTTATGCTACCGCCAACATTAGTATTAATGCTTGGTACTAGCAATAAAGAATTTGAATTTTTCTTTTAAAATATGATTTTTGATAATTTTTTATTCTAATTTTTCTTGATTTATATTTTATAAGATAAGTGACACAAAGTACCGCAAAGAGTTTTGGAAAATAACGAAAAATTTATGGATTTAATAACTTTGGCCTAAGGTGTCAAGAGTAGTGTTTTTTTTAAAAATGCTAGTGTTTTTCAAATATATGAAAGCTCAAAGAAATACAATGTGCAAAACATATAGTAGCATGTTTGAACAAAAATATGCATGATATAAATAATCATAGTGTAAAATATTGTTCATGTAATGAATGTGATATGTGAGCATATAAGATTATACAAATTCACTATGTGTCTACACTCTAGCCCAAACAAAGTAACAAATAAGCAAAAAGAGCTATCAAATACTATAGGTTTGGATTTAAGTCCCATAAGCACATAGTAGAAGTCGCTCAACCTAGCACTCTTTCCCACAGTGCCTCGCAACTCCCCACTATAACCCTCCCCAATTAAGGATAAGACATGACTTAGATGTTATGTATTCTACTGCATGAAAATTTTTGTCCTCACTAATATGAGCCACATAAGATATGAGAACAATAATAGACATATTAAACATTTGAACCTTAAAATATAAATATAGATACAATAAATTTCTTTTTTTAAACTTATTTTAGTGAATCTTATTAATATGTTTTGGTGATTTTTAAATTATTATATAAATTAACCATTTTATTTTGTTTTTTAGAGATTAGCTACAACATATGTAAAATATATGATAGTAGAAAATAATGATACTTGCAAAAAAAATTAATTTTTAGAATTTAACATTTATTGAATATCATTATTTCTAAAAAAGTGGAGTTATCGCCCGTGTTAGAAACTATCACTGGGCACTAGCAATGGAGATTTGATTTTGTTGTTTAAAACACAAGTTTTTTTGTAATTTTTAAATTCTTATTTATCTTGATCTTGATTTTTCATTATAGGGGCAATCATATGGAGCAAAACATCTGAGAATTTGTTAAAAAGTCGCACAATAAATATTTTTGCCTAAGACCTTTAATAACCGATTTTAAATCCCTTTTTCAAAAAGATTTCATTAATCTTGATAATATCACTTTAGATATTTGGTATTCACTTTATAATAATATTATAAGACAATTATAGGAAATGGATTTTAAAGGGATAGAAACTAGAAAATAAGATAGATATGCCACTTGAATATGATATGACTTTTTATTCATTTTCATTCAATTTGATTTATTTAAGAATTTTGGCTTATTTTTGGGCAAGTCATATAGTAAAAAATATATAGTGACCATGATAAATGTTGGCTCAAAGGAAATTACAAAAAAAATATGAACATCGTGAAGTAGATTATCTAATATTTTATTTTGACTTATTTCTACTTCATGCAATATAATTATATCTAATAAATAGGAGAATTAGGTTTCCAAAAGGGACCTGGTGAAACGGTTCCTTTGGGTATCCAAATATAGCATGTTGCTTTATGGGGAGAAGGTAATGAATAGACCCTTTTGAGTGGAGTAATGTTTCATCTTTAATTTTGTGCCTCCATTCATATCTTAAGTTAATATTTTTTATAATTCATATTTTCATGAGGATTTTAAAAAAATATTATTAATAGGAAATCTGTTAACATTTAATTTAACATAAGGAGATACTAAATGGGGATCGAAATTAATATGTTTTTTGAAATTTTCTACAAGGTGTTTGTTACAATAATATTTAAAATACTAGTAGAAGACTCATATAATTTTGAAGATAAATTTGAAATAAATGATTTTTTCTTACTTGAATTTTTTTTCACAAATACTTTTAAAGATTCTAGTTTTTCCTTTAGAACTTTAATCTCATTTATTAATGTTTTACAATGCTCTTTTGAAATTAGATGCTCGTTTCAAAATCCTTGAATTTTTCTTTAAGATTTTCGCAATCAAAACAAGGTTTAGACATTTCAACTAAAGTGCGGGAGGGAGAACTAGACACATTAAGATTTAGTTTATCCTCGTTTTCCACCGCTTCACCGTGCTGAGGGCCCACGTGGGGCTGCACAAATCGAGGCCCAGAGAGAGAAAAAGCCGGCCTCCTCTTCGCCTTCCTCTGCATAAATTTTTTCTGCCTGTTCATTTTCTCTCCAAATCATATGCTTGCTATAAATATCCCCTTACCCGGGTCAATCTTGCGCTCTTATCCCCCGCTTCACCCCAACACTCATCCTCATTTCCCATCCATCTCGCGTACCAATTTTTCCTCTACAGTCTCGCTCCTCAACTTTAGACGGTCTCGCTGGTTCTCTCCGTCTCCTGCCCCAGTCGTCTCGCATAAACATGGAAAGAAGAGAGTTGAAGAGGGCGAGGGGCACAGCCGATGCGAGAGGTGATTCGCCGATGATGACTTCCCCCCCCCCCCCCCCGGCCGCATTTCCACAGACGAATATGATACCTTCACCCGAGAATTCATGACGGAGGGATTCGAGTCACGTCCACCTAAAGTCAGCGAGTCCATCAATACGTTTTCCCCCGGGAAACTTGCCTTCCCCATCTCGCAATTCGAGGCGGGGTTGAGACTGCCTCTCTGGCCAGAGGTAAAATAGGTCCTGAAATACTTTGGCACAGTTCCCGCACAGCTAAACCCCAATGCCATCTCGATACTAGTCGCCTTTGCCAGTTACATGTGGCATGAGCGAATCGAGTTTATCCTGACTGTTTTCTATAAGCTGTTCATCTACCACGCCAACCATGACGGGGTGTCGTACTTCACGGGACAAGGTCTCAAGGTCTGCGAGATGCCCAACAAAAACCACCACTAGCTCACGCACTTTGTATTTGTCTGCGACAACTTGGGGGGCGTCCAGCTCGTGCCCGTATCGCCTGTTGAAGTGTTCTACATAACTCCCCAAGTCGGCTGCACAGACAAGCTACTCTGTAACTACCTCACCGGAAAGAACTTTGAGGTCCAGTTCCTGAGGCTCGACCTTGACTCCCTTCTCCCCATACTTTTTGGCAAAGGTATGCTCGCCCACCACCTTTGGTCTCACCTTTACTATTTTCATCTTGCTGTTTCTAGCCTTTAACCCTTCGTCTCGCCATTATTAGGAGAGAGGAATGTGCTTGCTCATCCTCCGTAAAAGAGCAACATAAAACCATCTAAAGATATCACTCTCGCCAACATGGCGGCCGAGGCGGCTAAGGAATCCTTGACCCCCTCCCTCAAGAAAAGGCATGCTGAAGGCTCTGCTCTATCTCACCTCAGCCCCTCGAAAAAGGTGAAGATGAAGATGAAGAAAGTGGTGTCCCTCCCGACCGAGAAGACGAGGAAAGCCCCCAGGGAGACGGTGGTGGTGTCAGGGTCTCTGAGCGCTATCTCCCTAGGGTCTCAGTCTCCCCGGTCACCTCGGGCATCTCCTCAACGGGCCGTTCTGCAAACTGGTGAGGCGACACTGCTTGCCCAACAAGCCAACACCTCATGTCAACCATCCAGGTCCCCATCTCGCGAGGTTGGATCTTCCAATCGCCTAGTCCACTCTGCCCATCAGAATTTCAATATGGGCCCTGTGGTTCTAGATGCAGTTAACGACCCGACTCTGATATGGGACAAGGGGGCGAATCGAGTATCCATATCTACCCTCCTTCCCTCCTGGAAAGAGCAGGACCAGCCCACTGGTCATGCCTTCTTTTTGGGCTTTGGCCTTTATGGGGGCCCCGAGCCAGATCCTGTCGACAAGGCCTCCTCGTGAGATTTAGTTCAAAAGGCAGCGAACTCCCAACTACGCACCCTGGAGCTTTCGCATCAGCTCTCGCACAGCCTGATCTTCAACAACCAAAACTGGAAAGGATACTAAGTGAATCTGGCAGTGAAATGCGAGAAGTCTGGAGACCTCACAAAGAGGCTGGCTGTGGCCGAAAATCTTCTTGCCAAGGCTCGGGCGGCGAGGTGAGTTTACTCCCCTACTCAGTTCATTTCCCGCACACTTGATATTAACTTAACAAATGGTTCCTACAGGATGCCGAGATGACGGATAGATTGCACTCGCGCATAGCGGAGCTGGAGGCAGAGGTAAAAGGCCTGAAGTCCCAGATCACCCAACTTCGGGACACTGCTCCCTCACTCTCTCGCTCAGCGATTCCCCTACCTCCTCAATATTCTCATGAGGAGGTCGAGGAACTCTACTGAGATGCTAACTTCTGGACTGCCGAGTTGATGTTGAAGATGATAAAAGAGATGGGAGTCGTTAAGGAAGGCTGCGAGGACTTCACTGCCCGCGACCTCGTACCGGAGATCTATGGTGAGGGGGAAGGAGGCTCATCCTCCTGCGAGGAGTAGAAGGCTTCCAGAACATGATATTATTATTTTCTTGTCATCCTGACAGTGTACCTTTCATTTCTGTTCTGGACCAGATTTTATACTGGACATGATATTTAGTGGATGTGATATGTATATATATATATATATATATATTTGGGTAACGTGCCACGCTTCCAGATAAGTTATACCTTTGCGTTCTGGTTATTTACAAGACAATCTTAAAATCGACTCGTATTTGTGAGACGGGGTCACCCCTCATCTCGCCTCCTGGCTACGGTGTAAACCTTGCCCAAAGTGCGATTCGTCGTTCTCCCATTGCTCTTGCAAGCAAGCACTTCTTCTCGCCTCTTTTTCGGATACCTCCCTGCACAAGTGGCCTCGAGGGTTCGATTTCCCCTCTTCTTTTTCTTTTGACAGGAAACTTCCCTACCCTACCCATCATAACTGGGGTCTCCCTTATCCTGTCGAACAATAAAGATTCTTCCCTTACGACATTTCATCACTTGCTACTTAACCTAGTCACGACCATGCCAGCTTGGTTAGAGCCTGGTCAGCGGGTCTTCTCGGGGTCTCCTTTCCTCAACCAACTCCAACGACCGAGTTAGCCTATAGCCCTGCCAGCTTGATGAGAGCCTGGTCAGCGGGTCTTCTCAGGGTCTCCTCTCCTCAACCAAATCCAACCACCGAGTGAGCCTACAGCCCTGCCAGCTTGATGAGAGCCTGGTCAGCGGGTCTTCTCGGGGTCTCCTCTCCTCAACCAACTCTAACCACCAAGTTAGCCTATATCCCTGCCAGCTTTAGGAGAGCCTGGTCAGCGGGTCTTCTCGGGGTCTCCTCTCCTCAATCAACTCCAACCTACCGAGTGAGCCTATATCCCTGCCAGCTTGATGAGAGCCTTGCCAGCGGGTCTTCTCGGGGTCTCCTCTCCTCAACCAACTCCAACCACAGAGTGAGCCTACAGCCCTGCCAGCTTGATGAGAGCCTAGTCAGTGGGTCATCTCGGGGTCTCCTATCCAACCAACTCCAACCACCGAGTGAGCCTACTGCCCTACCAGCTTGATGAGAGCCTGGTCAGCGGGTCTTCTCGGGGTCTCCTCTCCAAACAAACTCCAACCACCGAGTGAGCCTACAACCCTGGTAGCTTGATGAGAGCCTAGTCAGCGGGTCTTCTCAGGGTCTCCTCTCCTCAACCAACTCCAACCACCGAGTGAGCCTACAGCCCTGCCAGCTTGATAAGAGCCGTATCAGTGGGTCTTCTCGGGGCCTCCTCTCCTCAACAAACTCCAACCACCGAGTAAGCCTACATCCCTGCCAGCTTGATGAGAGCCTGGTCAGCGAGTCTTCTTGGGGTCTCCTCTCCAAACCAACTCCAACCACCGAGTGAGCCTACAGACCTGCTAGTTTGATTAGAGCTTGGTCAGCGGGTCTTCTTAGGGTATCCTCTCCAAACCAACTCTAACCACCGAGTGAGCCTACAGCCCTGCCATCTTGATGAGAGCCTGATCAGCGGGTCTTCTCGGGGTCTCCTCTCCTCAACCAACTCCAACCACTGAGTGAGCCTACATCCCTTCCAACTTGATGAGAGCCTGGTCAGCCGGTCTTCTAAGGGTCTCCTCTCCTCAACAAACTCCAACCACCGAGTTAGCCTACAGCCCTGCCAGCTTGATGAGAGCATGGTCAGCGGGTCTTCTCGGGGTCTCCTCTCCTCAACCACAGCAATCTAATCTCATGAAGAAAAACTCAGAAATGCATTATATTAGGGAATCGCGCCACGCTTACAAATAGGAAGAACATTAGAGACATGATCAATAAGTATAAAAAGGACACTTAGGGGTAGAATCGCTTCAGGTCATCACCGTTTCGAGCGCAATCAAGGGGTATCCCGTCCACATCCTTGAGGTGGTACCCTCCTGACTTCAAGACCTCCTTTATTATAAAGGGGCCCTCCCAGTTGGGGTTGAGCTTTCCCACGGAGGCCCCCTGCATGCGGCATCTACCTTCTTGAGGACCAAGTCCCACTTCTGGACATGCTTTATCCTGATGTTCTTATCTAATTACTTGGACATTTGGCCCTTGACTTCCTCCTGTCAGATATATGCTAGCTCCCTTAGCTCCTCTACTAGGTCGAGAGAGAGCCTCTTCTCCTCTCCATTATCCTCTTGCCACCCTTCATCTCCCCTCCTTTCTACTGCCACCCTGGGGGATTCAACCTCAAACTCTACAGGTATGACGGCCTCCGAGTCATGGGAGAGTTTGAAGGGCGTCTCTCCCGTGGTGGTATTTGGTGTAGTCCTCAGAGCCCATAGAACGGAGGGGAGATGCTCCACCCAACTTCCCCTCAAGTTCTCTACCTTCTTCTTCAAGTGGTACACGATGATCTTGTTCGTGGCTTCTACCTGTCCATTGCTTGGGGGGTGATGAACCGAGGCGAACCAAAGATCTATGCAAAGTTGGACATAGAAGACTACAAATTCTCTACTAGCAAACTATGGTCCGTTATCCGTGACAATAGCCAAAGGGAGCCCATGCCGGCAGATGATCTCTCCCCACACAAAGTTATTGACTACCTACGATGTCACCTTTGCTAATTCCTTCACTTATAACCACTGTGAAAAGTAATCCACCATGACCAGCAGGAACTTCCTCTTACCACTGGCTTGGGGAAACGGGCCCACCAGGTCTAAACCCCATATGGCGAAGGTCAATTGAGCCGTGATCGTGCGCAATCTCTGAGCTGGGAGGAGTTGAAGGGGGGAGAATCCTGGCATTTTTTACATCTCCTTACAAATTCTTCAGCATCCCTCCTGAGGGTAGGCCATAAGTAGCCCTGTCTCAGCACTCTCCCTTCCAGGGTCCGACTCCCTGAATGGCTTCCACATTCTCCCGAGTGAACTTCTTCCAGTACCCTCGATGCCTCCTTTTCAGACACGCACCGAGCTAGTAGGCCAGATAACGTATTTTGGTAGAGGATTCCTTCTTTCAACAGGTAATACGCCGACTTGTACCTTACCCGCTTCCTCTCAAGGTTCCCTTCGGGTAGACGTCCTGATGTCAAGAAAGTCACAAATGGGTCCATCCAGGACCCATCCTGGTCAACTTCCATTAATTCTCCCTCCTCTATGGAAGGCCTGAAGAGCTCCGTCATAGTCTCTCCAGCCTGAGGGCCGTGTTTAGCGAGCAGGTCCGCCCAAGTATTCTCTTCCCTTGGAATATGTCGAATTGAGAAGCTGCGGAACTGTCCGATGATACCCTTTTCCTTTACTAGGTACAGTTGGAGGGTGGGCTCCCTCACTTTAAACTCCCCATTGATATGCCTCGCGACCACCATAGAATCCATGGAGACCCTAACTTCCTGTATACCAAGTTCACGAGCCACCCTGAGCCCTGCAATGATGGCTTCATACTCTGCCTGATTGTTCATGAGGGAGAAGTGGATCTTCAAAGCCTGCTCGATCCTGGTCCCTTCGGGACTAATTAAGATCACCCCTCCTCCGAAAGAACTTCTTCCCGAGGCCCCATCCACGAGTATTTCCTAAGCCACCACGGGAGGTGCTTCCATCTCCTCGACCTCGACCACGTAATATGTCAAGAAGTCTGCTATCACCTGCGCCTTGATGGCCACTCAAGGGACAAAGTCGAGGTTGAACTCGCTGAGCTCTATCGACCACTTGAAAAACCTCCCCAAATGCTCCACCCCCTCTAAAATGCAGTAAAGAGGGTAATCCATCACGACCTGGATAGAATGGGCTTGGAAGTACGACCCGAGCTTCCGAGCTAAGATGATGAGGGCAAAGGCTAGCATTTTAAGGATAGGGTATTTTAGCTCTGCCTTTTTAAGGAACCTGCTCACGTAATATATTGGGAACTGCTTCTTACCCTCTTCTCGTATGAGGACCGAACTTATCGCCCCCCGTCCCTACTCCCAAGTAAAGGAACAGACTCTCTCCCTCTCACAGCCCTTGAAGTAGCGGCGTATGGGTGAGCTTTTGCTTCAAAGCTAGAAAGGCCCTCTCACATTCAGGGGTCCATTCAAATTTCTTCCCTCCCCTCAGAGTTTGAAAGAAGGGGGAGCACCTCTCTCCTACCCTGGAAAGGAACCTGCTCAACCAAGCCAACTTACCGGTGAGACGTTGGACCTCCTTAGCATCCTTCGGAGATTCCAACTCCAGATCTCTTTTACTTTGTCCGGATTAGGTTCTACTCCTGATGGGGTGAGGAGGTGTCCTAAAAACTTCCCATGCTTGCCCTGAATACGCATTTTAGAGGGTTGAGCCTCATCTTATACTTCCTTATGGTTCTAAAGGTTTCCTCTAGATCCAAAATGTGGGACTCGAGATCCCGACTCTAAATCATCAGGTCGTCTACGTAGACCTCGAGGTTCCGCCCCTTCTGTTCCCGGAAGACCCGGTCCATCATTCTCTGGTAGGTTGCCCCCACGTTCTTCAACCCGAAGGGCATCATATTGTAGCTAAAACACCCATCTTCAGTTACGAAGGTGACATTCTTGATGTTCGGAGGGTGCATGCGTATTTGGTGGTACCCTAAAAAGGCATCTAAAAAACTCATTAGTGGAAAATCGACGGCTGAATCGACCAGCGCTTCGATTCAAGGCAGAGGGTAATAATCCTTAGGGCACGCTTTATTCAAAAGAGAAAAATCGATACACATTCTCCATTTTCTCTCCCCTTTTTTCACCATTACAAAATTGCTTACCCACCCCGGATACCTATTTGCAGATATAAACCCTACCTGGAGCAACTTCACCACCTCCTCTCTTATGGGCCTGACCATCTTGGAAGTGATGGCCCTCTTCTTCTATTGAATGGGATGGACCATGGGGTCAAGGCTGAGACGATGGAATGCCACATCCACGTCGACCCCCGGCATATCAGCTGCGTGCCATGAAAAGACCTCAATGTTCTCTTGCACGCACCTCTTGATCTCTTCCTAGTCCTTGGGGGTGAGCTCCCCGCTGACCCTGATCTTCTTTTTCCCATCCTTCGTGAGGATGTCCATCTCAAAATCTCCACTGCTTCCCTCAGCCTCGAGGGCTCCTCTTCTCCCTCCTGTTCCCTATGGCTCTCCTCCTTCTCCCTCAATCTCTCTTCCCGCTCCCTCTCTTTCTCGGGATCCCTTCCCAGCGATGATCCCCTACTCCCTTCTGGCTGAGCCTCCATTTCAGTCGACTCCCCCATTTCCCCTATCTTCCTTTTCCTTCCTCCGACCCCTTGTACCTCCTCCCTATCCTATCGCTCTCCCGCCATTTCTGGCTCCACCATAAAGCCTCTCTCCACTTCTGCCACCTCTCTCTCATCGTACTCCTTACCTCCATCCACCTGCTCTCCCGCCATTTCTGTCTCCACCGCAATGCCTCTCTCCACTTCTGCCACCTCTCTCTCCTCCTTCTCCTCACCTCCATCCACCTGCTCTCCCGCCATTTCTAGCTCCACCACAATGCCTCTCTCCACTTCTTCCACCTCTCTCTCCTCCTTCTCCTTTTGCTCCATCCTCTTCTCGAGCTCTTCCGCATCACCCTTCCACGAAATGGTGTTTAATATAGTCACATAGCACTCTCTGGCTTCCTTCGGATCTCCTCGCACTCTGATCTGAGTCCCCCCTGAGTTGATCTTCAAGCACTGATGGAAAGAAGATGGCACGCATCTGAAGGCGCTGATCAAATGGCGCCCAAAGATTGTGTTATAACTGCTGGGGGCATCTACTATCACAAAGCGGCAATTTCTGGACAGCCCCCAAGAGTTACCTGGAGCCCTAGTCCTCCCTCAACCTCCTTCTGTTCTCCTGAGAACCCAAACAACGGTCCGTCCGCTGCCAATACCCTCCTGGCTTCCACTCTCATCTCGTTGAATGCCTTTTTGAAGATGACATTCACGGAGCTCCCATTATCTACCAAGATCCATGACACCGTGAAGTTCTCAATGGAAGTCTGAATCACCAACGCATCACAGAAGGGTTCCTCATGATTCAGCAGGTCCTTCCTGGCAAAAGTGATCTTCTCATCCGGGGGCGGGGCTTGTGACATCGAGGCAATGCTTCGACGGTACATGGTATGAAGGCTGTCCTTGCGGGTAGCCTCAATCCCTACCCCCCATGGATAACCCCGATACCTCCTTGATATCCCACGTCCGATCGGTCCACATATCGATCCTCTTCCCTAGTTCCAGTCACCTCTATAATCCGCACCGATAGGTGCTGCTCACCCGCTCCTCTTCTTCCCTTCAATTCTAGAAACTCGGGGTATATAGCCGTCGTATGTCCTTCCTCCTCGTGGAAGTCACAATACGCCAAGGCTACCTCCCCATCCTGCCTCCCCTCTAGGGGGTTCCTCCTCCACCCTGCTCCTGCTCCTACTCCTGCTCTTCCTCACTCTCTTCCTCTTCCCCGGCCAATGGCCATAGCTTGCTGAGGAGGGAGTGGGAGCGGTCTAGGATCATGTCCCCACCCTAGCTGACGGAACCTCCCAGGTCCTCCTTGGTAGTAGTTCCTTCCCCCCTGGGGGAAATCTCTTCCCTGCCCTTGAACGTGGCCTCCCGGCTGCCTCTAACCCAACTCCTGATGCCCCAGCCCTCTTGGCTCTTCCCTCCTCCTTCCTTCCTGCTGCCTCGCTCCTCCTGGTTCCCTCGACTCCACCTCCGTCAACCTTGCCAACTTCTTAGCAAATGCCAGGTTTCTGCCTCCATCGCAATCTCTTTTGCTGCCTTCTCCATCAACCCTTCGAATGATAACAATAACTTCCTGGTCAGGCTCATCTTTAAGAAGCCTTCCCTCAGCGTCACTATGAAGGCCATCTGGAGAGCAAATCCCGGCACCTCCTGAATATCTAGGATTTCCTCCTGGAAGCGATCCACGTACTGGGCTAACGATTCGTCGACCTTGTGCTTGATCAGAAAAATGGATATCAGATTCTTCCTCCTCTTCTTTGAGGTCGAAAATCGTAATTAGAAACTCCTTCTCATGTCTTTGAAACCATATAACGACCCTGTTGGGAGTTGATGAAACCAGTCCCGGGCTTTGTCCATCAGAGTGATGGCAAAGAGGCGGAACTTTAATGTGTCTGTCATTGGTCTGATGGAGACCGCATCATCAAACCACTGCAAGTGCTGGAGGGGGTCATCCTTTCCCACGTAATAGGTCATCTCAGGCTCACGGAACCCCTCCGGGACGGGAGCCGAAAGAATCAGCTCACAAAATGGTGACCCTCTCGCCATGGGTCTCGCCACCTCCACTCGAGTGACCATCTCCCCTTGCGAGATGGCACTCAAAGGACTGGCAAAGAGTTCCCTGCCCTCTATGTCTTGCCGACTTCCTTACGCCGCTACATCCTTTCCTGGTCGCCTCCCTGGTGCGTCCTCGCCTATCCTTGCTGGGAAGATCCCTTCGTGGGGCGCAAGACCGGACATCTACGGTGGAGGGGTCTTGCAATCTCCTCGCTACGAGATCTGCTTCAGCATGTCCATGATCCCCCCGATGGATGCCATGAACTCCTCCCTCCCAACATATCCCCCTGGGTTCTGGGACCCGCCCTCATCTCATCCTTCAAGATCTCCCGCCATAAGGTAGCCCAAAGTTCTTCCGTATAGGCTGCGTATCCATGCTCACCGTACCAAAAATGTTGGAACCAACAATGTCGATCCCTCTTAAAGCTCGGACCTAAAATTGCAGCTCACACTTACTCTCCTTAGAACTCTCTCCTAACAAGATTCTCAAAAGAAAAGACCGTGGGCTTCAGCTCGAAGGTCCCACCTCTTACCCGGAAGAATCAGAGATTCTTCCCATCCCTTGCCAATACTGAGCTAGGTGCCTTAGTGGAAGAGAAGAAGGGTCAGCCTGCTTCTACAAGGAACCTTACCAGTATATTTATAGGCCTCTGAACCTGAACTACAAATAACCAAATTGATCTGACCTGAAATTACCAGAATACCATTAGTCTGGTCTGCCAACAGCCAAACTCCGTTTTTCTGAAGGGTTATACGCAGACCCCGCAGGGTAAAAGCGTAAAATCCCATGGGGCTAAAAAGATAAACCCAGCCCTACCTGAACCGGCCCTTGACAGAACACCGAACTGGTACTAGGCCTCTCGCTAAACCGGCATTTGGCGAGAGCGCTGACTCATGGGGCGAGAGGGGCCCAAGCGAGAGGGGTAGCGAGAGGGGCCCAGGCGAGAGCCGCACCATGGTCCGGGCGAGTGGATTTTTGAAGAGGGACACTCGCAAGGTGAGTGCTAACTCGCTAGTCGAGAGGACTCTAGGGGGAGCTCTCGCTCGCGAGACGGTGCTCTCGCCAAACGCCGGTTAAGCGAGATGCCTAGTATCGGTTCAGTGTTCTGTCAAGGGCCAGTTCAGGTAGGGATGGGTTTATCTTTTTATCCCCATGGGATTTTACGCTTTTACCCTGCGGGGTCTGCGTATAACCCTTCAGAATAGCAGAGTTTGGCTTTTGTCAGAATAGACTAAGGGTAATCTGGTAATTGAAGGTAAGTTCAATTTGGTTATTGGCAGTTAGGGTTCAGAGGCCTATAAATAGACCGGTAAGGTGCCTTGTAGAGGCAGGCTGACCCTTCTTCTCTTCCACTAAGGCACCTAGCTCAGTATTGTCTAGGGAGGGGAAGAATCTCTGATTCTTCCGGGTAAGAGGTGGGACCTCCGAGCTGAAGCCCACGGTCTTTTCTTTCGAGAATCTTGTCAGGATAGAGGTTCAAGGAGAGTAAGTCTGTGCTGCAATTTTAGGTCTGAGCTATAGGAGGGACCAACTTTGTTGGTTCCAACAACAAGAGTTGTTATTTCATTAAAATTTTTCAATTATAATTTCAAAATATCAAAGAGAGATAAACTACAATGTAAACTAATTTGTATTTCAAGTAAAATAAACATTATAGCGGGCATGCTTTGTTATCTAGTGCATTTATTAATGTATATTGGGAATAGTATAGATAATTATTAGGATCCAATTCTCTTGAGTAGAAGTTTTATGGAAGATAATAATGTGTATTAATAGTGTTTTGATAAAGTATACAAGTTAAATAATCAAAACACATGAAGTTAATAATTGAATAACACAACATTAAAATACATAAATATTTTTACTTTCATAATATTTCAATCCACATAAATAAAGAGTACATCTATCAAGGTGCTCTGCACACACAATGCTTATTAAGACTTATCAGGGTGCAAAGTAATGCGTAGGGGGATCATATTTATTCTTTTTAACTTTATTTTTTATTTTTGTGAGCCAGTGTATTAAGTGAAGTTGTGTATAATATATTTGTACAAAACACTTTATAATTCTTTTTGCAAAGTGCATAATCTCACAATGTATATTAAGACTTATCAAGAGGTTGAGTAGTGCTTTGTGGAGTTTTTCTTGTCAAATTTTATTTGATTTTAGTCAAGGACTGCAAATTTACTAGTTTTGCAAACAGTGTAATTTTATTTTTTCAACCACTTATCTCTAATGAATAAGTGCATAGAAAACAAAGAATTGAAAAATAAATTTAATATAGTTTGGGTAATCTATTTATGCATTTTAATAATTATTTTATGAAACTACACAATCTTGAAAGTATAAGATTAAAAATACATGTAGGTTGTCAAAATAAGTGAGGGTGTAAAATCATAATCAAACATAAAACATTACTCATACTTATAGGCATGTTAAACACTCCTACACAAGTTTTCTACAATCAGTTTCAGTGCACATTACAAGATAGTTTTCAAGGTATGACATAAATAAAACAGGATTTTAAGAGACTTGAAAATTAAATTAAAGATTGTATTTAATCTTTAATAAATATAATTAGTCTTCCTTGACAAAAATAATATATAACAAGCAATTTTTGTAATTTCTATTTTTTAAAAAAATACAAGACAATCAACACACACATAGAATAGTCAGAAAAACATACTTTTGTTCCTTTAAAAATGTTTTGACATTTTATATTTGATTTCAGATATTATCAAAATTAAATAATTTTCAAGAAAAACATAAATGTCTTTAATAGCCTTTTCTATAATTGATTTTGTATGAAAAAAAAAGAAAAAAAATCAATTTTATGCTACTGCCAACATTAGTATTAATGCTTGGTACTAGTAATAAAGATTTTGTATTTTGTTTTTAAAATATGATTTTTGATATTTTTTATTCTAATTTTTCTTGATTTATATTTTATAAGATAAGTGACACAAAGTACCATAAAGAGTTTTGAAAATAACGAAAAATTTATGGATTTAATAACTTTGGCCTAAGGTGTCAAGAGTAGTGTTTTTTTTTCAAAATGCTAGTGTTTTTCAAATACATGAAAGCTAAAAGAATACAATATGCAAAACATACAGTAGCATGTTTGAACAAAAATATGCATGATATAAATAATCATAGTGTAAAATATTGTTCATGTAATGAATATGATATGTGAACATCTAAGATTATATAACTCCACTATGTGTCTACACTCTAGCCCAAACTAAGTAACAAATAAGCATAAAGAGCTATCAAATACTATAGGTTTGGATTTGAGTCCCATAAGCACATAGTAGAAGTCGCTCAACCTAGCACTCTTTCCCCTAGTTCCATGCAACGCCCCACTATAACCCTCCCCAATTAAGGATAAGACATGACTGAGAGGTTATGTATTCTACTGCATGAAAATTTATGTCCTCGCTAATATGAGCCAAATAAGATATGAGAACGATCATAGACATATTAAAAATTTGAACCTTAAAATATAAATATATATACAATAAATTTCTTTTTTTTAACTTATTTTAGTGAATCCTATCAATATGTTTTGGTGATTTTTTAATTATTATATAAATTACCCATTTTATTTTTATTTTTAGAGATTAGCTAAAACATATGTAAAATATATGATAGTAGAAAATAATGATACTTTCAAAAAAAATTAATTTTTAGAATTTAACATTTATTAAAAATCGTTATTTTGAAGAAAATGGAGTTATCGCCCGTATTAGAAACTATCACTGGGCGCTAGCAATGGAGATTTGATTTTGTTGTTTAAAACACAAGTTTTTTTTGTAATTTTTAAATTCTTATTTATCTTGATTTTGATTTTTCATTATAGGGGCAATCATATGCAGCAAAACATATGAGAATTTTTTAAAAAGTTGCACAATAAATATTTTAGCCTATGACCTTTAATAGCCCATTTTAAATCCCTTTTTCAAAAAGATTTCATTAATCTTGATAATATCACTTTAGATATTTTGTATTCACTTTATAATAATATTATAAGACAATTATAGGTAATGGATTTTAAAGGGATAGAAACTAGAAAATAAGATAGATATGCCACTTGAATATGATATGACTTTTTATTCATTTTCATTCAATTTAATTTATTTAAGAATTTTGGCTTATTTTGTGTAAGTCATATAGTAAAATTTATATAGTGACCATGATAAATGTTGGCTCAAAGGAAATTACAAAAAAAAATAAGAACATCGTGAAGTAGATTATTGAATATTTTATTTTGACTTATTTCTACTTCATGCAATATAATTATATCTAATAAATAGGAGAATTAGGTATCCAAAAGGGACCAGGTGTCACGATTCCTTTGGGTATCCAAATATGGCATTTTGTTTTATGGGGATAAGGTAATGAATAGACCCTTTTGAGTGGAGTAAATGTTTCATCTTTAATTTTGTGCCTCCATTCATATCTTAAGTTAATATTTTTTATAATTCATATTTTCTTGAGGATTTTAAAAAAATATTATTAATAGGAAATCTGTTAACATTTAATTTAACATTAGGAGATACTAAATGGGGATCCAAATTAATATATTTTTTGAAATTTTCTACAAGGTGTTTGTTTAATAATATTTAAAATACTAGTAGAAGACTCATATATTTTTGAAGATAAATTAGAAATAAATGATTTTTTCTTACTAGATTTTTTTTCAATAAATACTTTTAATGATTCTAGTTTATCCTTTAGAACTATAATATCATTTATTAATATTTTACGATGCTCTTTTGAAATTAGATGCTCGTTTCAAAATCCTTGAATTTTTCTTTAAGATTATTGCAATCAAAACAAGGTTTAGACATTTCAACTAAAGTGTGGGATGGAGAATTAGACACATTAAGCTTTGGTTTTACATCAAGTGGTGCTTTTAAAATTTATTTTCTAAACACAATTTTGAATTAATATTTTTCAATTTCTAAATTCTACATTTAACCATATCTAGCACATGCAATGTAGAAATAAAGGTTAAAATAAGGAAGTAATCTAATTTACTTATAAAGCATTTCGAGGAGGTAATATTTGAACATATAGTTCCTTTGACATCTTCATCATTCTCTTCCATTGATGAGAATTCATCTTCCCTTTTGTTTGATGCATCTCATCATTTGATAGATCTTCCTCCAAGCACGAGTCCATATTTATTTCTTCTATTGAATCTATAAGAAATTGTTCTTGTTCATCATCTATAGATGGAAGACTATAAGTAATCTCGAGAAATTTCTAAATATCATAAGCAGCAGGCAAAGTATAAGTTTGAAAATTTATTAATCAAGCACGTAAAATAACTATTCATTGATATAGCTTTTAAAAATATTCCGTTTTTATGTAGAATATTTGGGGGCTCTTTAATAGTAATATTTCAACTTCTTCATCTAAAGATTTTAGAAACTATTTCATTAATATCTTCCACCATTTATAGTTCACACCCATAAATAAAGGTGGTACTAAAGATTTTTCATTAAATAAAATTTTATCCCCTTTAGTGGAAGTGAAATCAAGAAGCGTCATTATTATTAATTTGTTAAGCTATTTTTGGAATAATCTAACTCTTATAGCAGGTGTTGGATCTTTAGGCTCCCTTATAGGAGGTGATTAAGGGTTTTTTGTAAATTAAATCCTAATTAAAAATATGAGAGTCACATAAAAAGTTATGTAATAGTTTATAGAAGAATATATTTTAATATCTTATAAAATATTATATTAAAGATTACTTTTAGGAATGTTCGAAATTTAATATTTCTTCACTACTGCCAGGGGTAAGTTTGGTTTCCTTGCGCTAGTAACAAATTAATGAATTCTAATTGTTATTCCACATAAAAGAATTTTGCAATATACTTATTATAAGGAATTGTAATAAAATATTATTTTACAATATTTTATGATAAAACTAAAATCGAGATCATGAGATAAATAAGAATATGATATTATTTTATAATTATAATGAATTAAATAAATTTAACAATACAAAAAGTGAGACATGATTTTTATTTCAATAAAAAGGATTACAAAACTTTGATCTTTATGTCGCTAGGATCAAGGCAAAAAAACTTTTTGTTTTCGAAACCGATCCTTCTCCCAAAGACCAGTTGGTTCTAAAATATATCTTCTAGATATGGCCTCAAACTACCCCATAGATCTATGCTAGACTAAGCCTCCATAATAAGAAACAAAGTATCGAATCCTCAGTGAAATCTGGCATCCACTCAGGTGATTTTTCCCCTAAGTCACGCAAGACTTAGTTGCCTACAACTATGTTAAATTTCCCATTGAATCTTTTTCAGGAACCTGAAGTTATCCCCGAATGATTTCTCCATCGATACAAAAGATAAAAAGAGAAATACTAGATAAATAAAATGCAAAAAAAAACTCCCTAAAGATTTCTGAAGGTAAAGATAAAGGCGATATAAATGTTAGTGCTCTTGAAGCGTTCACCCTTTTTGTTGGATTCACAATGTTGATCTTCTCCTTCAAAAAATCTTATTTAGATCTTTTTGTTTGCCTAAGGGGGCTTTCTTCAACATTTAGATATGAGCCTTTATTATATGGTTTGGAGTTATGGCTTTGGATGGAAATGAATAGATGACATAGATGGAAAGGAGTCGATCCTTAAATAGAGATCAGTAGCTAGCGTCGGGCGTTAGCTATATTTCATAAGCAGCATATGGAACATGGTAGATATGGAATTCAAGAATTTTGCAATTTTAGACTTTCCATATACTATCGTAGGGTAGTAGTGTTAATGCCCTACATTAGTACTTGGTAAATTTGGCTCATCCCAAACTTCCTTTCTTTCAATCTTTCCTTTCACAATGTTATTGTCATTTTTATTGATGTAAATACTAGCATTAGTTCTTAATGCCTAACATTAGCATAAACTTGTCTAGCTTGTTGATGACGTTGTTATCTTTTCAAAATGGGGTGGCACGTTCCGTAACTCTTCCTGAATTGAAAGTTATGACCGTTTTAATATACAGTTATCAATACTCGTCTTTTTTTATTTCTAAAGTGTACACGCCCATGGGTCATGCCCATGAATGGGGGCTTGTCTGCTCATTCAATATATGCTAATACCTGTATGACCTGTACCTTATAAACACACAAAATACTAGAACAAATAAATCATGATATTTGTTATTCTCATACCAAGAGATGTGGAATGCCTGCTCCAACAATATCTGCACCAGCCAAAAATAACCTCCATAGTATAAACATAACATTCCAAGCAATAAGAAAATGCAAGCAAAACAACATTTAAAAAGAAAGTAGTCAAGCGCATAACCTCACACAATATTGTCACATACCAAAAAAATTATTTAGCAGACTTAAATAGTGTTTGCAATATCCAAAGTTATTATCATAGTCTTAAGATGGATCCCTGATGGGTAAAATTTGGGATAAAAAACATTTCCAAATTCTACGAACTATAGGTAAGAGCACCTATCGTTCATAGTATAGGTTATTTTTAACAAAATATCAAGTGCCGTATTCATCCTGGCCTGTTGACTACTTCTAGTCATGTAAATTAATATTATTTTATTGAATATAAAAATAGATTAATTAAATTATTGAAATAAATTTGAAGAAAATAAATATTAGCACTAGATCTAAAATCCCTTTGGGGTTAAAATAAACTTTTATGAATAAAGAAATACAAACTTCTAATTACCTACTTCGACTGTAGAGGTTCCCAAAATATGAAAGCACCTCTCTCAAAAATACGCTATGGATTAACCTTAGGTTGATTGATTAAGACCTCTCGGCCAGTTGAAACCCCTAAGCTTGATTTTGGCGGCGAACCCCACTATTAGATTTGACTCCAATCCGGAAGATTTATGTCATCCTCTCTCGAGGAGTGAATACAACTCTTTCTACCTTTGAGTGATATATTCGTAACCACAACCTCTCGGTAAATCTAGGATACAGATCTAGGGTAAAAAATATTCATGGAAAGTGAATTCGACACAACTAAAATCAAAATAAATCGAAGTGTTAAATAAAGAGCTTGACAATTGAGAAATATAAATAAGTTTATTTTATCCAAACTTCATTATGATCAAGTGCTAATAGAAGATTAGCTACTTAACATGATGAAGAAATTGCATAAAAAGACAGACATTGTTGCAAAAGAATAGTACTTGAAATTAAAATAACCAAAGAAAAACTATACTATGAAATGGAAAAGTACTAGAAAGAAATGCAAAATACCGAAAACTAAACTACGAAATCATCCAAAAAATATTCTCCCCAAACTCCTGGCATTTTCTAGAATTTATAGTAATTTTTTTGGAGAGTCAATCCCATAAGTCATGCTTGTGACTAGGGTGTATGTAAGGTACGGAACCATCGTCTTGAAAGCCTGGGAATGTTGGGGAAAAACTGCCAAAATTTGTTGTTCTACGGGTCACGCCCCTAGGTCATGCCCGTGACCTAAAGGGGGTCATGAATGTTGCTGAAAATGGTGGGAAATCGAAATGGAGGGAGTTAATCTTGCAGTTATTGAAAAGGTCACACCCCTAGGTCATGTCCGTGACCTAGGGCATGTAAGTTGGAATGGTTTGGATCAGAAACTATCTTCTTAATGCTGTATCACGCTCTGCTGGCTGTCACGCCTATGAGTCATGCCCCATGTCACGCCCGTGACCTAGGAGTGTAATTTTAAGCCGACGTGTAACTGGAATCTAGAGATCCTTCGGCCGGCCACGCTCGTGAATGTGGTCACGTCCCTGTCACGCCTGTGATATGGGGGCGTGTAAGTTTATATGATGTGGAATAGTGTCCTGGAACTTCTGTATTGGTCACAGCCACTTGTCATGCCCATGAACTAAGGGTCATGCTCGTGATTGGGGGGTATGTTCTTTGAATTTTCCATTTTTTTCTCAGCTTCTTCTTCTGATTAGTCCTGTCAGCTTCAATTTGATAATTGCAGCCCAGATTAACCTGAAATAAGAAAAGTAATGAATTAATAACAATATTAATATAAATTAAATAAAAATTGATTAATTATTGATTAAAAACTATATTAAAATATCTATAAATATTGCTTTATCAAATATCCCCATACTTAAGCTTTTGTTATTCCAGAGCAAAACTATGAGAAGTTCTTATAAGAAATAAATATAATTTTTTTAATTAAACTAAAAATTTATTAAATCAAAAGAAAGTTAAAAATAAAATTTAGGGATTCAAAATGTAAGTCCTAAAAATATGAAATTAAAATGAAAAGAGCAAAATATTTAGCAAAAATTTCTCAAATATTTAATTAGAATTCAAAATTGAGTAGTTAAGCAAACAAAATTAGATTAGAATTATTGACACCCTTAACTAAAAAGAAACTTGAAGGAAAAATTTAAACTACTATGTATGCTCTCTTAGTATTTTAATCTAATTCTAAAGTAATTAAATTGGCTAATGTGTTTTGGGAACAAGGAAAATGAAGAGTTTTTTGGATTAGAGTTGATGAATTTTATCCTCTCACCCCACACATTTTTTTCTATTTGATATTTGCATATGTTTACCAAGAAAATGATGAATTTTATCCTCTAATTTTCCATGACATATGAACACTTATATTTATCTTCTCTCTTAAAATAAAAACAAAATTACTTAGGAGTAATGAATTTTATCCTCTTACTCCATCTTTTATTCTTGGGGTTGCATATGTATACCAAGGAATGCTTGATTCCTATGACATATGATATAACAAAAAAGAAAAATCGCATATGTTTACCAGGGGATAATGAATTTTATAATCTTATCCCCATGACATACGATCTAACAAGAATATAAAAATAACAAGGGAAAGGATATATAAACATAGATTAAATTAAAAAACTTAGACAGTAACTATAGTAAATTTAATTTTCCTAAGAATCATAAAGCATAAAGTGAATATAATTAAAATCAAAAGATGTTAAGTAAGGTACCAAGAAATTGAAACTAATCAAAATAAAAGGAGAAAAAGTTGTAAAGAAATTACTTTAAAAAATTTGAATTCGTATGATAATTCTTAAAATTAAATCACCTAAAAATTATATTTAACTAACAACGATGAAATAAAAGACAAGAAAATTAAATATTATAAAAGTTCTTATAAATAAACTCAAAATAAATTGATGACCATAGTAAAAAAACAAAGCAAAGAAACTAAGCAGGTGTTTATTATACTTTTTTTGAATTTTTGAAAGATATAAATACAAAAAAAAACATAAATTATAATCCTAGTTTTTTGTTATTACATGGAATTCTCGAGGACTACCCAGTGACGGGTTCATAAGGTACTAGACGGTTTTGTGGGATGAAAGCCAAACATGGCCCTTTCCAAAAAATTTAATATTTTTGTTGTTAAAAAAAAAGAAAACAATTTTTTTTGTATTTTTAAAGATTTTTTTTCATTTTCAAAATAAAAATAACAAAGAAGATCCCACCCCCATACTTAAAAATAAACATTGTCCATAATGTTTATAAGTCAAGTATGAGGGGGAAAGAGAAACAAATTAAAAAAATGCAAGAAATTAAAGGATAAGCAAGGGGTGTCCCCCAAGAGCGCTTTTCTTTTTCCTGTCTTTAAGCTAGACAGTTATTATTAAGAAAAAGGAAAATTAAAATTTAAATGAACGGGCAACTCTCTTAATTCACGCTTAGGTGAATGTGCCAAAGTCAGTCGCCTGGCCACTCCTCAGCTTAATTCTTGATTTTCCTTCTCGCGGTTGACTTGGAAATGTATATTCAAATCACCTATACATACTGGAGGTGAATTGAATTTTTGTAGATGTGCGGCAAATGGATTGGGGATAACGTTTAAATGCAATGTGACTAGGGCCATATACTTTTAATTTTCCAAATTTTCTCAGCTTCTTCTATTGATTAGTCCTTTCAGCATCAATTTGATAATTGTAGCCCAGATTAACCTGAAATAAGAAAAGTAACGAATTAATAACAATATTAATATAAACTAAATAAAAAATGATTATTTATTAAATAAAAACTATATTAAAATAACTATATATATTGCTTTATCAATCCCGCTCCATGCCTATGCGGGCCAAGCTATCAGAGAGATTGCTAAAGGCTTTTTGGGTGACTGCCAAGCCTTGGTTTATTGATACATCGATAGTTTGAAGGGTTTGGATGCCCATCTAAACTCGCACATCATAAGGAATTACCATCTCTTTTGGGAGTGCCCACGACCCAAATCTAGTTTTCTTGTTCCCTTATAAGTCCCATATTAGTAAAACATCAATGGTAAGTGTTGTGATATGTTCTATAAAGACTTTCTCACTCTTATCTGCATCTTCAAGATTTTTTATTCTTTATGGAGTGTGTCCAACTCCCCAAAAACCCTCTTAAAAATGGTCATCGTGGTCTCTATAAAAAATTTAAAACAAAACAAAGCATTTAAAACAATAATGTAAAGGTTTATGTTTTCCTGCCATGTTTATATGACAAATAAAAATATAAGGGAGGGCAGATATGCCTTTTATTTTCTCCACCAATTTTTCTTCAGGAACCATGTCAAGTTTGTCGAAGTCATCCATACTAGTAACGTATAATGCTATAAGAGCCCCGACAGGAAGTTTTTTCATGTAAGAGTCAGTTTACAAGATCTAATCTTTTTGTGATGACTCACCCTAACACCACAACAAATGTAATTATGTTGGAGCATGCATTCTGTATCTCTTGATTGTAGAATAATAAATATTGTAATGTATTTTATCTAGCATTTTGTGAGTTTATAGTGTGTGGGTCCTACATGTATAAGTATGGATTGAATGAGGAGACAATCACTCAGTCGTGGGCATGATTCAAGGGTGTGTTACATAAGAAACAACAAAAAAGTGGCGTTGATTATTGAATATTTAAATGGCCATAAATTTGAATTCGATAAGAGTTACGGAACATTCAACCCCATTTAAGAAAGAGGATGAAGTCATTTATAAGCTATAAAAGTTTTTGCCAATGGCGGCAGTTGTTACTAATATTAGCTATAAAATCAATTAAAAAAGCAATATCACTGTGATAAAATAAGAAGGCTTGGTGGATATAGATTTAGCAAGTACTAATGTCGGCAGTAGTACTACCGTCCGGCTGTAGTTTATAGAAGGTCCAGTTTTGAAAGAAAAATTTGCCAAAAATATAGATTTCCAAGGATAAAAAAGTTTCCTAAAATAGCTAATGCCTGACAGTAGTACTAACATCGGCGTTAGTTCTCGAGATTTATTTAAAGAGCGGCTCCTCTCCTTCTTTGGAATCAATTCCTTGCTCTCCAAGCAACAAATCTAAATCTATTAAGTGTGGCTCATCTCCAAATTTTAAAAGAAATCCCTTAGGTGAACTTGAAGATCAAAAGGAGTTTTTGAAGGGGAAGTGCTACAATATGTATTCAACATGAAGGATGAATGCACCAAGAATGTCAACGTCAACATCGCCTTAATCTCCACCTTAAAAAATCACTGGGGAGTTTTTCTCTCACAAATTTTTATCTTGTAATCTTTTACTTTATTCATTTGTAATGGTGGAGGATAAAATATTTGGGGAGAACGTCAGATTCTGAGAAGAATTCTATGGGAAATTTGGCATAGGTTAGGGCGACTAAGTCTTATGAGACTTAGGGGGAAATCGTCTGGTGTGGATGTCGATTTCCTGGTAGGATTTTATAATTCACCATAGGTAGGGGGTACTAGTTCTAGGGTAGATCTAGGGGATTGTTCAAGACCATATCTAGGAGAGATAGGTTTGAACCAACTGATCCTTGGGAGAAGGGTCAGAATAAAAAAGGAAAAATGGTTTTTCATTTTATTTTGTGGTCTAAAATATTTTAAATGTTATTTCTCCCTCAAAGCATTAAAGCAAAATATATTGAAAGTTACCTTTGAAAATACATGCACAAATTTTCCTTTCTATTACTAGTGTTGGGCATTAGTTCTTATGTTTGTGGTAGTGAAGGCATATTGAAATCCGGCCTCCTTTAAAAGTAATCATCAATATAATATTTTTTGAGATATAAAATATATTCTTCAACTGTAAAATATTTTGAAACTTCTTTAAACAATTTTGATATTTTAAATAAGGATTAAATTTTAAAATACCTTATTCACCCCCTATAAGGGCGTCTAAAGATCCAATAAGTGGTATTAAAGTCAGGTTATTCCAAAACATCTTCACAACTAGAAATAATATTACTTCATGGTCTCACTTCTACTAGAGGGGATGAAAGTTTACTTAATGAAAAAATTTAGCACTACCTTTATTTATGGGTGAAAATTTCAAAGGGTGGAAAATTCTAATGGAAAATTTTCTTAAATCTTTAGATATAAAAGAATGGAATAATATAATTAAACAACCTTTGCCATCTAAAAGAGAAACGAAATGGTTTTAAATGCAAAATCTATAAATAGCTTATTTCGTGCACTAGATCAAAATATTTTTAAAGTTATATATATATATTTTTACTATTCATGAACTTTGAAAATTTCTTGAAGATGCTTATGATTCTCCATCTATAGGAACAAAATAAGTACAAGATATAGAGAATATGCAAGCTAGCATAAGTTTTCAAGAAAACACCTCCATTAACGGATCCCTGGAGTGCACATCAAGTGAAAAGGAAGAAGAGAATACATCATGAAGATGGAAATTCAATAATGGAAGAGGAATGCCAAGGAGATTTAATAGGAACCATGTGTTCAAATCTTGCCTCATCCAATTGCAATGTAAGGAAATCAATTTCTCCTCTCTGTATTACCAAATTCTATATTTCTACCTAACAAATGCTATAAATTGCTAAACGTAAACTTAAGAAATTGAAAAAGGTTAACTCCAAACTACTTTTAGAAAAAAAAAAGTTCATAAACAAATCTTAATATAGAATCAAATTATAATGTGTTTATTTCTCCCTCTTGCTCTTTTATTAAAAATGCCACACCTTGTATAGATTGCCATGAATTAAAGGAAAATTTTTAGGTATTTGAAAAAGAAATTTCTATTATAAAAGAGAAAAAAAGAAAAAAAAAACAATTTTATAAAATTCAACTTTGAAAAATAATTGTGCTATGTGCACAAATTCTATAATTAAATATAAAGAGATGGATGAAACATTTGAAGAATTAAGAAATAATTATAAAACTCAAATTAATTTTATAGGCACCACTCTTAAAAATAGCACAATTGCCTATGCAAAAGGTAGACTAAATCTCAAGATAAAAAAAAGAATTAGAAAGAAAAATATAACTCCATATTAGAAATAAAAACATAAAGAATTAAAAATTCTATTGCTAAAGGAAATCATGAATAAAAATTTTCAAAACATAAATCCACATTATCAAAGCCAAAACCAAAAGCAGGTTGAATACATAAATTCATACAATAACTAAGCTAATCTGATGCAGGCCTACAAGTCTGACAGAATAAAACTACACTTTCTATGGTTCGTACAATTAAACAAGATACGTAGGGTGCAGTATTTCTCTTAGTACGCTACCGTTGATTTCAACTAAATAGTGGCACAAACTTTATCAACGCACAATGCAAAGGGATGCTACCCCTTTAGAGATTAAATAAGGGCTATATGCCAATGTTTGCTCAAGTGAATAGGACTTACCCAATCCAGACAATTAACAATTCAAATTAAATCTATCCTTAAGTATTCACAAAACCAACACGAGAGGATCCAGACTAAAATAACGATTTAAACAAAAGTCCAAATTCATTCCCAGATTAATTTAACATGAGGTAGGCAAAAATCACTTGAATGCAAGGGGAAATCATGGTTAATGAACCCGATTTCTACCAGCGTTCACCAAATCTACCCAATCCAAGTTATACGATAATATTAGGAGAAACACGCTTAAAAATTCAGATTTAATTAAGGACTTATTTCAATATAAATCAGGACTAACAACATGCCTTCTATTCCACCAAATCTCATAATAAAATAGAATTAAAAAATAAGAGATGATTTAGAAATCGTTACCCAAATCCCAAGAAAATCCGTCCACAAAGATGAGTGGAGGAAGCACACACGACGATGGATGGATCTATTTACCATGCAATTCCATTGATCCGCACCGTACGATAAAGAAGTGAGCCATTTAATTTTGCAACAACCCTAGGAGAGGGAGAACCTTAATGGCCAAAAATATTGTGAGAGGAGAGAGGAAAGGTGGTGGCCTAATATTACCAAAAGGGGGGATGCTACTCAGATTTATTTTGGTGAATAAAGAGGGGGGTCGGTTTTAGTGGGGAAGGAGGTGGTTTTCTCGGGTTGGGTGGAGGAGGAGGGTGGCCAAAAGGTTTAAGGAAAAAGAGAGGGTGGCGGCTAGGATGATGGCTGAAACCCTAGGGGAGGTGTGGTGGACCGCGACTAGGGGAGGGGGTTGCTCGTGTTTGGTGTGGAAGGAGGGTGGCGGTTCGGTGAATGAGAGTTAAGGAAGAAAAACTTTACAAATAGGAGGAGAGGAGGAGGAGGAGGAGAGGTGGATGAAAAATAGAGAGGGGGAGAAGAGTTGGTCGACAGCCAAGAGAGGGGAGAAAGAGGAGAGGCCAAAATTGTCAAGGGGGGAGGAGAAATTCTCAATAGAATTTTTAGGGTTCCAATTTCTTTTCATTCAACATTACAAAACTCTTCATAACATTGCCTTATATAGCCTACACCACTCATTCTCCTCCAATCAAAATTTAAATGAACATATGATTGTTATAAGAACCCATCAACATTAAATAAAAAATACATTAATCAAATACATGAAATAAACCACTTAAAATAAAATGCTTAAAATGATAATTGCTAAACAATATATAATTATAATTATTTAATTTATAATTATATATTTTATTTGAAGGTAACGACAGACATCATGCAAAATATGTAGTAGCGTTGGCGAATAATGTTGTTGTAGAATTCAATCTTCAAGCTTGCGACATCGATCGTCCCAATCAACAAATTCTCTATGCCGGGGATCAATGGCCGTATGAGCAACGTCACCATCATAATCTATGGGATTGAAAAATATCAAGTACATGTAAATGAATATCCAAATAACCATCATCGCCATAATTTACAATATCATATTTCACTCAACATAATAGTGAATGCACACAAATTTCCTAAAAAAACTCTTCAAAACTTTTTCTCATTTTATGCCTCAAGTTTAAAAAATTACTATTGAAATTTGGTGCACAAGAGTACTGTTAAACTAATAATATGAAAGGTTTCCCAAGATTAAAAATGAAACATTAACTCCACTTGAAAGAGACCATTCATCAATATCTGCCCATAAGCCAACACACTATATTTAGGTACCCAATGGAACCGTCAGACCCGATCCCCTTTGGATACTCAAATCACTTATTCATTAGATATCTTTTCATTACATGAAGTAAAAAGAAATCATAAATGAAATACACATTAATACTCCACTTCGTGATATGCTTAATTTCTTTTCTTTTATTTATTTTTTGTATTTTTTTGAGCCAATATATTATGGTCACTTTATATATATTGAGATATGTATTTTTGATAAGTAAAATGTATGAGATAGTTTAAATAGAAAACTAAGTTGGATGAGTCTATTACACGTTTGTATGTTCTATCTCATTTTACTTATATACTGTGAATTAGGCAAGCGTACCTATCGAGTAATAGTATAGTATTTTAAAATATCAAGGTTGTATTTTTCCACGGATCTGTGTCAAGTACTCTACTTCAAGGAATGGAACTACTATTTTACCAAAAAGAGTTAATGGTTTTTTTAAAATGAAAACAAAAGTAATACATTGGGTTTGAAAAATAGATGAGGTAGATAGCCCTCGATTATGACTTACTTTGGAAAATAATTTTTAAATAAGAAAAACTCTACTTTTCTAATAATTAATATACTTGACCGCGAAGGTTCCCTAAATATGAATGCACCTCAAATGAGGATACATCCACTTGAGATTAAGGTAGTTTGACCGAACTTTTTTCCTTTAATCAAAAATACTTTAATACACGCTTTATGTTGTGAACCCCGCTATTGACCTCCTACTGATATTTAATGGTTCAACTCAGGAGGCTAACATTCATCTCTTTCGAGAGTGATTCATAGTTTCTCCTTACCTGAGAGTGATCAATTCATGGACACAAGCCTTTCGGCTACTAGCTACAAACCATGGAAATGAAAACCATATATTGATAGGTATGGTTCCACTCAACTTATCTCTTAGGTAAATCTTAAGTTTTTATTAAGTTAGAAAATAGGGTTTTAAATTACAGAAATAAAATACTTCCCAAAGCTCATCTTAATCGAATGCTAAAAAGTTCTTTGCCTCTCATAAGGATGTGGCGGTAGTAGAAAAAAAGAAGAAAACTATTTTAAAAAAGTAAGGTTTTGAATTGCAGAAATATATATCTTTCCCAACGTATCTCAGTTGAATGCTAAAAAATTCTTAGCCTCTCAATCGGGATAGGGGTGGTAGTGGGAAAAAAGATTTATAAAATCGCAGAAATAATATCCGTCCAAACAATCTTAATCAAGCACTAAAAAGTTCTTTGCCTCTCGTCCGGGAAGAGGTGTAGTAGAAGGAAAAGAATTACGAAACAGAAAGTAAATACACACACCCTATCTTAACATAAATTGAAACTAAGTTAAAAGAAATAAAAGTTGACGAATAACTTGAAAATTGAAATTTTATTACTTAAAAAAGTGTTACACACTAAAGAACCCAAACTATGGTTAGGAAAAAATTACTCAAAAACTACTCTTAACTACTATATAGAACTATATTGAACTCTACAAGTTACCTACTTATAAAAACAATGTTGAACTCTACTAGTTCTCCTAAAACATCAGCCTTGGACCTCCTTTTATAGGAAAAAAATTTGATGAACACACCCCCTTTACATGCCTCCCTAGTCTATGTCGCCTGTGCGTCTTGCTGAGGTAGCAGATAAGATGGTCTGCGGATAGAAATTCCGAAGGCTTTTGGATTGATCTGCAGGATTACACGGGCGTGTCATGAGGGGTCACGGGCATGGCCACTTCACGATGAGACCCTTTCTCCACCTCTCACTCAAGAAACAAAAACTCACGATTCTCTTTTAAGGGAAGGGAACCCAACGGTAGAGAGCATCTTGAATGAACCGACGCATGTGTACGTGCCTGGTTCAGAGGTGAGTGGATGTAGTGAGATTCAATGAGATCTATGTGGAGAAAAATATGATGCAAATAAATACAACTTGTTACACATATTATACCGCTTGTTGAGAAAGTAAATAATTGTGCCCTCTTTTGGTACTAGTAAGGAGGGTGAGAATATCTTGTATAAATTTTGTAATTTAGGGGGAGTGCATTAAAAATTTCATATGAATTGTCTATGTGGCGGAGTATTCACAGGGGGTGCATAAATACTTCTTGCTCGATCATGAAATTTTTTCACTTAGTGTATCCAACTTAAACTCATAACTCTACACTCATGCCTACCCACTTTTTATAATAACAAATCAGGGAAATAAATTGAGAAATTTAGTAGAATAGATATTATATTTAGGGGAGTAAATTATATAGGGAATAGTTATATAGGGGAGTATTTAGATTATATATGTTGGATCCCTTGTTGGATTTGGGCTAGGTTCACAAATTTAGGCTGAGTTTGACCCACCATTGTATAGCTAGGGTCATATCTAGTAGTCTTAAGGTTTAGGCTAGTCCTGTTAGTTCTACTTCCTTGGACCAGCCAGTAGAGGACCCCAGAAAAATCAGTCTTAGAAGATATAAGAAGACAATTTGATCAGTTCGAAATTCTTCGAACTCTGCTCGACGATCGTCGATCTAAGATCGACGAACTCATAGTTAATTCTCTGTGTTGAGCTCGATGATATTTGAGCTCAGGTCGATGATTAGTTTTCTTCAGTCAGATTCTCATCTCGATGAACTCAGAGTGCAGATTTGGAAAGTTTTTCTCAGTTAGTAGTTCACAGAGCTCAGGTCGACGAACTGGAATTCTCTAGTCGACGATCTTGGATCTCAGGTCGACGAATTCTGTTCAGAGTTCGACGTTTTCTGTCCGGTTCCAGAATGAGTTTTTCCCTCCTCTAGTTCCTTTATTTTCTCATTTATTAGCAGTATTATTCTGGGTATTTATTGCACATATTCATCTAGATATAGTTATTATTGGTTGTATTAAATATGGTATTCATCAGAATAATTATTTGCTTATTCTATCAAGGACAGTTGGGGAAACTCATAAATGCTTTTATTCTAGCCATTTTGAATTCTCCAGATCAGCCAACATTTAAGGAAGTTATTCAAAATTCAAAGGAGAATTAATTGACAGGATATTAAAAAGAGATCCTATCTTTTCAAGGATACAAAGACAAGAAAAGAAAGATATACAGTACATAGAACATTCAACCACTAGACGTCTCCTTCATTCTCTCTCAATGCAATCATCCTTGTCAATACTTAAGACAGAAGAAGAACAATCACAAGAAATAAAGAGTCTTCTTCATCTTTAGTTCTAGGAATCTTCAGAAAATCTTTGTTCAACATCTGTCTACTGGATTTCCTGGACATTGACACTACAAGCTGAATACCTACTCACCCTGAATCAAAGCTCCTATTCTTCTTAAACCTTCAACTTATCAGGGGGGAGCTTTAACACCACAGCATCCACAAAGTCTTCTCAAGTTTATTTGAGAAAAGAGAAGACTAACATCAACCTCTTTCCACCCCACTGTACAGGGTTTTTAACTCCCTTCAAAAGTTAGGCTGGTTCACAAGTCTCCTTCCAAAGGACTTGAGATTGGTTTTTGAGCACCTGATCAAAAGCTCAAAGGTGGCAGTCACCTGATCCAAACTGTTAGTGGATTCCTACCAGGGTGGTATAAGAGTGGATATACCCAAGTTTAGGGGAACCACTATAAATTTCTTATGTTGTTTGGTTTCACATTTTTTGTTTGTCTTGTTCTTGCTGTGCTTGTGATTGATGGAATAGTTAGCCTATTTTCTTTTACTTAACTACTATATGGTATCAATATTTTCACTATCATATAAATTAAGAATAAACAAAGATTTTTCAAACTCTAGTCACCCCCCCTAGAGTAAGTCTGATCTAACCCCTCCTTTCAATTGGTATCAGAGGGTATGTTTGTTTGGTTGTACAAGTTAACACTTGAAATAAGATACAGTTAGATCAGATTTTCTTCTTCTCAAATTTCTTTTATCACAATGCCACAGAACAAGGATTACGCAAGCACCAGATCTCCAGTTTGCAATCTAAAAAATTTTGCCATCTGGAAGGCAAGAATTAAACTGTATATGAACTCTATTGATGAGGACATATTTAATTCCATTTTGACAGGACCTCCTACTGCAGCAACTTCTTCAACTTCTACTTATAACACTCATGCTGTTCCACCACATGAGTGGACAGATGCACAGAAGAAAGCCAAAATTGCAGATGCCAAAGCAATGAACATATTGGCTCAAACCATGTCAGATGACATCTTTCAAAAGGTGGTGGAATGCACCTCTGCAAAAGCAATCTGGGATTCTCTCAACCAGATGGTTGCTGGCTCAGCAGATGAGAGAAAGGATAGAATATCAACTCTCATCTCACAGTATGAAAATTTCAAGAAAGATGAAGCTGAATTTATCAGTGACATGTACAACAGATTAAGCTCCATCATCTGTGAGTTGAAGACCTTGGATAAAGACATCTCTCTCATAGAGGTGAATGATAAGATCCTAATGTGCTTCCCAAGCTCATGGGACTCAACGATATGGCCAATAAAAGAGGCCAGAAGCTTGAATGAGATTTCCACTTACTTTCTCCTAGGAAAGCTCAAATCCTATGAGCAGGTGATCAAATCCAGGGAAGCTGTAGAACAAAGGACTCCTCCACCGGCAAAAAAGGAGCAAAATATAGCATTTAAGGCCGCTGAAGAGACTGAAGCTTCAACAGTCAATGAAGAATTGATGAGTCTCTTTGCTAAGAGATTCAATAAAATGGCAAGAAAGGACTTCAGGAGAAAGTCATCCAGAAATGATGACAAGCCCAGGTATGATAAAACTCTTACTAAAGAAATAGTGTGCTTTGGATGCTGGAAACCTGTACATTTCATTTCTGAATGCCCTGAGAGTCAGAAGAAATAGAAGAGAAGAGAAAAAGACTCTAGGAGCAAGCATTACAGCAAGCCTTCCTACCGCAAGCACAAAATGAAGGAGAAGGGATTTGTTGCTGAAACCTGGAGTGGCGCAGAAGATGAATCCATATCTTCCAGCTCCAATGAAGAGGAAGAAGAGGCAAAGGCAAGGGAAGTCTACCTCATGGCTATCAATGCCTCTTACAGTCTATCAGATGCTGAAGAAGAATCTGAAAATGATGAAACTTAAGAATCAGAAGCTGATCAGGTACTATCATCATTTAATTATAGCTCTGATAGATTTAAAATATAATTTAAAACCATGTGTATAGATTTAATTAACTCCTACAAGGTTATCAAACAACTTAGAGAGAAACTAACTAAACAAATTAACCTGATGCTGGAAAATGACAAATTAAAAAATAAAATAACCTTAGCTAATGAACAAATAATAAAATTAAAGACTGAATTATGTGAGGCCAGGAAACATGAGGAATCTCTCAATGGGAGAAGCCTTAAGCTGATGGACATAACAAGCACAGTAAATTCCAGGTTAAATGACAAGCTGGGCATGGGTGCTTCATCAAGCCTAACCCCCTTAATTCAGAAAAATATACTAACAACACCAGTTAAATTTATTTCTGAAAAAGGAAAAGAAAAGATAGAAAATAATAGTCCTAAACAAACAGAGCTAAAACATAAAACTAAGAAAAAGAATAAGAGTAAGAAAAACAATAATCAGAACTATGTTCAGTAGATTTCTTCGAACTCAGATCGATGAAATATGTACAATTCGTCGAACTCAAGTCGACGAACTCTGAATGCAAACATGTACCATAATTATTATCTGAACAACAATCGACGAAACCAGTATGGTTTGTCGACCAGAGATCGACGATGTTGGGACCCAGAAAATGAATATTTTCATTCTCTGAGTGGAGTTCAATGAACTCATCCAAATTTGTCAAACTTAGGTCGACGAACTCACCAGAATTCGTCGAACGCAGATCAGTATAACGAATATCACAATCCTTTTGAAATGTATAATCCACCAAGAACTTTTAATAATAAATTTAATCAATGGATTATCCCACCTAGGAAATATCATCCTTTAGGTTATAAAAGCCAACTTGAATACTCTTACATTTCTTGTTTTAATTATGTGAAGAAAGGACCCAAGGTAACCTGGGTTAGAAATGACTAATCTGTTTCATTGCAGGTAAAAGACTGTTCTACCATAGAGTAATAGTGGTATTTGGACAGTAGCTGTTCTAAGCATATGACAGGAAATAAGGCCAACCTAACACACTACAAGGTAAAAAGCTAGGACCAAAAGTAATATTTGGTGACTCCAATTGTGCCAAGACTGAAGGCTATGGCAAAGTAAAAGTTGGAGCTGTTACCTTTAGGAATGTAGCATATGTAAGTGGATTGAAGCACAACCTCATCTCCATAAGTCAATTATAGGATGAAAGGTTTCAGGTATCATTTACTAAAACCTCTTGTATTATCACTTCTTTGGACAATAGTGTAGTATTGACTGGCACTAGAGTAGGAAACATTTACTTAGTTAACTTCTAGTCAGCCAAATTTGAAATTTGCTTATTTAATTCAACTAGTAATAACAATGATCTTTGGCATAGGAGATTAGGTCATGTTTATTTGAAAAACATTGCCAAATTATCTAGGGACAACCTTGTTAGAGGATTGCCTTCTTACCCCTATAAGAAGAAAAGCCTTTGCAGGGCTTGTAAATTAGGCAAGCAAACTAAAAGTAGTTTTAAATCATTAAACAAAGTGACTCACCTAGGATATTGTACTTACTACATATGGACCTTTTGGCCCTATAACAGTACAAAGTCTAGGAGGGAAATCTTATACTTTAGTAATAGTAGATGACTTCTCTAGATTCACTTGGGTTTTTTTTTCTGAGATCTAAGTCTGATAACTTTAAGATTCTTACAGGCTTTCTCAAGAACATACAGATTGAGTACTCTACTTCAGTTGTATTGATCAGAAGTGATCATGGTACTGAGTTTGAGTCTCTTCTTTTGCAAGAGTTCTGAAGTAAGGAAGGCATCAGACAATGCTTCTCAGCTCCTAGAACACCTCAATAGAATGGGGTTGCTGAAAGGAAGAATAGAACACTAATTGAATCTGCAGGCGCATTACTTGCAGATTCTTATTTGCCCCTATCCTTTTGGGAAGAGGCTGTAAGTACAACAAATTATGTGCTGAAGAAAAGTCTTATACACAAGCTTAAGAATAAGACTCCTTATGAGCTACTGAAAGGGAAGATACCTAAAGTATACTTCTTTAAATTTTTTGGATGTTTATGTTATATTCACAACAATAATAAGAAACACATTATAAAGTTTGAAGCCAAGTCTGATATGGGAATTTTTCTTGGATATTCCCAAGTAAGCAAGGCTTATAGGGTTTATAACAAATTTACTTTAAAAATTGAAGAGACTATCCATGTTTCTTTTGATGAGACTAACATGTTTTTTAAGGAGAAGACTGCTTCTACCAGTGAGACTTTGCAGGTACCTAACATGTGTGAGAGACTAAATGAGTTGACCCTCACCAATGAGGCTGTTACACATCCTCCTCAACATGTTGCTGAAGAAAGTGATGATGAAGAAACTGATGTCAATACAGAACCAACAACAGCTAATCCTATTCCACAAGAGGAATTTACTCCCCAAGCTGTTGAACAACCAACTCCACCCAATGACTTTGTCACACTTAGAGATCACCGCATATCTCAAGTAATTGGAGACATGTCAGCTGGTGTGCAGACAAGGCATCAACTCAACCAAGATTTGGTGCATGCCTGCTTCATATCTCATATTGAGCCCCAATCCATTAAAGATCCAGTGCAAGATCCACACTGGATCATTGCAATGCAAGAGGAGCTCCATCAATTTGAGAGATGCAGAATTTGGGACTTAGTTCCAAGACCCAAAGACTACCCAGTCATTGGAACAAAGTGGGTATATAGAAACATGCTGGATGCCCAAGGTGTCATCATAAGGAATAAAGCAAGACTTGTTGCTCAAGGTTATAGGCAAGAGGAAGGGATTGACTATGACCAGTCTTTTGCACCTATTGCAAGGCTGGAGGCAATCAGGATCTTCCATGCATATATTGCATATAAGAAGTTCAAAGTCTACCAGATGGATGTCAAAAGTGCATTTTTGAATGGAGAATTAAAAGAAGAGGTTTATGTTGAACAACCTCTAGGTTTTATCTCGTCATCTTATCCCTCTTATGTTTATAGATTGCATAAAGCTCTCTATGGTCTAAAGCAAGCTCTAAGAGCTTGGTATGAAACCTTAGCTAGCTTTCTTTTAGAGCATAAGTTTTCTAGAGGCATGGTAGATAGGACTTTATTTTTTAAGCATCATAATAATAAAATTCTATTAGTACAAATATATGTATATGCCATTATATTTGGCTCTACAGATCCCAAACTATGAAAAAGGTTCTCCAACCTTATGCATTCTAAGTTTGAGATGAGTAGCATGGGTGAGCTTTCCTACTTCGTTGGCCTTCAAGTGAAGCAAACTCATGATGGCATTTTCATATCTCAATCCAAGTATGCTAAAGAGCTAATCAAAAGTTTTGGGATGGCTGATGCCTCAGCAAAGAAAACACCTATGGCTACAAATGTTATGGTTGATTTTGATGAACAAGGAAAACCTGTTGATCAGAAATTGTATAGGGCAATTGTTGGGTACCTTTTATATCTCACAATAAGTAGACCTGATATTATGTTTGCTACTTATCTTTGTGCTAGGTTCCAGGTGAACTCTAAAGAATCTCATCTCATTTTCTTAAAAAGAATTTTAAGATATATAAAGATTTGCCCAAATCTAGGACTCTGGTATCCAACTGAGTCAGAATTTGAGTTAACTGGATACTCAGATGCTGACATTACTGGATGTAGAGTGGACAGGAAAAGCACATCAGGAACATGTCAGTTCCTTGGTGCTAGAATTGTTTCCTAGTTTGTAAAAAGTAGACATCTTTTTCTACATCAACAACAGAAGCTGAATATATAGTAGCTGGCAGTTGCTGTTCACAAATGTTATGGATACAAAATTAACTCCTAGATTATGGATACAACTTAAATAATTCAACTCTCTTTTGTGACAGTACTAGTTATATATCCATAGCACAGAATCCAGTGCATCATAGTAGGACCAAGCATATAGATATAAGGAATCATTTCATTAGAGAGTGTGTTGACAAGAAGAAAATTAACATCACCTTCATTCCCACTTATTTGCAAAGGGAAAATATCTTCACCAAACCCTTGGATGAGAAGAAACATCTATCATTTATGAATCATCTAGGCATGATGAATGGTGATACATTAATTTAATTCTCTGTCTGTGGTCGAAGAACTTGACAAAATTCGTCAACCTGAGATCGACGAACTGAGGAAAAGTTCTTGAGATTTTTCGTCGACCTGAGATTGATGAACTCTCTGTGGAAGTCATTTTTCGTCGACCTGAGATCGACGATCTGGCTTCAGAAAATTTTTCGTCGACCTGAGAACGACAAAAAGTTTTCCCTTCTTCGAACTGCGAGCGACGAACTCTTTTGTCAATAAAATATTTAGTGGACCCCAGATCGAAGATTTCTTTTGTTTTGCTGGACGGAGTTTGTCATTTCATATTCTAAAAAACCTTATAACTAGGTTTTCTTCGACCTCCATCCCGTGCTTTCAGTTCCCTCGCACTTGATCTTTCTGTTTCCTTGTTGCAGGCGACTATGACGCTTCAGGTAGGTGCTCTCGCAGGAATGAAGTTCGATATGGGATTCGATATTGACTTTTAATCGTTTCAACATTCTGACCAGATATTTCTCGATATTCTGCATTTGTTTGAGGAACTGCACCTGAAGAACCTGATGACGATAAGAATGAAGATAGCAGCGACGGAAATCAGAGAATGAGTTTACTCTTCATCGGCTCCAGATGCTGATACGATGGTTGGAACAATATCGGGTAACACCATCCCTTTTACTCCTGATATTCTTACAAAAATATTCGGGTTAGTCAATGGAGAAGAAGAACTTGAAATTGGTTCTTCTAAATTTGATGAGATGTTGACTTTGATGAGTTATTCTTGAGACAACCCCAATAAATTGTTGAAGAAACACTTATCTGTCGGGTATAAATTTCTTGCAGATATAGTTGGAAAGGTGTTGCTGGGAAAGCATACCACCCATGATCATATTACTAGACAACAATTTCTAGTTATGTGTGTTGTAGTTAACAAGAAAGCCATTAATTGGGCTAGGATTATGTTCAATCTGATAAAGAAGAAAAACACCAAGAAAGAAGTGTGTTTTGGAAGGATACTTGGCATCTTCCTTCAGGCAAAGGCAGCTGAATCACTGGTCTCCCCGACCGTATTCATCAACTCCTCAAAGAGGCTGACCTGCGCCTTATTTGGCAGGTGGGAAAGGAACATCCCAAAGCCATCTAGGGCTTCCTCTTCCAAGACTTCTTAGAGTACCAGGGCTGTTCCAGCCGCTCCCCACCCTACAGAGGACAATTCTATTCCTCCTCCTCCTCCACTCGTTAAAACTCCTTCCACATCCATCCAATAAATCTCTATAGCTCCAGTTCATCACCCCACACCTACACCTACACCTCCTGCTTCTACCATCCACCCTTCTTGTAATGCCCCCGATTTTTCTGCGATTATTTAAATTCTCGTTTGGTGTTACGTCGATGTATTTTCTTGGCTTGCGCCATCTGTGGAGTGTGGTCTTAACTCCTTAGAACTGGGTGCCCTATTTTTTAGCCTGTTGGCAAGATCTCCCTAGCAAGCCGAGTCGTTTTGGGTGACCCGGTGTGGCCTCTCGGTGGATGCTTGTGTTTTGGCTTTGGGAGGGTATAACTCGAGTTCTATTCGTCAAAAGTTAGTTTCGACTTCACCGTTGTGTTCGTAGCGTGGATATTTAGCTACGGTGCGAATTTCGTCAAATTCTGAGGTGGTTCGGTTTTCGAGTCGTTTTGGGTGTGCTATTAGTAAAAACAAATTGGAAATCTGTTTGCTTAAGTAAACCGGCGTCTTAAAAGGCGGTTAAGATTAGGCGTGATTAGAGTTATTGAAAAAGCATTAATCAGTAGATGGCGGGACAACTTTTCTTCTTCTTCCCGAGACCGAACCCGCCTCTCCTGTACGCGGAAAAGCAACGGAGAAACCGCCGACCTGCTACTCTTCAGACGGCGATTCCGGGAGCGTTTGTGGACGGAATTCAATTCTGAAAGCGGATTTGGGTTGCTCTCTCTTGGACCTACGTTTCTACGGTAAGAGATTTGATTTTCGTGGAGTATTAGGAGGCTAGGATTTTCGATTTCTTGTAGTTTCTGCCATTAAAGTGCGGGTTTGATTGTTAGGTGATGCTCCTTCTTGTGCAGAATGAAGAGGCGGGAAAGCCGACAAAGCTTCATTGGAAATCGAGGCAAGTGGTATTCTTGCCCTTGCCATTATTTTTCTTTTGAATTTTGGAATGTTTCCCGGTTAGCCCTAGGGTAGAAACCAAGCATATTCTCTTTTATCTTGCTAAATTTTAGGGCTTAGATTCTCCTATGAGCCCCCTCCTTGTGCGGTTTGCTCAACCTGCTAGTTGTGTTTAAAATTTAGACTCCAGATTTGTAGTTCTAGTTGGGTGCTTTTGCGGGTGGGGCCGATAGAGAGAGTGATGGAGGAAGTAGTGGTAGGGCTCTGGTTAGAACCAGTCTTGGTAGACTCTCGAGTTTTGGTGTTGAGTGTGGTGCACACACTCAAAGCCAAAAGCCGCCCGGACTTGGCGTTGAGTGTGGTGGACACACTCAAAGCCATAGTTTGGTCTGTTCCTTGCGGCTGAGTGGTGGGGTGTTGTAGTGAGAATTTTCATCTAAGTCAAAATCGACGGGAATCACCAAGTGTTTCCCGCCGATTTCGGCGTGTATCGTCAGTGATTCCCACTGATCGGCGAGAATCATCCTTGATTCCCGCCGATTCGGCGAGAATCATTCTAGATTCTCGTCGATCGGCGAGAATCATCCTATATTCTCGCCGATTCGGCAAGAATCATCCTGCATTCCCGCCGATTCGGCGAGAATCAGTCGGCATTCCCGTCGAGCTCCTCTAGTTGGCGATGGTTTAGGGTTTTCCTGCAGGAGTGAACTTTGGCGTAGAGTGAGTTGACCTCACTCAATGCCAAAGCTGCTTTGGCGTCGAGGGAAGCAGCGTCGAGGGAGGTGGACTCACTCAACGCCACCGTTGGGTTTTGTGGTTTTTCTAAAGGCGTTGAGGGAGTGGACCTCACTCAACGCCATAGCTGTTTTGGCGCTGAGTGAGGTTAGCTCACTCAACGTCGCTGCCTCTTTTGCTGAAGGCGTTGAGGGAGTGGACCTCACTCAATGCTATGGCTGACATGGCGTTGAGTGAGGATAGCTCACTCAATGCCAGAGCTGTTCTTACGGAGGGCGCTGGGTGAGTGATTCTCACTCAACGCCATGTCTGTTCTGGCGCTGAATGAGGCTAAATCACTCAACGCCAAGGTCTGGTAAGGCTCTGAGTGGGTTCCACTCAACGCCAAGCCGTGTTGAGTAACTTCAACACTGTTTCTCTTTCCTCGATTTTCATTCCCAAGTGAATTCCTTGATTTTATTTTGAGTTTCCTTGTCGGCCATGTTTTTCTTTCCTAAAGGCCAAATCGTGGGTTGTGGTTAGTAGTGGTGGTTTGAAGCTCTTCATGGGGGAGGTGTTGTGTAATTTAGCCAAGGCCACCCTTATTCTTCTATCTTGCTCCAGTTACGGGCTGGGCAAGGGGGTGGAAGTTCCCTTTTGCTTTCACATGTAGACCCTTGAGCTTATTGGTTTGGAAATGGTGGTTTGGGGACTGAGTTTGTCTCCAACTCGGATCCATGTTGTTTGTTTTTCCTACTACCATCTCCCACAGCTTAGGGTGTTAGAAGTTTCTCCCTTGGTAGATTACAACACTTTGGGCTCTTAGTAGCCTAGTAGACCCTGCAGGATGTAGTTTCTGGGCAGGGTTGGTGTTGTTTCCTTGCACGTAGTGCATTCCTTGTTGTCTTGCCTTAGGCAGTTGTGACTTTTTCTGCTGTGTGTTTTGCTCTTTTATTTATTCCCTGGTTGACACTTCCATGCAGTTTTTCCTTGTTTTTCTTGCTGAGGTATTCTTTCTTCTTTTGAATGCCTCAGGTTCTGAGCAGTAGCCAGTATGGTGGCTAGGTTGCGGTGTACAGACATACATATTTGCATGTGGGTTCATGTCAGGTTGTTGGCGCCCACTGGTAGTTTTTACCTTTATACTAGATATATTACTTTTGCTGCTACCATTTTTTGGAGATAGTCTACTTGCTCTGGGGAGGATTTATGCTAGGTTGCTAGTTATTTTAAAACTACAATTATTATTATTTTTATAAGATTATTGCATGATCAGCATGTTTTATAAAGGTAAATCACTATTTTCCAAACAACGTATAAATAACGTTTCCTTATATATAATATAAATTAAATATAGAGTCTTGCATGACATAAGTGGTCCTCTTAGGGCTCTTATGCACTTCTTAGGATGTCAAACCTGAATAAAATATTTTTCCGCAGCGCTTAAGTATAGTTTTTAACTGTGGACTAGGTGATCCACCGAGCCGAGGGATACGACCTCTAAAGTATAACTGATTTTCTAATCATTAAACTCATAAATTTCTTTCATAAAGTTTAGTAGATGGTTTTGCCTGAGCGTCAGCAGTTATCCCCTGCTTGACGTGGAATCATGATGCGCATTTTCTCATACTCTGATAATTCTTTAATTTGGAGGAAATGCGGGTTGTGACAGTTGGTATCAGAGCCAGGTTTCCCCTGTCATCTTTGCGGTATGTGCTCAGAAGTTTTTTTCTTTCGGATTGTTTTGCTTGTTTTGTCTCGTTGGTTGGGACCGCTGTTAGTGTACCGCGCTAAGAGGAGATTCCAGTTGTTCGTGATTTCACCGATGTTTTTCCTGATGAGCTACCTGGTCTTCCTCCCGAGCGGGATGTTTAGTTTGTGATCGATTTTGAGCCGGGTACGCGTCTTATTGCTAAGGCGCCGTACCGGATGGCCCCTCGAGAGCTAGAGGACTTGCGAGTCAAGTTAGATGAGTTGTTGGCGAAAGGGCTTATCAGGCAGAGTTCGTCACCTTGGGGTGCTCCTATTCTATTTGTGAAGAAGAAAGACGGGTCAATGCGGCTTTGCATTGACTATAGGGAGTTGAACAAAGTCACAATTAAGAACAGTTACCCTCTGCCGAGGATCGATGATTTATTTGACCAGTTGCGCGGTAGCACGGTCTTCTCCAAGATTGACCTTCATTCAGGCTATCATCAGCTTAGGATTCGTGAGGCAGATATTCCACGGACTGCGTTTAGATCGAGGCATGGACATTTTGAGTTCTTAGTGATGTCGTTTGTTTTGACCAACGCTCTATCAGCGTTCATGGATATGATGAACCGGGTGTTCAAGGATTTCCTAGATAAGTTTGTGGTGGTCTTCATCGATGACGTGTTGGTCTATTCTCGCAGTGCTGAGGAGCATGAGTAGCATCTGCGCTTGGTTCTATCGGAGTTGAGGAACCATAAGTTATTCGCCAAGTTAAGCAAGTGCGACTTTTGGTTGCCTCAGGTTTCGTTTCTGGGCCACGTGGTGAACAAGAATAGGATCTCGGTTGACCCAGAAAAGATCGCAGCAGTGATGGATTGGTATAGGTCGGGCACGCCCAAGGAGATCAGAAGCTTTCTAGGTTTGGCCGGCTACTACAGGAGGTTTGTGGAGGGTTTCTCTACCCTAGTTGCACCTTTGACTAAGCTGACTCAGAAGAACGTGGCTTTTGTTTGGAGCGAGATGTGCGAAGAAGCCTTCCTGGAGTTAAAGAGGAGATTGTGCACTGCTCCCGTTCTGACCCTGCCTACTGAGGGTGTGGATTATGATGTATACGTGGATGCTTCGCATGTAGGTCTAGGATGCGTATTAATGCAGGTTGGTAAGGTAATTGCTTATGGGTCAAGGCAACTGAAGACTCATGAGAAGAATTATCCTACGCATGACCTCGAGTTCACAGCGGTTATTTATGCGTTGAAACTGTGGAGACACCTACTTTCTGGGGCTCAGTGCAAGATCTTCACCGACCATAAGAGCCTGAAGTACGTGTTCACGCAGAAGGAGTTAAATCTTTGCCAGCATCAGTGGCTAGAGTATGTGGCTGATTATGACGTAGAGATCCAGTATCATCCAGGCAAGTCCAATGTGGTGGCCGATGCCCTGAGCCGTAAGACGGGAAAGATCTTTAATCTCACCACCGATCGTTTAGTTGAGGAGTTCCTCCTTATGGATATATCAGTGGGATGCTGTAGCCTACAGAGTAGTTTGTCAGTGGCAGAGCCGTCTTGGATTTCTTTGACCAGACTGCACTAGAAGGCTACCCGGATCTTCTACACTTATTCTCCAGGACTGAGAGAGGAGAGTTTCCGGATTATTCCATCGATGATGCGGGAACTTTGAAGTACCGCGGCAGATTTTGCATCCCCGCGGTTGGGGACATTCGGGGTATGGTTTGCAGAGAGGCTCATGGATCCAGCGTTTCCTACCATCCAGGATCTACAAAGATGTATCGTTACTTAAAGCAAATTTCCTGGTGGTATGTCATGAAAGGAGATATAGCACGATTTGTTGCGGAGTGCCACACTTGCAAGCGGGTGAAGGACGATCATGGAAGGCCTGGTGGCAAGTTGACTCCGTTAGAGATCCCGACTTGGAAGTGGGAAAGTATATCTATGGATTTTATCACGGGTATACCGCGTTTTCCGAGGGGATTTGATTCCGTTTGGGTCATAGTGGATAGACTGACGAAGTGTGCTCACTTCGTGCCATATAAGATTGATTACCCGATGAAGAAGATAGTGGAGTTGTACTTGAATGAAGTCATCCGACTGCACGGTGTGCCGGTTAGCATCATTTCCTATCGAGACTCCTGGTTTACTTCTCATTTTTGGCAGAGTCTGCAGGAGGGTTTGGGTACGGATCTGAGGTATTCTACTGCGTACCACCCACAGGCTAATGGGCAGACGGAGCGGGTGAATCAGATAGTTGAGGATATGATCCGATGCTACATTTTAGACCACGGTGGAGCGTGGGACGAGCGGCTGCGACTTATGGAATTTACATACAACAATAGTTATCAGGAGAGCTTGCAGATGGCTCCGTTCAAAGCCTTGTATGGGAGGCACTGCAGAACTCCATTGTTATGGGCTGAGGCTTGAGAGAGGCCTTTGTTGGGTCCTGATGCGCTTGAGGAAATGGAAGTCGCAGTGTAGCTTATTCGAGAGAAGCTTCGTATAACTCAGGAAGGGTACGAGAAGAACGCCAATCGGCGTAGGTCTGCCTTGGAGTTTTTTGTAGGGGACCTTGTATTTCTTAAGGTTTCCCCGATGGTTGGTGTAAAGAGGTTTGGTAAGAATCGGAAATTGGACCCGAGGTATGTGGGCCCGTTTAAGATTTTGGAGCGGATTGGCGTGTCAGCTTACAAGTTGGATTTGCCAGCAAACTTCCAAGGTGTTCATAATATTTTCCATGTTAGCCAATTGCGGAAGTGCGTGTGCAGCAGTGGGAAAGTCTTGGACGTTGTGCCCCAGTTGGAGCCCAACCTCTCTTTTGTTGAAGTGCCGGTCCGTATTTTGGATACTCAGGAACGGGTGTTACGAAAGAAGTCTATTCCGATGGTGAAAGTTCTTTGGAGGAATATGGATTTGGAGAGCGCGACTTGGGAGTTCGAGTCGTCTATGAGGGAGCCTTACCCTCAGCTGTTTCCCTGATTAGTTTGGTTTGTTTTTCTTCTTGTAATGTTTGGATTATTACTTTCCTTCTATAGTAGAAGTGTAGTGCGTAAAGTTTCGGGACGAAACTTTCTTTTAGGGGGAGTGACTGTAACGCCCCCGATTTTTCTGCGATTATTTAAATTCTCGTTTGGCGTTACGTCGACGCATTTTCTTGGCTTGCGCCATCTGTGGAGTGTGGTCTTAACTCCTTAGAACTGGGTTCCCTATTTTGTAGCCTGTTGGCAAGATCTCCCTAGCAAGCCGAGTCGTTTTGGGTGACCTGGTGTTGCCTCTCAAGGGATTCTTGTGTTTTGGCTTTGGGAGGGTATAACTCGAGTTCTGTTCGTCGAAAGTTAGTTTCGACTTCGCCGTTGTGTTCGTAGAGTGGATATTTAGCTACGGTGCGAATTTTATTGAATTCCGAGGTTGTTCGGTTTTTGAGTCGTTTTGGGTGTGCTATTAGTAAAAACAAATTGGAAATCTGTTTGCTTAAGTGAGCCGGCGGCTTAGGAGGCGGTTAAGATTAGGCGTGATTAGAGTTATTTAAAAATCCTTAATCAGTAGATGGCGGGCCCACTTTTCTTCTTCTTCCCGAGACCGAACCCGCCTCTCCTATACGCGAAAAAGCAGCGGAGAAACCGCCGACCTGCTACTCTTCGGACGGCGATTCCGGGAGCGTTTGTGGACGGAATTCAATTCTGAAAGAGGATTTGGGTTCCTCTCTCTTGGACCTACGTTTCTACGGTAAGAGATTTGATTTTCGTGGAGTATTAGGAGGCTAGGATTTTCGGTTTCTTGTGGTTTTCCGCCATTAAAGTGCGGGTTTGATTGTTAGGTGCTGCTCCTTCTTATGCAGAACGAAGAGGAGGGAAAGCCAACCAAGCTTCGCTGGAAATCGATGCAAGTGGTATTCTTGCCCTTGCCATTGTTGTTTATTTGAATTTTGGAATGTTTCCCGGTTAGCCCTAGGGTAGAAACCAAGCATATTCTCTTTTATCTTGCTAAATTTTAGGGCTTAGATTCTCCTATGAGCCCCCTCCTTATGCGGTTTGCTCAACCTGCTAGTTTTGTTTATAATTTAGACTCCAGATTTGTAGTTCTAGTTGGGTGCTTTTGCGGGTGGGGTCGATAGAGAGAGTGAGGGAAGAAGATGTGGTAGGGCTCTGGTTAGAACCAGTCTTGGTAGACTCTCGGGTTTTGGTGTTGAGTGTGGTGCACACACTCAAAGCCAAAAGCAGCCCAGACTTGGCGTTGAGTGTGGTGGACACACTCAAAGCCATAGTTTGGTCTGTTCCTTGCGGCTGAGTGGTGGGGTGATTGAGTGAGAATTTTCGTCTAAGTCAAAATCGACGGGAATCACCAAGTGATTCCCGCCGATTTCGACGTGTATCGTCAGTGATTCCCACCGATCGGCGAGAATCATCCTTGATTCTCGCCGATTCGGCGAGAATCATTCTGGATTCCCGTTGATCGGCGAGAATCATCTTGGATTCTCGCCGATTCGTCGAGAATCATCCTGCATTCCCGCCGATTCGGCGAGAATCAGTCGGCATTCCCGCCGACCTCCTCTAGTTGGCGATGGTTTAGGCTTTTCCTGCGGGAGTGAACTTTAGCGTAGAGTTAGTTGACCTCACTCAATGCCCAAGCTGCTTTGGCGTCGAGGGAGGTGGACTCACTCAACGCCACCGTTGGGTTTTGTGGTTTTTCTAAAGGCGTTGAGGGAGTGGACCTCACTCAACGCCATAGCTGTTTTGGCGTTGAGTGAGGTTAGCTCACTCAACGCCGCTGCCTCTTTTGCTGAAGGCATTGAGGGAGTGGACCTCACTCAACACTATGGCTGACTTGGCGTTGAGTGAGGATAGCTCACTCAACGCCAGAGCTGTTCTTACGGAGGGCGCTGAGTGAGTGATTCTCACTCAACGCCATGTCTGTTCTAGTGCTGAATGAGGCTAAATCACTCAACGCCATGGTCTGGTAAGGCTCTGAGTGGGTTCCACTCAACGCCAAGCCATGTTGAGTAACTTCAACACTGTTTCTCTTTCCTCGATTTTCGTTCCCAAGTGAATTCCTTGATTTTATTTTGAGTTTCCTTGTCGGCCATGTTTTTCTTTCCTAAAGGCCGAATCGTGGGTCGTGGTTAGTAGTGGTGGTTTGAAGCTCTTCATGGGGGAGGTGTTGTGTAATTTAGGCAAGGCCACCCTTATTCTTCTATCTTGCTCCAGGTACGGGCTGGGCAAGGGGGTGGAAGGTCCCTTGTGCTTTCACATGTAGACCCTTGAGATTATTGGCTTGGAAATGGTGGTTGGGGGACTGAGTTTGCCTCCAACCCGGATCCATGTTATTTGTTTTTGCTACTACCATCTCCCACAGCTTAGGGTGTTAGAAGTTTCTCCCTTGGTAGATTGCAGCACTTTGGGCTCTTAGTAGCCTAGTAGACCCTGCAGGATGTAGTTTCTTGGCAGGGTTGGTGCTGTTTCCTCGCACGTAGTGCATTCCTTGTTGTATTGCCTTGGGCAGTTGTGACTTTTTCTTCTGTGTGTTTTCCACTTTTATTTATTCCCTGGTTGACACTTCCATGCAGTTTTTCCTTGTTTTGCTTGCTGAGGTATTCTTTCTTCTTTTGAATGCCTCAGGTTCTGAGCAGTAGCCAGTTTGGTGGCTAGGTTGCGGTGGTGTTGTTAGTGGTCTCTTGGACTTTGGAGATCTTGTTGCTTTGTTAGTGAGGTAGTTTTTCTGTACTTTTCTTACAGACATATATATTTTCCTGTGGGTTCGTGTCAGGTTGTTAGCGCCCACTGGTAGTTTTTACCTTTGTACTATATATATTACTTTTGCTGCTACCATTTTCTGGAGATAGTCTACTTGCTCTGGGGACGATTTATGCCAGGTTGCTAGTTATTTTAAAACTACAATTATTATTATTATAAGATTATTGCATGATCAGTATGTTTTATAAAGGTAAATCACTATTTTCTAAACAACGTATAAAGATCATTTCCTTATATATAATATAAATTAAATGTAGAGTCTTGCATGGCATAAGTGATCCTCTTAGGGCTCTTATGCACTTCTTAGGATGTCAAACCTGAATAAAATATTTTTCCGCAGTGCTTAAGTATAGTTTTTAACTGTGGACTAGGTGATCCATCGAGCCGAGGGATACGGCCTCTAAATTATAACTGATTTTCTAATCATTAAACTAATAAATTTCTTTCATAAAGTGTAGTAGATGGTTTTGCCTGAGCGTCAGCAGTTATCCCCTGCTTGACGTGGCATCATGACGCGCGTTTTCTCATACTCTGATAATTCTTTAATTCGGAGGAAATGCGGGTTGTGACACTTCTTCACCAGTTCATCAACCTACACCTCCACAATCCCCCATTTCTTCTCCAATACAACAACAACAACATCTAGAGCAAGCTCTTTCACCAATTTCTATTACTCCTCCTTTATCCCCCCTTCCTTCTCATCTTATAGATATACCTCCACTTCAAAATCTAACATCATTACCCTCATTCAACCTTCTTTCATATCCTGGCCACTCTTTATCTCCTCCAGATGAACAAATGACAGACTGTCATCCCTCATCTTCCACTATCAATCCATCTGTCTCTACTCAGACCCCACCAGCATTCATGGAATTATATTCACCCTCCATCTCCACTCTACTGAACTCCATCACACCTCTTCTTAAACAACTTATAGCAGAGGCCATCTCACCACTTGCTTCTTCTATCTCCACTCTTGTTGCTCATCTCTCTGCCCTTCCTATTCCTCCTTCTTCTGTTAGGGGCCTGGCTCTCATTACAACTGAAACCAGACAGGGGGAGATACTCTGTGAAGAAGTAGCTCCAGCCATAACAACAGCAGAAGCTCCAGCAGCTGTAATAGCAGCAGTTGTAGATATTGTTGATACAGAGATTCCTGATGCAGAACTATCTGAATTTTTGGATTAAGATTTTGAGACACCTGAGTTACCACTTTTTGTGGACATTCTTTATGGAGATTGTTTCATTTCTCCAGATCTTGAACTAAATTCAGTTCTTAATTCTTTTGATCTTTTGTACAGAGACTGTCTTCCTTTTGTCTCTTTTCAGTTGTGTACAGATATAGTTTGTTATACATCTCCTATCAGTTCAAAAATTATACAGCAAATTCAGAATAGCTTTGAAGCTCCAGAGCCTGAACTTGTTTTAGTTCCAGAGGCTGAGCTTATCAAGGTGGCTGAGGATGAATTTTCTGAGCCTAAGGCTCTTTATCCTCACACTTTTGTCTTCTCTTCCTCTCCATTGCCAGACATGGATTAGATCCTTACTGATGATATGGATTAGAAACTGAAGAAGTTCCTGCTGAAGTCATTCCACCTCCAGTAGTTCTTCCTCCAGTTATCCCACCTCAAACTGAAAAGCAAAATTCCACAGGAAGTTATAGCAGATATTTATGCATTATATAAAAACCCATAGAGTTCTTCTGAAGATGATCCAACAGATGATTTTGATTCTGATAATGGAAAGAAGAAATTTTTCAAGAAAAGAAAAGCTGCACCAAAGGCTGTTCCTAAGCCAAACCCAATAGTGAACTCCATATTACATACTGCAGAAGATAACCCCTTATCCTGGAATGCCTCAATGGATGTGGTTGTCCAAGAATAAGCAAAAAAAAGGAAGAAGAAGAGAAGGCACAGGTCTCCTCCAAGACAATTCAGGAAAGACCCTCCTCATCCTCTTCCCTCTTCAGGCTCCACAGGAAATATCATTCAGAAACCTGCTCCTGTGACCAAAACCTATCAGAGATTACCTAGGCACAGCAGTCAGCAGACCTCTACAAGTAATCCTCCTCCATACTCTTCCAAGAAAGCTCCTACTCAAGAACAAAAGTAGGACTCTAGTCCAAAAAGGCCAGAGTCTCCTCCCATTCCTTTTGTTGATCCAGAACAGGAGACCTCTACCAAGATGGCTAGATTTTAGGAGTTAGTAAGACTCTCTCAGATTAGAAAAGCAAAACCTAAAGGCAAGGACATTTCTCAGTACTCTACTATATCAACCTACAGAAAAGAGGAACTTAAAAGGTATGCAAAGGCAAATAAGTTCTTTGATGTTGATAATTACAGGAAACTTCACCTAGAGGCTGTAGTACCTAGAACATCATATCAGACTGTTATTGGTGCATCTGACATGTATATATCAAATAAAGAAGCTGCCAATCCAAATAGCGAAATCATATTCAGACAGCCTGCTGAACAACCAAACAAGGATAAAGCTAAATAGAGAAAATTAGTTTATCTATTGTGTTGTTCTCATTTACATTTGAACTCTATTTTTGTTTATATCATGAACCATGTGTTGTAAATATATGCTGAATGTTTATTTCTGTCAGATATATTTTCTTTTGCTTTATGATTGCTTATTTTGTTTTGTATTAGTGACCTCACCCAAATAGGGGGAGATTGTTGGATCCATTGTTTGATTTTGGCTAGGTTCACTAATTTAGGCTGAGTCTGACCCACCATTGTATTGCTAGGGTCATGTATAGTAGTCCTAGAGTTTAGGCTATTCCTGTTAGTTCTACTTCCTTGGACATGCCAACAAAGGATCTCACAAAACTCAGTCTTAGAAGATATCAGAAGACAGTTTGATCAGTTCGAAATTCTTCTAACTCCGCTCGACGATCGTCAATCTCAGATTGACGAACTCAGAGTAAATTCTCTGTGCTGAGCTCGATGATATTCGAGCTCGGGTCGACGATTAGTTTTCTTCAGTCAGATTCTCAGTTCGACGAACTCAGAGTGCAGATTTGGAAAGTTTTTCTTAGTTAGCAGTTCACAGAACTCAGGTCGACGAACTGGAATTCTCGGGTCGACAATCTTGGATCTCAGGCCGACGAATTCCGTTCAAGGTTCAATGTTTTCTGTCCGGTTCCAGAATGAGTTTTTCCCTCCTCTTGTTCCTTTATTTTCTCATTTATTAGTAGTATTATTCTTAGTTTTAATGCACATATTCATCTAGATATAGTCGTTATTGGCTGCATTAAATATTGTATTCATCAGAATAATTATTTTCTTATTCTATCAAGGACAGTTGCGGAAACTCATAAATGCTTTTATTCCATCCGTTTTTAATTCTCCAGATCAGCCAGCATTTAAGGAAGTTATTCAAAATTCAAAGGAGAATTAATTGACAGAATATTAAAAAGAGATCCTGTCTTTTCAAGGATACAGAGACAAGAAAAGAAAAATATACAGTACAGAGAACATTCAACCACTGGACGTCCCCTTCATTCTCTCTCAATGCAATCATCCTTGTCAATACTCAAGATAGAATAAGAACAATCATAAGAAATCAAGAGTCTTCTTAATCTTTAGTTCCAGGAATCTTCAGAAACTCTCTGGTCAACATCTGTCTACTTGATTTCGTGGACATTGACACTACAAGCTGAAGACCTACTCACCCTGAAGCAAAGCTCCTATTCTTCCTGAACCTTCAACTTCTCAGGGGGAGCTTTGACACCATCAGCATCCACAAAGTATTCTCAAGTTGATTTGAGAAAAGAGAAGACTAACATCAACCTCTTTCCACCCCACTTTACAGGGTTTTTAACTCCCTTCAAAAGTTAGGTTGGTTCACAAGTCTCCTTCCAAAAGACTTGAGATTGGTTTTTGCGCACCTGATCAAAAGCTTAAAGGTGGCAGTCACATGATCAAAACCTGTTAGTAGATTCCTACCAAGGTGGTAGAAGAGTGGATGTACCCAAGTTTAGAGGAACCACTATAAATTTCCTGTGTTGTCTGGTTGCACATTTTTTATTTGTCTTGTTCCTGCTGTGTTTATGATTGCTGGAATAGTTAGCCTGTTTTCTTTTGCTTAACTACTATATGGTATCAATATTTTCACTATGATATAAATTAAGAAAAAACCAAGATTTTTAAAACTCTATTCACCCCCCCCCTCTAGAGTAAGTCTGATCTAACCCCTCCTTTCAATATACATTATTTAAATCATTCACTATATAAACCTATTATTCCTGCATATATTTTACCATAATTATATATAAACACAATATGTTGAGATTCACCAATTTCTTATGCTGATATTTGTTAATATTAAAAGGGGGAGAATCTTGGAGCATGATTTCCGTATATTTTTATTTGAGAATAACAAATACCGTTATGTATTTGATCTAGTATTTTATGTGTTTATAGTGTGTAAGTCGTACATGTATAAGCATAGATTGAATAAAAAGACAATCCCTCGGTCATGGGTGTGATCCAATTGTGTGTACACTTAAAAAATAACAAAAAATTAGTGTTGATTGGTGAAAATTAAAACAACCATAACTTTCTGAAAGTTGTAAGTTGTCTACCTAAATCACCTAGAGGGGGGTGAATAGGTGAGATGTGTGTGTAATGCGGAATAAAAAAAATTGACAACTAGCACAAATAAGTGAGCAAGCAATCACACAGACGACAAGAGATTTATAGTGGTTCCCCGATCTTGGGTACGTCCACTTTCCTCTCCGATCTAGCAAATCACTAGACTCGGCTACTCTACTATCTCGGATTGCAAACAATCCTACACCTCGGAACCACGTTCCTACAAAACTCAATCCAAACGGATCTACACTCGGAAGATACAAACTTCCTACCACTCGGAGCACAACGCTCCTACACTCGGAGAATAATCTCCTACAAGATTTACAAATAGATATGAAAATACAAGCATAAACTTTCTCAGATCTGTAAGAAATAAGTCTTCAGGTCTTCTTCTTGAAGTTGCGTCCCTTTCAGAATTGTTGAAGAAGACTAGTAGATCTGACCTGAGAAATTCTTGAATCTACTTGATCAAGGAAGAAAGAACGTTTCCTGAATCAGTAGATCTTCTAGATCGAAAGGATGAGGATCGATCTTGACTAGAGCGGTGGCGGCGGCTTCAAGACGACGAGCTTTAGAAGAGATCGGCCGAACCAGAGTTTTTTGGAAAGTACAAGATCCGCTCAATAATTTCTCTTGATCCTTCTTAGGGTTATGTCTTATTGACAAGACCTTATATAGGATATCTCTTAACGATTGGAAATATCATTAATGAGGACACGTGGACCAATCCTGTTGGGTTATTTGAAATTCCGGCCGTTCTGGACTTAGAAGAAATTTTCTGGAAAAAATCCGACTTAGTTCTCGAGAAGTGATTATAGTTCTCGAGAACTATGAACTGAGTTTTTGAGAACTGTAGAGACTTCTCGAAAACTAATCTCTTTAAAAAGGGTTGGACTTCTTGAGAACACCAGAGTATAGTTCTCGAGAACTAATTTACTTCTCGAGAAATAATAGATGACTTCTCGAGAACTTGAGCTTAGAGAAATTTTATCTCTGAACTTCTCGAGAACCAAGGGAATACTTCTCGAGAACTAAATTGACTTCTCGAGAACTTATAGAAGACTTCTCGAGAACTTTACTGAGAATCAACTTCTGATTGAATTTCTGAACTTGAGAATCAAAGGAATACATCTCGAGAACTAAATAGACTTCTCGAGAACTTATAGAATAGTTCTCGAGAACTTTACTGACTTCTCGAGAACTTATAGAAGACTTCTCGAGAACTTTACTGATTTCTCGAGAACTTAACTTAGAGAAATTCTTGAACTGTCCTGACTTCTTGAGAAGTAGAGTCTTAGCTTCTCGAGAACTATACCATACTTCTCGAGAACTCTGAGATTACTTCTCGAAAACTAGACTTTGAAAGTTTTTCAAGAACTTTAGAGAAGATTTCCTTCTGGCCCTATCTCTATCCTTTGCTCCCAATGTTTGAACATAAAGTGTATCCCAATTTAGAGGCTACACATGAGTCAACACTTTGGATCACCCAGTGAGGGATTACACTGAATGGTCCTGTGTTCCTGACCCACTGTAGACTGACATTATTCTACACTTAGAACTAAGAATCTGAAAACATTCAACTAAAACCAGGATATCAAATACAACTTAATTCATCTTAGTTCAAGGGTGACTTCATGCAAATCTGGGTTATTGTGGATGCAATACCCAACACTTTCAATCCAGAAAGAGTTACGGAATGTGGCACCTATTATGGAAAGTGGATAATGTCATCTACAAGATAGAAAAGTTTTTGCTAATGTTGGCAAGAGTCAATAACACTTGTGATAGAATCAATCAAAAAGGCAATATCAACAGGATAGAAAAGGAATTTTTGGTGGAGCCAGATTTACCAAGCGTTAATGCCGACGGTAGCCCTACTATACTGTGGTAGTATTTGGAGGCTCTAGTTTTGGAAGAAAAAGTTATAAAAAATAATACTTTCCAAAGATAGAAAAGTCTCCTAAAATTGTTAACGTTTGGCGGTGTACTAACGTCGGCATTAGATCCTAAGACCAATTTAAAGAGCGAATCCTCTTTTTTTGTTGGGTACATTGGAAAATGTGTACCTGATTTGGAGAAGCCTAACTTAGCTCAATGATATACATCAGGGTGTATTTGATGTTATTTTGAGTTTATATGTGCAGGTTAAGAATGTGCTAGAATGCAGGAAAAATATTCTAAGTCCATATGTCGACACCTGAAGAAGCTGTGTCGACACTTTAGTAAGATTGTGTCGACACTTAGAAATAGCTGTGTCGACACTTCAGAGGACTCGTGTCTACACCGGGAGGCAGTGTCGACACACAGAAGATTATAGTCGACATCGACTGTGTCGACACTAGGAGGCAGTGTCGACACACAGAGATAGAGTAGACAACAACTGTGTCGACACCTGGAGGCAGGGTCGACACACACTATGTTCTAAGTCTACATCACCTGTGTTGACACACAGGACTTGTGTCGACACACAGATGAGTCTAGACCAAGTTGATTGCTGATGAATTGTGAAGTGTTTGTGTCGACACAAATAATCAGTGTCGACACATTCTCAAGATACAGTATCAAGAAGCTGTGTCGACATCAAGGCAGCTTTGTCGACATCACCAAAGGCTGTGTCGACACTTAAGTCACTTATGTCGACACATATTGACAGAAGGTCTCGACACTTTATGGCAGACAGACTCTACGCTTTGCTGACAGAGTCAAAGGCTCAAGAACTGTTTGAAGACTTGACAGCTGTGGGTTATGACAGGTTTACTAAAGCTATCAGACTTGTCAGAAGTTAGTTATAAACCGGATCAGCCGGTTTCTATGGATGAAGTCTATAAATAGACGGATTCAAAAGAATAAAAACAACAACATAGAGAAGAAGTATTGTCACCACTAACATAATTAGAGATTATTCTCTGATCAAGAAAGTACAAGTAATAAAGAAGAAGATCTTCGTGAGAAGATCTAAGAAGACGATCTGAAGTAGTTTACTATTCAGATTCTGTCTAAGTGGAATTCAATCAAGAATTCAGAAGTATCTTCAAGAGATTTGGATAGAGAGAGATCCAACTATTTGAAGACAAGGAGGAGACATTCACAGGTCTCTCAAGAAGCAGATACTGAACTAATCTGTCAAGGAGATTCAGATCTATTTCTAAAGTCTAAGAAGGAAGCTGCCAGTCAGTTTTATTCATAGGAAATCAACCTAACTAAGTTCAGATTTAAGAAGCTTTGAAGAAAGCTAAGATCAAGTTGATTAACGCCATCAGCCTCTTCAAGAAGCTGATCAAGAAAGTTCTTATCCCTTCTCTCTCAACAGGGGTAAGAGATTACAAAATTCCTTATCAAATTTTGTAGGATATATTCATAGATCCGAGGTGTAAGCCTATTTTATAAAGGCTGAGTGTAGGAGATTTATTCTCTGAGGTAGGGCTGTTTATGCCTGAGTTGTAGGACAAGGTATTCTCTGAGCTGTAGGCCTTGAGGCAAGGCTGAGGTAGGGCTTGTTAGCCTGAGTTGTAGGAGAAGGTATTCTCTGAGTTGTAGGCTTTGTGGCAAGGCTGAGGTAGGGCTTGTTAGCCTGAGTTGTAGGAATCCTTCTGGATTCTGAGCTGTAGGATCTGAGGATCTGAGTTAAAGGAAGAAGTTAGGCCGACTCTAGCATACTGCTAGATAGATGAAGGGGGAAAGTGGATGTACCCAGACCTTGGGGAACCACTATAAATCTGTGTGCAATCTGTGATGTGTGTATGATTTTGATTGCTGTGCTGTGTTAGCTATAGAAATATCTGATTTATTAACTATAGTTATATTCTGCCTTAAGTTAAATCAAGGAAAAGTACCTATTAACCCCCCCCCCCCCACCCTCTAGGTGTTTAGGTAGTCTTGAAAGTAAAACTATCAAGTGGTATCACAGGGAGGTTACTCAAAGAGGGACTTAACAGTCTGAGTTAGATCCCTAAGGCAGAATCAAGAAAAAAGAAAATGGGTTCTGAAGAGAATCACAAGGAATTAGGGTCAATGAAATTACCCATCTGCAGGAAAGAGATTTTTGGAATCTGAAAAGAAAGGATTAGATTGTTTATGGAGGCCTCTTACCCAAGGATATATATCACAGTAAAAGAAGGTCCATATATCCCAATGAATATGTCTTCTCTAGATGCAAATCAAAGAACTCCTAAAGATTTTTTTGAAATGATCAAGGATGAAATTATATTGGCAACTATGGATAAGAGAGCTCAGAATATCATAGTGAGTGCCATAGATTATTCTACTTTCCAAAATTTGATTCATTGCAAAACCTCTAAGGAAATGTGGGAAACCTTGATTGTCTACATGGAGGGTTCTGAAGAAGTCAGACAAGACAGAAAGTCTATGCTCAATCAAGAATATGAGATTTTCAGACAAGGGAAGTCTTATAGCATATCTTAATGCTACAAGAAATTCTACAGGATAGTGAATGAACTGATGTCCTATGGAAGGGTCTTCAGTACTTATGAGTTGAATGACAAATTTCTAAGATACTTGACAAAGGATTAGGATACCAAGATTTGTGTCATTAGAGAAGTGGACAAACTAGCTGACATTTCTCCTCCAACCTTATTTGGAAAGTTGTTATCATATGAAATACAATTAATGGCTAGGAAGGAGGAAGAAAGAAATACAAAAGGAGAGCATAGAGAAAAGTATGCGGCCTTCAAGGTTGAAGCCACTAGAAAGAGCAGGAGGATGTCTCCATCACCTCCTAAGGAAATTGCTGAAGTTATCTCAGAAAATTCAAAAAATCAGAACACAGATAGCAGTGATTAAGATGTAGATTTTGCTACCTTTACAAGGCAGTTTCAAAGGTTCTTGAAGAAGAAGCAGTGGAAGTCAAGGCCCTCCACATCACAGCCAGTTGATGACTATTATCAAAAGAGAAAATCATCAAGAAAGGAAAGGAGCAGGTCTAAGCCCAGCAAAGCTATAACATCAAAAATTGTTTTCTATTGCTGTAATAGGCTAGGATATGTGGTGGCTGAGTGTCCAGAAAAGAGAAAGGAGTCAGCAGACAGAAAGAAGACTCAATAAAAGGGCAAGAAGGATAATTCCTTTGTTACTAAGAAGGAGAAGAGTCTTACAGATCAATCCTCCTCAGAGTCAGAATCTGAAGCTGAAGCATACATTGGACTGTATGCAGCTAGTGAAGAAGAGGAGTTTATGCAATTACTGGACTCCATAAATGAACAAGAAGACCATCAGTGCATGGGACTGATGGCTGAATCAGAAGACAATAAGTGCAAGGATCACCCTGGTCCCAGCAAGGTACAAAGTAATTCTAGAATTTCTGATTATTGTACTAGTTCAGAGTAGGATTCATCTTCATCAAGTGATGAGGATGGATCAAAATCTAAAGGAGATATTCATCAGTTGATAGATGAATATGGGGACTTATTGCAGCCACTTAAGAAAAGCAAAAACCTAGCCAAAAATCAGGCTAAGGAAATTGCTGATCTTAAGATGACTACATCTGGTTTAGAGAAAGAATTGGATCAACAAATGAATGAGGTTGCCAAGCTGAAAACTATTACAGTTATTCAGATGGGTACAATCACATATAAAAATGATCTAATTAAAAGTCTGGAAGTCAGACGTCAAGTAGAGAAAGATTTGGTGGCTAGTTACTCTAAGCCAAAATCAGTCTTACCCTTATTAGATGAGTTTGTGGCTCAAAAGGGTAAGGCAGGAATAGGCTATAAAGGTAACACAAGGGCTGCCCATTGCAAGAGAAAGGGCAAAGCACCAGTTCAGCCATTGAATTTTAAAGTCCATGTAGCTTTTAGAAAGGTACATGAGCCTTCTAACAAGTATGATCTTGAAAACATTCATGGTCATAATAAGACTGATATTCTGAATAACAAGGGTGTTAATGCCAATAAGACAGCCCATGTTCATAAACCTCATGGTTATAAGAAACCAGTGGGTGTAGCTGCAGCAGCACCAGCACAGAACAGAAATTCTTCTGTCAAAAATGTATCTAGACCTAGATACAACAAGTATGAATGTTGGTGTTGTGTCAAGAAAGACCATTTTGCCTTAGACTGCTGGCATAACATAAGTGTCAAGAAGAACAACAGTCTAGCAGTTAGAAAAGCTGCCGGTAGTTTTGATATGAATGGTGCTAACTTGAACCAAGGACCCAAGACTTACTTGGGTTCTAAGGGAAGGTAATTCTGTATTGCAGGAAAGTCCAAGGTTCCATGCCCCTATATGGTACTTGGACAGTGGATGTTCCAGGCACATGACTGGAACAAAGGGGCTACTGAAGGAGTACACATCAATCAAGGATGGGCCTAAAGTAATCTTTGGTGGATCTGAAAGAGGAATCATCAAAGGATTTGGTAACATCTCTTCCAACAAAATTATCATCACTCAAGTGGCTTATGTAAAAGGTTTGAAACACAACCTGATAAGCATAAGTCAGCTGAGTGATCTAGGATATGACATTTCATTTGTTAAGAATGGATGTCATATCAGGAGGTCAAGTGATCAAAAGGTCATATTGACTGGGTATAGAAAGAGAAATGTTTATTGTCTTGATTTTGGGTGTGAGAACAAAGGTTCTACTATTTGTCTTGTAGCTGATGAGAAAGCATCTCATTGTGTCAAATGGCACAAGGGGCTGGCTCATCTTAACTACAAGATAATTGGCCAACTCTTTAGTAAAGAGTTAGTGAGGAATGGTCCTCAAGTTAAGTGTATAAAGGAAGGGATATGTTCAGCTTGTCAAAAGGGCAAGCAGACAAAATCCTCCTTTCATAGCCTTGAAAAAAAGGATTCAGTGAGGTGTCTATACCTCTTACATATGGATCTTTTTTGTCCTATGCCAGTTCATAGTCTAGGTAGGAAGGTCTACACTTTTGTGGTTGTAGATGACTATTCTAGATATTCCTGGGTGTTCTTTCTAAGACAGAAATCTTAAACCCCAAGTGTTTTATACAGTTTTGTCAGACAAATTCAGAATGAACTGGACAGTACAGTGGTCAAAATCAGAAGTGACCATGGCACTGAATTTCAATCTGAAAGTATGATAAGATTGTGTGAAGAGTTTGGGATTTTTCAAGAATTCTCCTCACCTAAAACACCTCAGCAAAATGGTATTGCTGAAAGAAAGAATAGGACATTGATTGAAGCTGGTAGAACTCTATTGAGTGACACTTCTCTCCCAGAATATTTCTGGGCTGAGGCAGTAAACACTGCATGTCATGTACTCAACAGGGCTTCTATCACTAAGTACAACAAAAAGACTCCCTATGAGATCATGAAAGGTAGAAAACCAAATCTATCCTATTTTAGAATCTTTGGTTGCAAGTATTATATCCTTAACAATGGCAAGTCTTATTTAACTAAGTTTTCTGCCAAATCCCAAGATGGGATATTTGTTGAGTACAACAACAATAGTAAGGCTTATAGAGTCTACAACTTGATTACTCAGGTTATAGAAGAATCTTTAAATATTGTATTTGATGAAACAAGATTAATCAACAGTGAGTTGCCTTGTAGTTCATGCAGTCCAACAGGTATAAGCAATAGGATGGACAAGCTTTCCATTACAGAAGGATCAACTGCAGATGAAGTATTGGAAAATGATGGTTACTGTCCAGGGGGAGTACAAGACTCTCTAGAAGCTGATGATAACCAAGAGGTACAGCATAATGAAGAAACTGGAGGTGTTCAGCCAGAAGAAAGTCTTCCTCTAGCTGAAAGACATCTAAAGGATCATCCAGCAGATCAGATAATTGGTGATCAAAGACATGGAGTGCAAACCAGAAGTAGAAATCTGAATACAGTTCTGCACTCAAGTTTTCTATCTCAATTGGAGCCAAAGAAATTTGAAGAAGCTATCCAAGACCAACACTGGATTAATGCTATACAAGAGGAGCTTAATCAGTTTAGGAGATGCAAGGTCTGGGAGTTGGTTCCTAAACCAAAAGACCACAACATCATTGGTACAAAGTTGATTTTTAGGAACAAGTTGGATGAGAATGGAGTTATTGTGAAGAATAAAGAAAGATTGCTTGCAAAAGAATACAGGCAGGAAGAGGGAATAGACTTTGATCAAACATTTGCCCGAGTAGCAAGACTGGAAGCAATCAGAATGTTCCTTTCCTATGCAGCATATCAAGGCTTCAAGGTATATCAAATGGATGTGAAATCCGCATTTCTAAATGGTGATCTAAAAGAAGAAGTCTATGTAGAGCAGCCATCAGGTTTTGTAGATTCTCTTAAACCTGGCTATGTCTATAGACTTAGGAAAGCATTGTATGGGTTAAAGCAAGCCCCAAGGGATTGGTATGAAACCCTGTCTACTTTCCTTATTGAGAACAAATTCTCAAGAGGTAAAATAGAAAAAACTCTATTCCTAAGGGAATCTAAAGGTAAGATAATCTTAGTTCAGATCTATGTAGATGAAATAATCTTTGGGTCTACAGAGAACAACCTTTGCAAGAAGTTTGCCAAACTTATGCAAGGGAAGTTTGAAATGAGCAGTATGGGGGAACTTAAGTTCTTCTTGAGACTCCAAGTAAGATAGACTGATGATGGCTTGTCCATATCCCAGTCTAAGTTCACCAAGGAGTTAATTAAGAAGTATGGTATGGAGTCATCCTCCACCATGAGAACTCCTATGGGAACAAGTATGCATATATGCAAAGATGATGCAGGAAAACCTGTAGATGAGTCTTTGTATAGAGGAATAATTGGCTCTCTATTATATCTAACTGCTAGTAGACCAGACATTATGTATGCAACATGTGTTTGTGCTAGGTACCAAGCATGACCTAAAGAATCACATTATACTGCAGTCAAGAGGATTTGTAGATATCTAAAGGGCACACCTAATCTAGGCCTTTGGTACCATAGGAATGGAGATTTTCTACTAACAGGTTATTCAGATGCAGATTTTGCAGGCTGTAGAGAAGATAGAAAAAGTACTACAGGTACATGCCAATTCCTTGAAGTTATATCCACAGCTGAGTCTGAATATGTGGCAGCTGGAAGTTGTTGTGCACAACTATTATGGATTCAGCATCAGCTAAGGGATTATGGTATTCAGGTAAGTAGAACACCTTTATTTTGTGATTCTAAAAGTGCTATTTCTATTGCAAACAATCCTGTTTCACATAGTAGGACTAAGCACATAGAGATAAAATACCATTTTCTTAGAGAACATGTAGAAAAAGAAGACATCTCATTAGAATTTATTTAAACTGATTTTAAAATTGCAGATGTATTTACTAAGCCTCTGGATGAAACTAAATTCAATAGATTTAAAATTGAATTAGGAATGCTGACCATAGGTTTGTTTACCAAAAAATTGGCTAAGTAAAATGGTGTCGACACATTCAGTGATAAGGTGTCGACACAGAGAATTCATGTCGACAATTCAGGGAAATTGTGTCGACACAGAGAAAATGTGTCGACACCTAAGGGACAAAGAGTCGACAAATCTAGAAATGTAGTGTCGACACAACCAGAGTAATGGTGTCGACACTTACATATTTTGTGTCGACACTTATAATAAGAGTCGACACAGAATTTCTGATGAACTACTAAGTATCTCCTGTGTCAACATATCATCAATTGGTGTCGACACATAGTAGTCAGCGTCGTGGTCGAGACAATAGAAGTTTGTGTCGACACATTCCAACAGTGTCGACACTTTTAGACAGTTTTTGCCCGACTTTTGATCTTCTTTGATTAGAAGGGTATAAATAGGTCAAGAACTTATTCTGTCGACACGCTCACTAGGGTTTCGAGACAAAAATCTTGTCTCGGCAATCTCTCTCCTCTCCAATCAAGCTTTCTCTTCATTCCAATGGCACCCAAGGTTGAAGACAACGTCAATGAAGGATATGAGTTAGTTAGGAATGCATTCAATGATGCTGAATCGGAGATCAAACAGGTCATTTCTCTTCTTGCAGACAATGGATTAGAATATCTTGTCTCTGAACCTAGTAAAATATGGAAGAAAGAAGTATTCGAGTTCTACACGACTGCATCGATGGACTCCACAAGCTTGAAGATAAAATCCTTTGTACATGGAGAAAGGGTCAAGCTATCTCAAAAGAGGTTGAGCAAGATTCTCCATCTTCCTAGAATACAAGATAAGGAAGAGGTACCAGCCTCAAGGATCAGGGAGGCACTTCAATGGTGTTGATTGGATCAAACCATAAAGATAGGATCTGCCATCAACAGGAAGGGCATGAATCCTCAGGGGAAATTCCTGTCTGAAATAATAGGAAAGGTGATCTTATGCAAAACAGGTGGCCATGATAGGATATCAACCTATATGTTCAGCCTGATGATTAGGGTGATCTTTAAGATTCAAACAAATTGGTCTGCTGTACTGTTTGATAAGATCAAAGAAGGAATCAAGAAGCCAAACTTGGAAAGGATCATGAGTCTGTACCTTATTGGAATTATTCCAGAGGTAATGCAACAGATTCCTGGATCAAAGATAAACCACATAAGGAGAATGGACATGAGGTTATTCTCAAGATGGGATAGAGTTCTTTCAAAATTGATGCCAGAGCATGGTCAAAAAGATGCACGAGATCAAGCAGAACAAGTTAGAGAGCAGACTGAGGACCAGACTGGGTCTACTAAAGTCAAGGAAGAGACTATACCAGCACAGGTGCAAGGGGAGCCAGAGTCTGAACAGATACAAGAGGAAGAAAGAATCAATTTATCAGAGGACATTGTTCCTCAAACTGATCTTGATATTTCTGGTGCTGCTGCTGCTGAGAAAGTACAATCTCCTGCTCTCACACAGCAAGAATTTACTGTTGGGTATTGTATCCACAATGTACCTGATTTGAAGAAGCCCCTGGACCAGCTAAGGTGAAGTGACATTGTATTTGATCATTTGTCTTCAAGTTGTGCTTGAAGTTATTCCTCGCTAAGTACACACCAATGTCAGGGTGCAGTAGGTCAATATACATGGGTCTGCGCAACGTAATCCCTCGTTGAGCAGATCAGTGTGTTGGCTTACGTGTACTCTCTCTATTAGAGTGTACTTATTTACAAGTACAGGGCTGTGATAGATCAAGAGCAGTCAAGGAGCAAGGATGGGCCAAAGAGCAGCTCACGGGTGGAAAGACGAAAAATCGTCTAAGTAGAAATCATCCAGAATCACTAAGTGATTCTCGCCAATTCGACAAGAATCACTAGTGATTCTCGCCGAATTGTCGAGAATCACTCACTGATTCTTGCCGAGTGCAGCCGGCTGTCTCAACGCCATCTTGATTTTTTCTTAAGGCAGAATCGTCGAGAATCACTAATTAATTCTCGCCGAATCGACGAGAATGACTTTGCATTCTCGCCGATTCATCGAGAATGAATGTTGATTCTCGCCGATTCTCTTTGAATGGCAAGATCTTCAGCCAAAATTCTGCCAAGTAGAATTCGGCGAGAAGCATAAGTGATTCTCGCCGATTCGTCGAGAATCACCAATGATTCTCGACGAATTTTCCTTAGGCGAATTTCTTCTGCTCACTTGACCGGTCAAAATATTTAGGCGCTGTTTTGAACCGGACTTAGGGTTTCTACTTGTGGGGCCCATAACAGTCATATTGGATTAATCTACAGTATAAATACTATCCTAAGTTGAACGAAACAGGTAGCGAAAAAAAAGAAAATGCACGGCCGCCGAGTTGACCTAGCGGATCGAAGATCGTCGTCCGCCGCCGTCGCCGCTTGTGAAGGTGGTCACCGCTGTTGATCGTGGATACCTCCTGATCCCCCGGAGACAGAAGCTTTGCCAAGCAACGCGTCTCACGTGTCCTTCTTGAGATCCTTTGTCTCTTGGTTTGTAGATCGGGAATACCTTCCCTTTCCGAATCGATCGAGACGATTGATCCAAGGAAGACCGTTGGTAGACCTTGCAAGCATAGCTACAAAGGTTGGATCTACAAAGCTCGCCGCTGCAAACCTTGCCGCCGCCGATCCCGAAAGCTCCGCCGCCGCACTTCTTGCCACCGCCGATTTCGGGGAGATCCTCTCTAAGTGAGCGCTTGGTCGTATACTCTTCGTCTTCATCGAGAAAGCTACATCGAACAAAGAGGGACACCAAGCGCTCCACAAGTAGTTTGTATTTTATACATTCTAATTTTTCTTTTGTTGTAAAGGAACGTTGGTTCCGCATTGTAAGGGTTGGGTGCAACCCGTGGTGGAGGAGTGGTGACTCCTTTGGGTGGAAGGGTTCCTTCCATTAGTGTGAGGATTGGATTTCAATCCTGTTGGTGAAGTGACCGAGTCATCCCTGGTTGGGAGATAGGTCGAAGGGGGAGAGTGGACGTACCCAAATCGGGGAACCACTATAAATAGCATGTGTCTTTCTGTGCTGTGTTGTTTTGTTTACTTGTGCAGGTAGAATTTCAATTCCGCTAAAATCGTTGCAAGACACCTATTCCCCCACCCCCTAGGTGAAGATAGTTGGCACTAGGTGGACTTTCAAGTGGTATCATAGGGAGGTTACTCAGCAATAAGGTTAACACCTTGAGTAAGATCCTGCCTCTAGTGTCAACTAGAAGACGAGACTCAAGCATGGAGCTGGAATTTGATGTCCCTCCTCTGAGACTCCCTGCTTGCACAATAGAGTCTTATCCCATCTGGAAGATGAGAGTTATGTTTCATCTGGAGTCCATCGACCCTCGGGCATCACTCATCTTGGAAGAGGGTCCCTTCATTCCCATGAAGGCTTCCGGTTCAGGAAAGGATATCCAAATCCCCAAGAGTCCCGAAGAGATGTCTGAGACCGAGCTATCACTGTCCAACTTGGACAAGTTAATACGTCAGATCATCACTGACATCTGGTCTGGTGTATCTCATTCAAGAGTGGACAAGTGTAGGACAGACAAGTCCATGTGGCAAACCATCTCAGACCTCATGGAGGGATCAGAGAAAGCAAGGACCAGTTGTCAGCAAGAGGATGAAGCCTATGTGGGGGTCCTCATTTCTGAAGATGAAGGGCATGATCAATCTATCAGTATCAGGGCTCCTGTGTCCTTTTCAGAGACTGAAGAAGAAGCTGAGGAAAGCAGTTCTGATGAAGCTGACTCAACATTCTCTGCCGATCTTGACGGTAACCCTTAACAGCAAAGCAAGAAGCAGGTAACTTCTTCCTCATGCCCCTCTCCTCTTGAAGTTCCTGAAGACAGGAATAGTTCAGAGAGTAGTCCTTCTAGTGATGCAAGGGATATAGATAGCTTCAATCAAAAGATTGAAAATCTTGATTCCCTTAAGAGTGCCCTTCAGACGAGCAACTTACTTGTAGAGGAACAAGCTAAGGAGATTGCTCAGCTGAAGATCTTGATGAATCTCCGACTGGAATCCATCAAGGTAAAGGACTCAAAGATCTCGGATCTAGAGAGTCGTCTAGAGACCGAGAAGAGGATAGTTTCTAACTTTTCCAAGATAGATGCTATCAAGAGAAAAGCAGAAAATGGGTGGATCTCCCAAATTATTAATTCATGGAGAAATGGGGAAACTGTGTTCAGACCCCCCACCCCGAGTAGGAAGGGCACTCATCATGCTTTCAGGTATGACCACAGAAACAACGTTGGTCACTGCAAGAATGATCAGCCCTCAGGTGGAAATACCCACAGTGCCAGAGCTGTCATGGCTACTCAAAAGAGAATACCCAAGGCTCATTCTGAACCCTTTGTATTCTCAGCCTCAGCCCCAACTCATCATGAATATGCAGGAACCAGCTCTCACTGCAGTACTTTCCACCCTAGGACACAGGAAAGGGGGGACAGGAAACATGTGGTAAGTACCCATGGGGCCTCTGGAAGTGTGCTGACTGAAAGGAAGGCACCACCTCCCAGGCCTCATGACACTCACCACATGCTCTCTATCCACCCTCCCACGTATCACGGTGGAAAAGGAAAATTTGTGAGCAGAACCTGCCCTGTCCCGTTTAGACCCAAGATTCTGACTACCTCAGTCAGTAGATCAGGTCAGAAATGGCGATACAACATTTATGAGTGTTGGTGCTGTGGTAAGGTGGGTCACTTTGCCGTAGATTGTTGGCACAATCCCTCTATGCCAAGGGCAAGGGTATGTCCACTTCCTTTGGGCAGAGTAAGCCTTCCTGACAGGATTCCTGTAGGAAGGCATTCAAGATTTTATGCTGACAAGAACCTAGGACCCAATACGTATTGGGTTTCTAAGGAAAAGTAATTCTTTTTTGCAGGATAGTTTAAGTACCCATGTACATGATGAGACCCAGACAAGAGATGTTCCAGGCTTGCCATGGAACAAGATTAAGGGAAAAGAGATAACGCTAACTACGGTGCAAGGCTTGAACAACTAAGTTTAGATGAGACTGCTAAAGGTACAACTCCCAAGTACGTCAAGGTTTCCACCTTGACGTTAGCTGGAGAAGTTGACGAGCAGGATGGAGAAAATCATCCAGAAGAAGGAGAAGCTCGAGAAGATATCAGAGCTCCAGATGCCAGACTCCTAGAGCTCCGACACGTGAGGGATCATCCTAGAGAACAGATCATCGGAGATCCTCGTGATGGTATCAGAACTCGAAGAGGAAGCAGGGATGATCGGAAAAGCACTTCCGGGACGTGTAAATTCCTCAGAAGAAGGCTTATCTCATGGGAACAGTAAGAAGCAGAATTGTGTCGCAACCTCCACAGCTGAATCTGAGTACATCTTAGCAGGCGGCTGTTGCGCACAACTTCTATGGATCAGAAATAAGCTCAAAGATTATGACTTGCAGTTCAGCAAAGTTCCGATGTATTGTGACTCCTCAAGCGCAATAACAATTACGAACAATACTGTGTCGCACAGCAGGACGAAGCATATTTAAGTGCGCTACCACTTCATTCGGGATCATGTGGAAAACAAGGACATCTCTTTCTACTATGTCCCCACGGATAAGCAGATTGCAGATATTTTAACAAAGCCCCTAGACGAAGCCAAGTTTAGTCTCTTCAAAACTTAACCGGGTATGCTAAACCTTGAGGAATGAAGAATACAGAGGCTACCGACTCTTAGATCAAGGGGGAGCATCCGCAAGAAACTCAAGTGTAAGCACAAATTCAAGAACTGTGGGGGAGCATTGTGGCAAGTGCTAAAGTCCCAGATTTGTAGAAGCCAAAAAGGGGGAGATTGCCCTCTCGGCTAAGGTGCTAAGGTATAAGATGCTCTCGCAAAGTGGGTGCTAAGGGCTAAGGTGCTCTCGCAAATATGCTCCAAATGCTCTAAAGATAATGGTATGGAAATTCTTTCTCAACTGATTATTCAGTTTATGTTTTTCTTCCATCCGTTATATTCACCTTAGCTTGTAGGGTTTAGGCTTCTTCAAATAGGGGGAGATTGTTGGGTATTGTATCCACAATGTACCTGATTTGAAGAAGCCCCTGGACCAGCTAAGGTGAAGTGACATTGTATTTGATCATTTGTCTTCAAGTTGTGCTTGAAGTTATTCCTCGCTAAGTACACACCAATGTCAGGGTGCAGTAGGTCAATATACACGGGTCTGCGCAACGTAATCCCTCGTTGAGCAGATCAGTGTGTTGTCTTACGTGTACTCTCTCTATTGGAGTGTACTTATTTACAAGTACAGGGCTATGATAGATCAAGAGCAGTCAAGGAGTAAGGATGGGCCAAAGAGCAGCTCACGGGTGGAAAGACGAAAAATCGTCTAAGTAGAAATCGTTGAGAATCACTTAGTGATTCTCGCCGATTCGACTTGTATGATTCTTGCTGAATCGTCGAGAATCACTCGTTGATTCTTGCCGAGTGCAGCCGGCTGTCTCAACGCCGTCTTGATTTCTGCTTAAGGCAGAATCGTCGAGAATCACTAATTGATTCTCACCGAATCGACGAGAATTACTTTGCATTCTCGCTGATTCGTCGAGAATGAATGTTGATTCTCGTCGATTCTCTTCGGATGGCAAGATCTTCAGCCAGAATTCTACCAAGTAGAATTCGGCGAGAATCATAAGTGATTCTCGCCGATTCGTCGAGAATCACCAATGATTCTAGACGAATTTGCCTTAGGAGAATTTCTTCTGCTCGCTGGACCGGTCCAAATATTTAGGCATTGTTTTGAACCGGACTTAGGGTTTCTACTGATGGGGCCCATAACGGTCATATTGGATTAATCTACAGTATAAATACTATCCTAAGTTGAACGAAACAGGTAGCGAAAAAAAAGAAAACGCACGGCCGCCGACTTTACCTAGCGGATCGCAGATCGTCGTCCGCCGTCGTCGCCGCTTGTGAAGGTGGTCGCCGCCGTTGATCGTGGATACCTCCTGATCCCCCGGCGACAGAAGCTTTGCCAAGCAACGCATCTCACGTGTCCTTCTTGAGATCCTTTGTCTCTTAGTTTGTAGATCGGGAATACCTTCCCTTTCCGAATCGATCGAGACGATTGATCCAAGGAAGACCGTTGGTAGACCTTGCCAGCATTTCTACCAAGGTTGGATCTACAAAGCTCGCCGCTGCAAACCTTGCCGCCGCCGATCCCGAAAGCTCCGCCGCCGCACTTCTTTCCACCGCCAATTTCGGGGAGATCCTCTCTAAGTGAGCACTTGGTCGTGTACTCTTCGTCTTCATCGAGAAAGATACATCGAACGAAGAGGGACACCAAGCGCTCCACAAGTAGTTTGTATTTTATACATTCTAATTTTTATTTTGTTGTAAAGGAACGTTGGTTCCACATTGTAAGGGTTGGGTGCAACCCGTGGTGGAGGAGTGGTGACTCCATTGGGTGGAAGGGTTCCTTCCATTAGTGTGAGGATTGGATTTCAATCCTGTTGGTGAAGTGACCGAGTCGTCCCTGGTTGGGAGATAGGTCGAAGGGGGAGAGTGGACGTACCCAAATCGGGGAACCACTCTAAATAGCCTGTGTCTTTCTGTGCTGTGTTGTTTTGTTTACTTGTGCAGGTAGAATTTTAATTGCGCTAAAATCACTGCAAGACACCTATTCCCCCCCCCCTAGGTGAAGATAGTTGGCACTAGATGGACTTTCATTTACTCTTGAAGAGCTATTTCCTAATATTGGAGGATAAATAGATAAAATTGAAACCCTTAGGGTTGAGGGGGAGCAAGGTGCTGTTGAGGGTGAGCAAGTACATGTTGAGGGGGAGCAACATGGTGCTGAGAAAGAAATTCCTACCACTCCTCCAAAAAAAGTTCATATTGAAAGTACTTCAGAGTCTAAAAATGCAGAGGTCAGGGAGGCTAAGAAAAGAAAGCTAATGGTCTTCAAGAGGAGAAGTCACAGCTATAAGAAAGCTCTCCAGACAACAACTCACCAAGCTACTACTGATTTTGATTACACTAAATTTATGATAAATTTACAGGTTAAAATGGATGAGCAGAGATTGCTTCTTGAAAAGAATGTGGATGAAAGCCTAAAGGCTCTTCAATTTGATCTGCCACAAGAGATAAAATCTATAAGATTTGAAGTTAATCGGAACAAAAGAGAGATTACAGATTTCTTCCACAAGGGAGGCAATGCTATGGTATTTCTTGCCAAACAACAAGAACAAATTAAGAAGCAAGTGGATGAGATGGCTGTTAAACAAGGCTATGTCTTTGAGAATCAAATAAGAATGAATGAAAATCTGACTGAATCACATAATGTGATAGTCACTGAGTTCACAAACACTGTTGTTGCAATGACTGCTGCAAGGGCTAAAGAAAAAGAAGAAAATGATCAGAAGCTACAAGCTGTCCTAGATGCAGTTAAAACTGCCATCACTTCATCTGAGAAGTTGATTAGTGACAAACTTCAAAATTAAAGCCATTCTTTAAAGATGGAATCAACTATCTGGATGGACAAATCAGATTTCAGAAAGATGACTTGAGAGAGCATGTGGCTAGTGAAGTCATAAAGGGGGAGAGGGTGTTAGTCTATGCTGGGTCTGACCATGCCAAATGGGTAACTAACAGCATTAGAGCCACTCTTAGATATCCACCCCTGTGTGATTATGATAACATGGCTGAGTTAGGGGTGCAACCAATTCTACTTGAAGGTAATCAACCTGAGGTTGCCCAAGTCATTTACCCTCCTGCAGATATTGGAATGATACATGAGCAGGTTCAGTTAATGTACATCCCTCCACAACCTATTACAAATGTGATTATTGAAAAGGTTGATATGCCAGATACTGCTATCAAAGCTCAGCAAGATGCTCTATTATCAAAGAAAAGATTTAGAGAGCAAGCAGAATTAAAGCCAGACTTTGAGCAGTGGAGCCCCACTTCAAGGAATATCATTTTAACTGCATGGAAGGCTGTAAAAGATCAAGTATATGAAAGAGGAAAATGTTACAATGAGCATGAATGGCAAAAGTATGAAGCTAGACAAGAAGTCATAGTTCAACACAGGAGAAAGGCTAAGATGGGGAAGCTACCTCCTGATACTCAGGAACCTAGCAAGTATTTTCCCAAGCCCTTTCATTATTTTGAAAGACAAAGGATCAAGGCTGAAGCACAGAAGAAAGTTGATCTGAAAGGCAAGAAGCCTATGGAAGATACAGAATCTCCTGCTCAGGCTCAGATAATATCTGTCAAAGGGATAGTCATCAAGGAGTCTTCCCAGCCTTAGTCTTAGCTTTACTAGTTTTTGTTCAAGAACTATGTAATTGTTAGTTTGTTAAAAGAAATCAATGTAAAGATTTTGTAACAAACTTTTTGAGTTGATATACAAAACATTGTTCTGTGATCTTTTTTTTTACATCTTTATTCTGTGATGTAACTATGATATGTGTTTTGTTTATATAGTACCCTATCATATAATGCTTATATACATCATCATGTTTATTTTATAAGTGGTGTATATCATTGGCTAAAGGGTTATGACTTCTCCAAATAGGGGGAGATTTTTAGGTATATTGGAAAATGTGTTCCATATTTAGAGAAGCTTCACTTAGCTCAATTATATTCATCAGGGTGTATTTGATGTTATTTTGAGTTTATATGTGCAGGTTAAGAATGTGCTAGAATGTAGGAAAAATATTCTTAGTCCATATGTCGACACCTGAAGAAGTTGTGTCGACACTTCAGTAAGATTGTGTCGACACTTGGAAATAGCTGTGTCGACACTTCAGAGGACTTGTGTCGACACCGAGAGGCAGTGTCGACACACAGAAGATTATAGTCGACATCGACTGTGTCGACACCAGGAGACAGTGTCGACACACAGTGGCAGAGTCGACAACAACTATGTCGACACCTGGAGGCAGTGTCGACACACACTTTGTTCTGAGTCTACATCAACTGTGTCGACACACAGGACTTGTGTTGACACACAGCTCAGTCTAGACCAAGTTGATTGCTGATGAATGGTGAAGTGTTTGTGTCGACACAAATAATCAGTGTCGACACATTCTCATAATGCAGTATCAAGAAGCTGTGTCGACATCAAGGCAGCTTTGTCGACATCACCAAAGGCTGTATCGACACTTAAGTCACTTGTGTCGACACATATTGACAGATGGTCTCGACACTTTATTGCAGACAGACTCGACGCTTTGCTGACAGAGTCAAAGGCTCAAGAACTATTTGAAGACTTGACAGCTGGGTTATGACAGGTTTACTGAAGCTGTCAGACTTGTCGGAAGTTAGTTATAAATCGGATCAGCCTGTTACCATGGATGAAGTCTATAAATAGACGGATTCAGAAGAAGAAAAACAACAACATAGTGAAGAAGTATTGTCACCACTAACATAATTAGAGATTATTCTCTGATCAAGAAAGTACAAGTAATAAAGAAGAAGATCTTCGTGAGAAGATCTAAGAAGACGATCTGAAGTAGTTTACTATTAAGATTCTGTCTAAGTGGAATTCAATTAAGAATTCATAAGTATCTTCAAGAGATTTGGATAAAGAGAGATCCAGCTATTTGAAGACAAGGAGGAGACATTCATAGGTCTCTCAAGAAGCAGATACTTAACTAATCTGTCAAGGAGATTCAGATCTATTTCTGAAGTCTAAGAAGGAAGCTGCCAGTCAGTTTTATTCAAAGGAAATCAACCTAACTAAGTTCAAATTCAATAAGCTTTGAAGAAAGCTAAGATCAAGTTGATTTCAGCCATCAGCCTCTTCAAGAAGCTGATCAATAAAGTTCTTATCCCTTCTCTCTCAACAGGGGTAAGAGATTACAAAATTCCTTATCAAATTCTGTAGGATCTATTCATAGATCTGAGTTGTAAGCCTATTTTATAAAGGCTGAGTGTAGGAGATTTATTCTCTGAGGTAGGGCTGTTTATGCCTGAGTTGTAGGAGAAGGTATTCTCTGAGCTGTAGGCCTTGAGGCAAGGCTGAGGTAGGGCTTGTTAGCCTGAGTTATAGGAGAAGGTATTCTCTGAGTTGTAGGCCTTGTGGCAAGGCTGAGGTAGGGCTAGTTAGCCTGAGTTGTAGAAATCCTTCTGGATTCTGAGCTGTAGGATCTGAGGATCTGATTTAAAGGAAGAAGTTAGGCCGACTCTAGCATACTGCTAGATAGGTGAAGGGGGAAGTGGATGTACCCAGAACTTGGGGAACCACTATAAATCTATATGCAATCTGTGATGTGTGTATTATTGTGATTTCTGTGTTGTATTAGCTATAGAAATATCTGATTTATTCAAATAACTATAGTTATATTCTGCCTTAAGTTAAATCAAGGAAAAGTACCTATTCACCCCCCTCTAGGTGTTTAGGTAGTCTTGAAAGTAAAACTATCATTTTCTTTTGCATAAATTCCTTTACTCGCCAAGAAACAACACTAAAATTAGTCAAGAGAGGCTAATCTCCAAATATCAAGAGAACTCCCTTGAGTAAACATGAAGATTGAAAGGAGTTTTGGAAGCGTAAGCGCTACCACGCTTATTAAACACGAAGGATGAACGCATCAAGATTGTTGACGTCAATATTGGCTTCATCTTCAAAAATCCATGGGGTGTTTTTCTCTTGCATATTTTATTTATCTTATAATAGTTTATTCTATTTATATGTAACTGGAGTGGAGAAATCGCATGGGAAAAATGTTTAATTCCGAGAAAGATTCCATGGGAAATTCGTTGCCGGTAGGGGCAACTAAGTCTTGCGAGACTTAAGTGGAAAATCATCCGGTGTAGACGTCGATTTCCTGGGCAGATTCTACAATTCGCCACAGGTAGGGGCAACTATGTCTATGGTAGATCAAGGGGTTGTTTGAGACCTTATCTGGGAGAGATAGGCTAGAACCAACCGGTCCTTTGGAGAAGGGTATGTATAGAAAAGGAAAACAAATGTTTCATATTTTTTGCGTCAATTTCTAGCATTATAGAAATCAAATATTTGTAAACAATTTCTTATAAAATTAAATCATGTCTTTCATTGTTTTATTGAATTGTTTTTATTTTATGCTCTAAAATGTTTTATATAATACTTCTCCCTCTAAGCATTAAAGAAAAAAGTATTGCAATTTATTTTTTAAAATAAACACATAGATTTCACTTTCAATTACTGGCGCTAGGCATTAATTTTAATGCTGGCGACAGTGAAGGAATATTTACATCCGACTTCCTTTAATTTAATCATAAATATAATTTTTTTGTGATATAAAATATATTCTTCCATTGTAAATTATTGTAAAACTTCATTAAGCATCTCTAATATTTTAAATAGGGATTAAATTCCAAAAAAAACCTTATTCAGCCCCCACCTCTAAGGTCTCCTAAAGATGTTGGATCTGATGGCCAACCTTAGGGGTGGTGAATAAGGTATCAAAACAAATTTAGAATTATGAAAAATTTTAGTAAGGGAAACAAGCTCGGGAAGCTTCTGCGGTGCGGTAAGATACTACCACGCAGCGGTAGGTCATAGTGTAGGGTTTCCTCGTAAAATTTTTGTGATCAGGTTTTCCACACAACACTCAGACCTCTCGCAACATACAATCAAAAAATTTTAAATGAAACACAAACCAATAATAATTTTATTCTAAAATCAGTAAAGGTCTACAATTATAAAAATTTATCTCCGTGGCGCCAGAGATGGAAGGCGATGAATACAAACTTCTTATAGTTTCTATTCTTACCCTCCCAGGAGCGGTTGGCACTCGCTCTTCTTCCCAAGAAGATCGACGAGAAAACTCTTCGCCATCCTCCTCGGAAGGGTCTTAGAGCCCCACTACATCCCCAGATGTAGACGTCCTCCCAGGATTATTTGCTGCAGATTCCTCCCATAAATCTGATAACCTCCCAGGTCGATTTACCTCATACACAGATCAAATAGAACAAAAGAAAAATATAGAATAAAAGATAAAGAGTTTAAAAGTAATTTCTCCCTCAAACGTAGAGCTGCTTTGAGGAATGGTGCGTGATTGATGATCTTGATTATTTTCCTCATTGCAGTTGATAAGTCGTAAATGGTTATTGAAGATTTTGTTCATCGGAGTTCTTAGATCCCAAACGGGAGGAGGAAATATTGTTTTTCCTTCAACAGAGATGAAAGTTCATCCTCCTCCCGATGGCGGCTGAACCCTAGAATGAAATATTCTCCTTTATGTTCCCTCCAGGAAAAGAAACATGTGTTTTTATACGTCGTGAAAAATACACTACCACCAACAGTAGAGCTAGCATGTGGATGAAGGTCGATTGGCTCGATGGTGATAACTGTCCAGCAGATTTCTAAAAATATCAAAACAAAATATTTGTTCGCTTTTATGATATCGCGGTGCGGTACAATGCTAGAGCCCGAAGGTAACCTTTTTCTCAGCGGTTTGTCGAGTATTCACAATGGTTTTGAGCTAACATGTAGTGGGAGAGATAGTGTAAGACCCCATTTTTTTCGTTTTAAAACACTGGGGTCTTAGGCCAAGAATCGCCGCTTTGCGGTGACACCTTCATGCCCTGAAGGGTCATTACCACAAAGAACCGATTCTGTCGGCCAATTCGATCATAGAAAGGTAGCACAATAAAGTAAAAGCAAGTCCACAAAAAATCACATATCAGAGTAATAAAATACGGGCTTATGCCCGGTACATCATGTCCTCACTACAAATCTCTCATGCAGAAGCAAAAACAGAACATCTACTATAGGTTAAGACTCACAGTCCCGACTGTATGAACTCCGTAGCTAGACTGCCCTATCTCAAAGTGCACCGGTCTCTGGGGCTTCTCTCCCGTACTGGGCTCCACGATTCCCTAAAATGATGCGGTTCGAAAACCGTTAGTCATTAATACTAAGCCCAATCATCCCCTACCCCTTCCCCCATGGCTCTTAGGTATCGAGAGGAGAGTAAGAATGGGAAGGACATGAAGGTGGAGATTAAATCAAAAGAATCAGGTGGTAGCGGAACTAATCTAGCAATTCTTTAATAAATAATGGCCATAAGACAAAATGTGGAAAGTAACCTTCACTTATGTGAGAACACATAAGCCAAGGGGTCTTCTACAAGGCTCCAATCGTATAAAAAGTCTCATACCAATTTATACGTTGGGGTGTCGGATATCAAACAGCAGTATATAAATATCAAAAATGACCTTAATTTATAAACTTGCCCACACAAGCGTATAGACCAAGGGGTCATTTTGCAAGTCCTAATGTATAAGCGTCTTATTCCACTTATACCTTAGGTGTTAGGGGTTAAATGAATCGATTATGTTATGACATGCTAATGGGTATGATGGAACATGCATGTGCAACACACACAACCGACTCTGCGCACACAGACCTTTAGTTCCCCCTTACTGGAGCCATAACCTCCCAGGATACCTCCGTAGTGGCAGACGGAAGTGGTGGGTTGGGCCTCGCCCACCTCTAAACCAGTAAAGCACTACCGGTCAGACCTATCGTACACCTGAATGGTTGGTGCATGAAGCGGACTCCTGCGTACTCTTGTCGGCTAGTGCACCGGACTTCTGTTGGCAAAGTGTAAACCACACTTGCCGAGTCATCGTATTGGCGTCGGTTCATCGACCATCCAATACCGAAGACCTACCACCTTAATTTTCTTTCCCTTTTATGCACATGCAAATTTAATGTATTCAGAATAAAAACCGAGCCGAAGCTCCACGGACTAAAACGTCCGTCTTAAACAATCGAGCCGAAACTCCCCAGACCAAAACACCTATCTCTTAACTAATCGAGTCGAAGCTCCCAACAATCTTCCTGTGCTAACACTGTTTGTTAAATGTGAGACCCTAATTACTAGGTTACTCTTTTTAGTTTGTTAATACTGTTTACGTTAACCCAGGACTGCCCCCGAAATTCCTTGTGAAGGGCACTCAAGGGGCACTATGAACTATGATGGGATTACGCCCATCAACCCCTTTCGCAAGGCACTTATTATTATTGGTTGATTCCCTTACCCATTGTCTTCTCGTGTTACGATAGACTAACCTAGTGTGATTTTTAACCATCCTCTCTTCGGGAAGACGATCTTTCGTCGAACCCGAGCGCCTCTTAACTCTAGCAAACACCACTTCTCACTAACCTTCCCATCCTTATATGGTGAACACTTTCACATCCATCCAAATCAGCGGATTAACTAACTCCAACGCTGTGCCCCATCATATCCTATGACTGTTAACACAAATTGCTAATTGTAGACTATCCTATGCTATGTGTCGAACCGGATAGAAAACTATCAAATACTCATCCAAATGCCCTAACTTATTTACTGGAGGTATATCATGATAAAATTAGTCTATAATCAGAAAATTATAATTTTCCCTAATTTATCTGGCATTTAATTAATTTCCTCAAAAATTCCAAGGGCTACCGGTTTGAACATGAACTACCCTAAGTACTCATGCAAGATGTCCAAAAAAATTATTATAAATATTATGTTATCTCAATATGATAAATCCAAAGTATCACAATTTTTCTATCATCAAAAAGGTACTAAAACTATTTTAGCAATATTTTCTATCTTTCGTTATTTATGAATCAAGTACAGAGAATATCCATCCAAAAATTATAAATTAATTTTAATATAAAGATACATCATTAGAAATAGCATTGGCCAAGTTTCATTATTTTTCAGCAAGTATTAATCTTTGAATAAATTAATTATCAAAAATCTGAATAAGGTGGACTTGTAAAGAAAGTGCCGTAACTAAGATTATAAAAATCATGAATAAATGTGTACGAACATATAATTGCCTGAGAATCTCAATTCCATAGTCTCATAATTTTTCAACAGCAATATCATCCATAATTAATTTTTAAACCATAAAACCCCTTTTAAACTTTTGTGAATGAAGTACTAGATTTACTTAATTAAAAATTATACAAAAAAGTTGGAGCAACAATTCAGACCTAAAACATTTACTTCCAAGATTTCATGGGGTTTCAATGAACAAAAAGATCTAAATAATTAAAATTTAGATTAGGGATATAACAAACTTTACAAATGAAGTGCTAGAAATAAACATCATAAAATTCCAGTAAAACTGCTATAGGTTCTACCCATTCCAAAACTCACTGTACCCTAGTCTCACAGCACTTAGATAATGTTTAGTGACTGATTTTACTTATTTGAGATTTTCTCTAAAACTAAGGTTAGGGTTTTGAGGTATCAACCTATCTCCAAATCCTCCGATATTCCATCCAGATTATTTATATTATGCTAAAGTCGACTCTACTGAATTTCAAGGCAATACGAGGGCATTTGCCCCCATGTCCTTCACAACCCTCAAAACCCTCCCTTTAGTGTTTGAGTTTGGATTCTAGGGTAAATCAACCCTAAACCACACCATTTTTCTCCAAGTGGGTTATAATAACCCTTCTAAGTCAGTGGTCAAAATATCAGCCTCTATTGAGATGATTTGACCGTTCCAACCTCTTAGTGCACTTTTTACTCAAAAATGCCTCATTAATGCCTAGTTAAGATAGGTGATTTCCTAACCAAAACTCATCCAAATGAGTTGGAATTTTTTACAGAGCTAGGTTTTATAGCCAGGGACATGGCACCAAAATTTGGGAGGGTTTAGAGGTCATTTTACCACTTAAAAATATTACTCTAACTTTATTAAATTAAAACAAAAACCTTAGGCAAAGTATCTCCAAAAAATCCTATTTTTGGTAGCCTCTAGGTATGGCTAAGGGTAACCCCTTGCCCAAATTTCAGGTTGTTTGGACAAGGGACGAAGAGTGGGCATTCATTTTAGTTCTTGCCCAACTCTAGGTGCAGCCCCCACTAAAACAGGTGTTGCGGTCAAACCAATTTCCTAAACGAGTTGAAATTAATTTTAAATTAATTTAGACTCGAAGGGCTACAACTTTTGTGACTGGCCATGTTTCCTAAATCGGCCTTTAAGTGCCTCATTTTACAGCATCAAAATGCGCCCATTTAATGTATCTTCTCCTTATATACTATATACATAATTTTTATGTTATAAAAATGTTTTTACGATGGCTATCGGTCGGCGGTGGTTTGGCCGCCAGAGGTGGCAGTTTCAAGCGGACCCAAAAATATATTTTTCATTGTTTTTCCATGAAAATGCGAGATAGGTCCGGCTCCGTTGAGCCCGAACTTCCTTTCTAAGATCCTAAGATCTACCCATAAAAAAAGAAGTAGAGGAGGACCTTGTGCGCGGTTTGGAGGCGAGATGAACATCGGGTTGCAATGAAGCGGTGGTGGAATTGCTGAACTTCTCCTACAGTAAGAACAACAAATCTAATCCATTTGGTCAAGAGTGTAAACATCTCATCTTGCTCTAAGTGGGGTTTTATAGATCACCAAGTGGGGAGGGGAAAGGGTAAAACATTTAAGGCCATGAAGGTGAAATTCGGCCATGGCATATCCCTTGTATTCAGCCACCTAGAGGCTGATGAAAACCCTTGGTATCCTCTAAAGAATGAGGGGGAGATGAATCAAGGCTTTGGAATCAATTTGAGAGGAACTCTTGCTCTCCCATGGCCATTAATGGCTTTCTCTCCCCTCTTTCTCTCTCTTCCTTATGGGAGAAATTAAATTCAACCACTTTTATGGCTGATTATGGTTATTAAACTCCTCAAAACTCATGAGGGAGAATATATTCAGCCCTTGGAATCAAATGGAGAGGCCCTTGGTCTCCCTTGGCCATGAATGGTCCCTTTAAACCACTTTCTCTCTCCTCCATTAAAGGGTAAAATTGGGTTTTCTCTCTCCTAGTCATCAAGGCCGAATTTGTTCATCTCCCTAGCCTATTGGCAGCCCACTAATTCATACTATTAATTAATTAGGAGGTGGTTAGCCCAAATGGAAAAGGGCTTGAGCTTGGGTTAGCCCATTTAGGCTAATTTGACATATTTCATGGATTGTGTTAACCTTAGTAAAATTGACTATTTGGGTTTACCCTAATGGGTCCTTGGTGACACATTGGCTTTCCCTAAGGTCTAGGTAGGGTTGGGTATGGTTGACTTGGCACCTTGGAGGTCACTTGACCCTTAGTAAGGACACTTTGACCACTTTGGGGCTAGAGTTGACTTGGGTCAACTTAGCCTCTTGGGTTGTCCCCAATGGGTCCTTGGTGACCCATTGACATCACTTAAGGTTTAGGAAGACTTAGGTAGGGTTGTTTGGGCATATTCGGGGCACATTGCTCTTAGTTAGGGCACCTTGCCCAATTTAGGCCTATGGTGGTCTTAGGTCAATTTTACCACTTTGGGTTGATTCCAATGGACCCTTAGGGCTCTAATGGACCTTCAAATAGTTTAGGGATATTGTGGTGGGGTCATGGAGTCATGGTGAAGCCCTATGGTCATCCTAAACTAGTGTTTAGAATTCTACTATTTGCAGACCATTGTGATCTCCACCTTTATGCCTAAGCTCACATGGTCTTCTTGGGCTTCTTAGGGTTTTGTCATGACCTAGTAATGACAAAACCACTCCTAGGGGTCTAGCTAGAAATGGAATGTTACAAATCCCATTAAACAAAAACATAAATTTTGTCCTCGAAATTCAAGTTAAGCATGCGGGGTTTCTACTGAGGGTAACTGCTTGTAACATCCTATAGGAAGTTGAATGTATACTTTACCCGGAGAGATCTGGGTACCTCCACTGCATTATATTTGGTGGCTCTCAGATATGCTCCTCCTGCCCATGGTTTGCCTACAAGACCTTGACCAGTGGGACCTTCTTTTGTCGCAAGACCCGCACCGCTGTGTCATCTATCCTGACCGGCTCATCTTGTTACCGATTTATCAAAATCTATCGAGCCATCAATGCCAAGAACCTGCTGTTCCAGCCATAGTAGAGCCATCTTGAGAAAGGAGACGTGGAATACATCGTGCAAACCCACTAACTCCGGCAGTAGCTCCAGCCTGTAAGCCAATGGGCCGATCTGCTCCCAGATCCTGTAACACCCCATATTCCATTGACTGAGCTTCTTCTACCCACGTACCCACGAGACTCCTTGCACTAGACGTATAATCAGGAATCATGGTCTCCATCTTGAGACTCTACTTGGAAATGCCGTACATTGTAATATTCGGCTGGTTTGCTATGGGCCTCTAGCATCCTATCGTGAATTAGTCACACCCAGGTATCGGGGTTCCTCATAAATTCCGAGTCGAGTGCCTTTTGATCCTCATCCTAGATCCATGACAGTGGAATCCTATACCTCCGTACGAGTGTCGAGAGTTGTGTTAAATGTCGGTCGAGAGTCCAGATAAGCCTGGACTTACATTTTCTCCTTGGACGTACACTATCCATCCTGATTTGACATGATCACCTTAACATACCATGATAACGGACTTCCACTCCCAAACTTCAAGAAATAACCATGGGAGTTTTCTTTCGGGTTGGGGTGACCCTAGCTTCCTCGGCCAGTCTATCCTCGATGTTCCCTTTATAATTATTCCCGGAGTGGGGATGAGGAATCCTGTGTATGAAAATCTCTAATTATACCCTCGAACATCTACTTGAACTTGGGCAGTGGCTGTAATAGTTCCCCAAAAACTCTTTCACATAGCCTACATCAACTGACGGACATTACAGTGCATCACCAAACCCATGACACCTTTCTTCACTCCGGGGGTACATGTTCTGAGATACACCATACTTCCGATGATACAACATAGCGATTAAATTTTTACCTTATCAGATATCATGAATCTTATTATCCGTCATCTAATTTTACATGATAATAGTTAATCCTCGAAATTACTGAGTCTTATTACGATGTCATTGTCTTGGTAATTCTACAGGTCAACATTCCAAACATGTTTTTACAAAATCTTATCTTCGCCCGAATAACGTCGAATTATATCGACTTACACCTCACTATGTTTGTTACGCCGCATTCTCTAAATTAGGTCTAAGGAAACCCAAGTCAATACTACTTTTCCCAATAAACAAAGGACAAGTCCCCAATAAACAAAAGATAAGCCCCCAATAAACAAAAGATAATCCCCTACCTACCTTGGGCTAAGTATCTTTGATATTACCATGCAATATCAGTCCTAGCTGGGTGCACAATCCCTAGGGCATCAATCTTCGACTTGGGGTTCCACCCTAAAACTCGTCAATATACTCCATACTTTAAACTTTATGTGTCACATTTACGACGACCTTATCGGGGTCAAAATGTTCCCAATCCCAAATGGGTTTCTTCCGAACTTGAATTCCTATTCGACCCTCAGTGTTTGTCTCGGTGGTTGCCTCCATTTAATTTTGTTACTGGTACGAGGGTCGAGATAAAATGACTTCTGCCATTTTTCTAATAGATCATAGGCCTCAATTCTCCTTAAGGTCGTCCTACCAATTTGAGTAATCCTTGATTGGGATAGTAGGGACACCTGAGTTTACGTCTTAGGTAGTCATTCTCGTGCTAAACTCCTCCTTTATTCTCTTTAGGTATCTCCTTACCTTAACCAAGTTCATACCCAAGGTCCATTTTGAACTAGGGCATACTATAAGTTGTCATGGTTAGTCGTAAGTCCTATTGGGTTGAGTCTAACTCGATGGTTAGAGAATTATAAGATGAGATCTTCGCAGTCAGAGGTGCTCCCTGCTTGGGGCAGGGTTTGTCGCGGGCTACAAAGAAGAATTCCAAATAATGATGAAGTGGAATTTTACATGAGATTTCCCTTGTGGGCACACCACTGCTTCCACTGCTAGTTTGTCCTCAAACTAAGCTCGCGCAGGAGTGACCCAGGGTTAGTGGACTTCTACTTTTCTGATCGAGGTTCCCTCTGATACCACTTGTAAGACCCCATTCTTTTTTCTTTTAAACACCAGGGTCTTAGGCCCAGAATTGCCGCTTTGCGGTGACACCTTCGCGCCCTGAAGGGTCATTACCACAAAGCGCTGATTCTACCGGCCAATTTAATCACAGAAAGGTAGCACAATAAAGTAAAAGCAAGTCCACAGAAAAATCACATATCAGAGTAATAAAATACGGGCTTCTGCCCGATACATCATGTCCTCACTACAAATCCCTCATGCAGAAGCAAAAACAAAACATCTACTCAAGTTCGAGACTCACGGTCCCGGCTATATGAACTCCGGAGCTAGACTGCCCCATCTCCAATCGCACCAGTCTCTAGGGCTGCTCCCCCGTGTTGGGCTCCACGATTCCTTAAAATGATGCGGTTCGAAAACCGTTAGTCATAAAGACTAAGCCCTATCATCCCCTACCCCTTCCCCCATGGCTCTTTAGTACCGAACGGAGAGGAAGAAAGGGAAGGACATGAAGGTGGAGATTAAATCAAAAGAATCAGGTGGCAGCGGAACTAATCTAGCAATTCTATAATAAATAATGGCCATAAGATGAAATGTGGAAAGTAACCTTCACTTATGTGAGAACATATAAGCCAAGGGGTCTTCTTGCAAGGCTCCCATCGTATAAAAAGTCCCATACCAATTTATACGTTGGGGTGTCGGTTATCAAACATCAATATATAAATATCAAAAATGACCTTAATTTATAAACTTACCCACACAAGCTTATAGACCAAGGGGTCGTTTTGCAAGTCCTAATGTATAAGCATCCCATTCCACTTATACCTTAGGTGTCAGTGGTTAAATGAATCAATTATGCTATGACATGCTAGTGGGTATGATGGAACATGCAAGTGCAACACACATACCCGAATCTGTGCACACAGACCTTTAGTTCCCCCTTTCTAGAGCCGTAACCTCCCAGGATACCTCCATAGTGGCAGATAGAAGCGGTGGGTTGGGCCTCGCCCACCTCTAAACCAGTAAAGCACTATCGGTCAGAACTATCGTATGCCTCAATGCTTGGTGCATGAAGCGGACTCCTGCGTACTCTTGCCGGCTGGCACACCGGACTTCTGTTGGCGAAGTGCTAACCAGACTTGCCGAGTCAGGGTATTTGCGTCGTTGCATCAACCATCCAATACCGAAGACCCACCACCTTAATTTTCTTTCCCTTTTATGCACATGCAAATTTAACGTATTCAGAATAAAAACCGAGTCAAAGCTCCCCGGACTAAAACGTCCGTCTCAAACAATCGAGCCGAAACTCCCCAGACCAAAACGTCCGTCTCTTAACTAATCGAGCTGAAGCTCCCAACAATCATCCGGTGCTAACAGTGTTTGTGAAATGTGAGACCCTAATTACTAGTTTACTTTTTTAAGTTTGTTAATACAGTTTACGTTAACCCAAGACTGCCCCCGGTATTCCCTGTGAAGGGCTCTCAAGGGGCACTGTGAACTATGATGGGATTACGCCCATCGTTCCTGTTGGGTATTGTATCCACAATGTACCTGATTTGAAGAAGCCCCTGAACAAGCTAAGGTGAATTCACTATGTATTTGATGAATTTCTTCTAGTTGTGCTTGCAGCTATTCATTGCTAAGTACACACCAATGTCAGGGTGCAGTAGGTCAATATACACGGGTCTGTGCAACGTAATCCCTCGTTGAGCAGATTCGTGTGTTGGCTTACATGTACTCTCTCTATTGGAGTGTACTTATTTCCAAGCACAGGGTCATGAAAGATCATGAGCAGACAAGGAGCAAGGATGGGCCAAAGATCAGCTCACGGGTTGAAAGACGAGAATCATCTAAGTGTAAATCGTCGAGAATCACAAAGTGATTCTCACCGATTCGTCGAGAATCACTAGTGATTCTCTACGAGTAGTCGAGAATCACTAGATGATTCTCGCCGGGTTGGGCCGGCTGTCTCGACGCAGTCAGAAAATTCTCTAAGGCAGAATCGTCGAGAATCACTAAGTGATTATCGCCGATTCGTCGAGAATGACTTTGCATTCTCGACGATTCGGCGAGAATCAAATATGATTCCCGCTGATTCTCCCCGGCCTCTATAACCTGTGCAGACAGAATTTGCCAAGTAGAATTCGGCGAGAATCGTAAGTGATTCTCGCCAATTCGTTGAGAATCACCTACGATTCTCGCCGATTTTGCCTTGGGCGATTTTTCCGAATTTCTGGACCGGTCCATGTTACCTGCAGCTATTTGAACCGGACTTTGGTCTTTGCTTTGGTGGGGCCCTCAACGGTCATCTCCATGACCTATTGTATAAATACACAGGTATTTGTGTACAGTGGTAGACGGATACAGAATACGAAAGCCGAGCCGCCGACTAACCCTAAAATTGCGATCCAGCTCCGCCTCCGTCGCCGCCGCTCGTGCAGTGGTCACCGTAGCTGATCTCGATCTCCTCCAGATCCCCGGTGATAGAAGCCAAGTCTTGCACAGCGTCTCACGCGTCTAACCAGAGATCTTTTGTCTCTTGATTTGAGATAGGGAAATCCATCCCCGTCCGAATCGATCGAGACGATCGATCCTAGTGTGACCGTTGGAAGACCTTGCCGACTTCACTAAGAAGATTGAATCTCCAGTGCATCGCTGCTATTTTCAGTTGCCGCCGCCAACACCGAGAGCCTTGCCGCCGCCCTTTGCCGCCGCCGGTCTTGGGGAGATTTTCTCCAAGAAAGATCAAGGGTTGTGGACTTTTCGTTGCCTACAAGAACAAGTAGTCTAACGAAAAGGGAAACCTAAATCTTCAAGTTGTTTGTATTTCTTATACACTCCAATTTCTTTTTCATTGTAAAGGAACATTTGGTTCCTAGTTGTAGGGTTGGGTGCAACCCGTGTTGTGGGAGTGGTGACTCCTACGTGTGGAAGGGTTCCTTCCGTTAGTGCAAGGATTGGATTTCAATCCTGTTGGTGAAGTGACCGAGTCGTCCCTGGTTGGGAGATAGGTCGAAGGGGGAAAGTGTACGTACCCAAATCGGGGAACCACTATAAAATGCTTGTGTCCTGTCTGTGCTGTGTTGTTTTGTTTTCTTGTACAGGTACCGTTTTAATTCCGTAAAAGCGACAAAAGTCACCTATCCCCCCCTATAGGTGAAGGTAGTTGACACTAGGTGAACTTACAAGTGGTATCATAGGGAAGTTACTCATCAAAAAGGTTCACACCTTGAGTAGAATCCTGCCACCAGTGTCAATAAGAATGGAGCTGGATTATGATATCTCTCCGTTAAAACTTCTGACGTGCACAAAGGAGTATTATCCCATCTGGAAGATGAGAGTGTCTTTTCACTTGGAGGCTATCGATCCTCGGGCATCACTCATCTTGGAAGAGGGTCCATTCATTCCCATGAAGACCCCCCAACTCTGGGAAGGATCTCCTAATCCCCAAGGATATTACTGAGATGTTTGAGATTGAACTCTCTCTGTTCCAATTGGATGAAGTGATTCGTAAAATCATCATTGATGTCTGGTCTGGACCTTCCCGGTCATGACTGGAAAAAAGTAGGATGGCCAAGTCCTTGTGGCAAACCGTATCGGACCTCATGGAGGGATCAGAGAAAGCAGGGACAAGTTGTCAGCAAGAGGATGAAGCCAATGTTGGGGTCCTCGCCTCTGAAGATGAAGGTAATGACCAATCTATTATTATCAGGGCTCCAGTGTCCCTGTCAGAGACTGAAGAAGAAATTAAGCAAAGCAGTTCTGATGAGGCTGACTCAACTGTCTCTGCCGATATCAACAACAACCCTGATCAGCAGAATCAGGAGCAGGTAACTTCATCTTACTGCCCCTCTTCCCTCGATATTCCTGAGGACAGGAATAGTTCTGATGGCTATGTATCTAATGATGCAAGGGATAAGGATAGCATCAATCAAAGGATTGAAAATCCTGATTCCCTTGAGTGCGCCTTTCAGAAAAGCAACCTACTTGTTGTGGAGCAAGCTCGGGAGATTGCTCGACTGAAGACCTTGATGGATCTCCAATTGGAATCCATCAAGGTAAAGGACTCTAAAATCTCAGATCTGGAGAGTCGTCTAGAGAATGAGAAGAGGATAGTATCTAACATTTCCAAGGTAGATGCTATCAAGAGAAAGGGAGAAAATGGGTGGATCTCCCGAATTATCAAATCATGGAGAAATGGGGAAACGGTATTCAGACCCCCCACCCCAGGCAGGGAAGGCACTCATCATGCCTTCAGGTATGACCACAAGAACAATCGTGGTCACTGCAAGGATGACCAGCCCTCACGTGGAAACACCCACAGTGCAAGGGCTGTCATGGACACCCATGTGAGAATACCTAAGGCTCATCCTAAACCATTTGTATTCTCAGCCTCTGCCCCAACTCGTCGTGAATTTGCCGGAACCAGCTCTCACGATAGTACTGTACACCCGAGGACACAGGAAAAGGGGGTCTGGAAAAATGTGGTAAGCTCCCGTGGGGCCTTTGGGAGCGTGCTGACTGAAAGGAAGGCACCACCTCCCAAGCCTCATGACTCGCACCACATGCATTCTTTCCTCCCTCCCATGTGTCAAGGTGGAAAAGGCAAAGTTGTGAGCAGAACCGGCTCTATCCTGGTTAAACCTGAGATCAGGACTACATTATTCAGTAGGTTAGGTCTGAAAAGGCGATACAACATTCACGAGTGTTGGTGTTGTGGCAAGGTGGGTCACTGATGAGTCCTCTTTATATACCTATTTTCGGACTCATCTAGGCTTATTTTCTTGTCTTTGCACACCGTTTAGCGTCATTTGCACTTCTTTTGGTTCGCTACGGTTATTCCACGTCTTGTGCACTTTATTAGCCTATTTCTGTGCGTGTGTGTATTCCCTTTTTTTTTTGCTTTGCTTAATGTTTATGTCTGTGACTGCCATGTCGACATCCCGTCCAGTTTTCCTGCAGGTTCTGGGATCGTGTGGGCGTCCGGGATAGGACATTCACCATTTTTGGCAAAGGAGTCAATGGTCGTGCGTTTTTACCCACGCACGATCATCGACCTCTTTGGCGCACGATCACTGGTCGTGCGCAGTCATGACCTCTTCTGTGAAAGTTCTGTCCCGGCATATCGCACGATCATTAGCCATACCGCGCACGATCACTGCTCGTGCGTTGCCGGTCGTGCGCAGTCATGACATCTTTTTCCACTTTTCTGCCTCCATTTCGCACGATCACTGACCATATCGCGCACGACCACTGGTCGTGCGCCAGTGATCGTGCGCGCTGTTTAATTCTGTTTTCTATAAATAGCGCAGGTCCGCCCTAATTTCGGAAGACGATCAAAATCCGCATTTTTCCGCCGTTCTTCGTCTCGGACGAGGGTTTCCTCCGTCCCCCTTCATCCTCCACCTTAGGGAGGGTCTCCGGGCAAGCTTACAACGCCAAATCAACGCCGGAGCATCCTCTCGGCCTCCTCCTTCATCCTCAAGCTTCAAGCGGAGTTTTGACCGAGCTTTCTCCATCAAGCAAGGAAGGGCCGGAGCCGCAATCTACGGATCATTTCAACGAAGAAGACGGGTCCATTGGGAGTGAGTGACAGCCTCCTCTACCCCGGACGCAGTTGAGGACCGAGCTTGGACTCGGATTGACAACCCGGGATTCCAACCGTGAACCCTCAACAAGGCTTCGGATTCGGTCGATTCGCACACCTCTTTCTCTTGTATTTGATAGCTTAGTTTAACTCTATGTATTGATGAAGTATTTTTATTGATTAGCATTTTCACTTATTCATGTCTATGTGAGTTATTGTGATTTTGTTATTATTGCTTGAGGTGCGCCTTGTTATTCCGCCATCCATCCACCCTTGCCGCACTAGCAATTGCTAGTGGCGTGCGTTGTGAAGAGGTGCCCACGACCCTCATTCCGCCATTCTCACCACCTCATCCGCTAGCCTACTCTTCCACCCGCCAAGCGATTCGGTGCATAGCGGCCCGTGTAGTTTCCATCCCGCCTGGCGAAGCAGTGCATAGCGGCCTGCATAGTAGGATTTCCGCCGTTCTCTCCACCTCATCCGCTAGCCTACTCGTCCATCCGCCTAGCGATTCGGTGCATAGCGGCCCGACTAGCCTTCCATCCCGCCTGGCGAAGCATCGCATAGCGGCGTTGCATAGGAGTAGCTTGTAGCTTTTATTTTCTGTTTCCGCAACCATCACAACCCCCATCGTTACCTTCGCCCCGAGGACTTCAATCTCAAGTCCTCCTCGACATTAACTCATCCCTTACTGTGTTCCTCAAGAGACCGACACTCGGGGATTTATTCCCAAACTTTATTACTTGTGCGACCGGTGCGCTTGCCGTTTTCCACGCATCAAGTTTTTGGCGCCGTTGCCGGGGAACACAGTCGTTTGAGTTTTTGAAGAGGTAGATGCGAGATAGTCGCCCTTGTCCATTTGTTCATACCCTGTTTTGTCTTTATTTTAGTTTTTGAAATTGTTTACTTTATTTTTCTTGTCCCTTCCTTGTTTTTCTTTTTTTTTAATATTGCAGATCCTAATTATTTTATTCTTGTGTGTAGTAATTTCCGGTAAATATTTTTGTTCGCGATGGATTCTGCTGCCGAGTGTCGTATTATTGACGCTTTGCGGAGATGCATCGATGCCATAGCTGTTTCTAATGCCGAGCACTGTTTTCGGTGTATTCTATGTCAAGGTGTGGGCCATATGTTGAAGGATTGCCCTCGCTTGTGCAAGCCTTCTACCTCTGTGGACGCATCCGTAGCAGTCCCCTGTTCGCGGGAGACTACTATGGATAGGCCTACTAGGGTGTTGCCTGGCCCATACACTGACATGGCGCACCTTGCTCGTTCTTTGCCCGTTGAGATTACGGAAGAATCTCTCGCCGCATATAGTTCCTTCATGGGTTCCTCAACCCCTTTTTACGAGCTTCCTCTGAGTGATCATTCTCACTCGGATGTTAGCCCGCAAGGAGTGGATCGGGAACTCATGGACGATCCTGTATGGGACGATGAGAGTGTTCCGATCGTCGACGGGGTGGCATCTGCGGATGATGTTGCGATGGGGCCTGCGCATTCTATGCCTGATTTTGAGAGCAGCCTTGCCCCTCCGCAATTTTTGCCGGAGTTTTCTACTCCTTTTTCTTGTGAGTCGGCTGATGAGGCCGTTATTGTGGATGATTCGGTGCCCGAGGTTGCGCCGAAGTGGGATGAGGATTCTAGTATCTCCGACGGAGAATGTGGATCTTCGGAACACTTCTTCGCACCCCGGTGGGACGAGGAGTATTACCTTTCGGATGAGGAGGTTTGCACCCCCCTATCTGACGAGGCGATCCCCCTTTCCACCGCGGACTTCGAGTTCTCGGATTCTCCCCAATACGACTCATATGACACTGACGATGATCATTATTTGGATCCTGCTGGGAGTGATACCGGGATCACTCCCCCGATTTCTGATTGTTTTTGTCCTTCTTCTCTTTTATTCCTTGATCCCCCTTCCATATCTGAGCCTGTGCGGGTTGATTCTCCGCTGATGTGCTGGGATGACGATGAGCCTTGTGCTCAAGCCGTTGACTCCTACGCGCCTGTGTGGGATGACCCCTTGCTAGGCAAGGATATTTTTTGTGGTGAGATGAGTGAGGACCAGTGCTTCTCCTCATCTTACTTCCTATTTCCTCTACCTGTGCGTCGCAGGTATTATTACTCAGGTAGAGGGGTAACTGCTCTTTCTCCGTATCGGTACTTGCTACCGCAACGGATAATGGAACAGTTACCTGTTCATCTTCTCTTTCATAGGCCCATTAGCTAGAACTTTTCTTTTGCTGAATAAGTCGTGCTGGGATGACAATAACCCCAGTAGTTATCTTAAATTTCTGCATTTTACTTTTTATGTCTAGCTTAGTTTAGTATTTCTTTTTGTATATTTTTCTTTTGTTTTTGCGGAGCTCACCCCTGCAGGTATTCATGGAAACTACGCATTGGCGGGGTTGTGATTCTTCGTATGGCGGGCCTGCTTCTAGTTTTCACGCGTCTTCTGGTATGCTCACTTGCTGAGCATTGGGTAACCTCTTCCCTTAGCTCTTTCTGATTTTAATTTCTATATCATTTGCTGTGTTGTTTAGTTTAAGTCTGGGGGAGAGCATGTTTACCTTTTGCACGCGCACCTTTCCTGCGCATACTAGAAGCTTTTATAGTTATTATTTTGTTTAGTCCATTTCTTGCACACCACTGCACCCACATGAGCGCGAGCTTAGCGGTTTGCGTGCCACGAGTTGAACTTGTATCTTTGTTAGATTTGGAAAATTTCTGTGCTAGTTTAGGATTGTGCAACGGAGTAAAATGTTGGCCTTGCTGTGTTTCTAGTCAACTGCTCTCGTTTTGTATAGAAATTTGAGTAGATTTAATTTTTCTGTATGCTTATAGCTTTATATTTTTCTATCTGCGTAAATTCTTTTTATTCTACTCAAAAGTTGGTGAATCCGGTGTGAATCAAACGGTAGCGTAGGAATGTGTGTAGCCGCCACTAGACTCATATTGCTTGAGTCGGGAGGAAGGATTATCTTTCTCGGTTGCTAAGAACTTGCCCCAAGCTATTCTTGAAGCATTGGTACACGGTTAGTCTAGCGTGAGAGTGATGTAGGCCACCTTTTGGCCCGGTTGAGCTTTGTACCCATTCCTAACATCGCCCTTGCTAGCCCCTTTGTGCCTACCCTTTCTTTTGATTCAGCTCCACTATATTCGCCAAAGCCTCATAGCCGATCCTAGTCGCACACCCAAGTCGAGCTTAGTGTTTTATATTTTCATGTTGGGTTGTGATGTGGTGTTATTATTTGTGAAAATGTGGAAGTGCTTCCAAGTTATATCTGCTGAAATTATGAAAATAAAAAGATGAAAAAAGAAAAGAAAAATATTTGAAAAAGAGAAAAAGAGAAAAGAGAAAGAGAAAGAAAAAGTTTGATTGAAAATCTTTTGGAGATGATTTTGATTTGGAGTAGGCGGTGCACACACCCATTTAGTAAATGTTAAGTCTGGGGGTGTGGTGCACCCGTGTTTATTTTGTGGGCAGCGGGTACTAGTTTTGTACGTTAGCTCATTTGGGTTAGGTGCATACCCTTCATTTTTACCCTTGTTTTCCTCACCGTAACCCAAGCCCCATTATTATCCTAAAGTCCTACGGACTTGCGCTTGAGTTGACTAGTGCCGTGGAGAGAGTGCGAACGGGCAAGCTTATGGTTTCCGACATTGGTGGATTCCTTTGGGGGTAATCTTGAGCCCCGGTCTTCGGCAATGCTCACCTTAGTGGCCTGTCTACTTTCTTCCTGCGTAGGACCGGATGATTCACCGTGATTCTACTTTTGAGTAGTAATAACTTTTTGATACGCATTGTGAAAAATATAAAATATTTTGTATACTTAAAAATTTCCTTTACTTTATTTTTATGCACGCGAGCATGCGACTTCGCATGGTACTCCGTTTTGCAATTTCTTTGTTAGCTAGTTCATTTTCCCCGTCTGCTTAGGTTTTGTTTGCTCGGGACGCGCAAACGGTTAAGTCTGGGGGTGTGATGAGTCCTCTTTATATACCTATTTTCGGACTCATCTAGGCTTATTTTCTTGTCTTTGCACACCGTTTAGCGTCATTTGCACTTCTTTTGGTTCGCTACGGTTATTCCACGTCTTGTGCACTTTATTAGCCTATTTCTGTGCGTGTGTGTATTCCCTTTTTTTTTGCTTTGCTTAATGTTTATGTCTGTGACTGCCATGTCGACATCCCGTCCAGTTTTCCTGCAGGTTCTGGGATCGTGTGGGCGTCCGGGATAGGACATTCACCATTTTTGGCAAAGGAGTCAATGGTCGTGCGTTTTTACCCACGCACGATCATCGACCTCTTTGGCGCACGATCACTGGTCGTGCGCAGTCATGACCTCTTCTGTGAAAGTTCTGTCCCGGCATATCGCACGATCATTAGCCATACCGCGCACGATCACTGCTCGTGCGTTGCCGGTCGTGCGCAGTCATGACATCTTTTTCCACTTTTCTGCCTCCATTTCGCACGATCACTGACCATATCGCGCACGACCACTGGTCGTGCGCCAGTGATCGTGCGCGCTGTTTAATTCTGTTTTCTATAAATAGCGCAGGTCCGCCCTAATTTCGGAAGACGATCAAAATCCGCATTTTTCCGCCGTTCTTCGTCTCGGACGAGGGTTTCCTCCGTCCCCCTTCATCCTCCACCTTAGGGAGGGTCTCCGGGCAAGCTTACAACGCCAAATCAACGCCGGAGCATCCTCTCGGCCTCCTCCTTCATCCTCAAGCTTCAAGCGGAGTTTTGACCGAGCTTTCTCCATCAAGCAAGGAAGGGCCGGAGCCGCAATCTACGGATCATTTCAACGAAGAAGACGGGTCCATTGGGAGTGAGTGACAGCCTCCTCTACCCCGGACGCAGTTGAGGACCGAGCTTGGACTCGGATTGACAACCCGGGATTCCAACCGTGAACCCTCAACAAGGCTTCGGATTCGGTCGATTCGCACACCTCTTTCTCTTGTATTTGATAGCTTAGTTTAACTCTATGTATTGATGAAGTATTTTTATTGATTAGCATTTTCACTTATTCATGTCTATGTGAGTTATTGTGATTTTGTTATTATTGCTTGAGGTGCGCCTTGTTATTCCGCCATCCATCCACCCTTGCCGCACTAGCAATTGCTAGTGGCGTGCGTTGTGAAGAGGTGCCCACGACCCTCATTCCGCCATTCTCACCACCTCATCCGCTAGCCTACTCTTCCACCCGCCAAGCGATTCGGTGCATAGCGGCCCGTGTAGTTTCCATCCCGCCTGGCGAAGCAGTGCATAGCGGCCTGCATAGTAGGATTTCCGCCGTTCTCTCCACCTCATCCGCTAGCCTACTCGTCCATCCGCCTAGCGATTCGGTGCATAGCGGCCCGACTAGCCTTCCATCCCGCCTGGCGAAGCATCGCATAGCGGCGTTGCATAGGAGTAGCTTGTAGCTTTTATTTTCTGTTTCCGCAACCATCACAACCCCCATCGTTACCTTCGCCCCGAGGACTTCAATCTCAAGTCCTCCTCGACATTAACTCATCCCTTACTGTGTTCCTCAAGAGACCGACACTCGGGGATTTATTCCCAAACTTTATTACTTGTGCGACCGGTGCGCTTGCCGTTTTCCACGCATCAGTCACTTTGCCATAGATTGTTGGCACAACCCCTCTGTGTCAAGGGCAAGGGAATATCCACCTCCTCTGGGTAGAGTTAGTCTTCCTGACAGGATTCCTGTGGGAAGGCATTCAAGATTTTATGCTGACAAGAACCTAGGACCCAATACATATTGGGTTCCTAAGGAAAGGTAATTCTTTTTTGCAGGATAGTCTAGGTACCCATGTACATGATGGGACCTAGACAAGAGATGTTCCAGGCTTACCATGGAATAAGATTAAGGGAAAAGAGATAACGCTAACTATGGTGCAAGGCTTGAACAGCTAAGTTCAGTTGAGACTGCTAAAGGTGCAACTCCCAAGTACGTCAAGATTTCCACCTCGACGTCAGCTGGAGAAGTTGACGAGCAGGATGGAGAAAATCTTCCGGAAGAAGGAGAAGCCCGAGAAGATGTCAGAGCTCCAGAGGCCAGACTGCTAGAGCTTCGTCACGAAGCAGGGATGATCGGAAAAGCACTTCCGGGACGTGTCAATTCCTCGGAAGAAGGCTCATCTCATGGAATAGCAAGAAGCAGAATTGTGTTGCAACCTCCACAGCGGAATTAGAATACATTTCGGCTGGGAGCTGTTGCGCACAACTTCTATGGATCAGAAATCAGTTAGCAGACTATGATCTCCAGTTCAAGGAAGTACCAATGTACTGCGACTCCTCCAGTGCAATTGCTATTGCCAACAATCCGGTATCACACAGCAGAATGAAGCATATTGAAGTGCGTTACCATTTCATTCGGGAGCACGTGGAGAACAAGGACATCTCTCTCATCTATGTTACCACTGACAAGCAGATTGCAGACATTTTCACAAAGCCCCTTGACGAGGCCAAGTTCAGTATGTTCAAAACTGAATTGGGGATGCTAAACTACGAGGAATGAAGACTACAGAAGCTCAAGGCTCATGCGTCTAGGGGAAGACTCTGCTAGGAATTTAGTGAAAGCAAAGGTACAAGAACTGAGGGGGAGCATGGTGTCTCATGCTTCAGTCCCCGATTTACAGAAGCCGAAAAGGGGGAGATTACCATTACCCTCTCGGCTAAGGTGCTAAGGTGATAGCTCCACAAGCTCTAAAGATAACAGTATGAAATTTCAAATTTTTATTTTAAGTTCTGTTCTTCCAAGCTGTTGTATTCACATCTAAAGATAATGGTATGGAATTTCAACTTTTTAGTTTAAGTTCTGTTCTTCCAAGCCATTGTATTCACCTTAGCTTGTAGGGTTTAGGCTTCTTCAAATAGGGGAGATTGTTGGGTATTGTATCCACAATGTACCTGATTTGAAGAAGCCCCTGAACAAGCTAAGGTGAATTCACTATGTATTTGATGAATTTCTTCTAGTTGTGCTTGCAGCTATTCATTGCTAAGTACACACCAATGTCAGGGTGCAGTAGGTCAATATACACGGGTCTGTGCAACGTAATCCCTCGTTGAGCAGATCAGTGTGTTGGCTTACGTGTACTCTCTCTATTGGAGTGTACTTATTTCCAAGCATAGGGTCATGAAAGATCATGAGCTGACAAGGAGCAAGGATGGGCCAAAGACCAGCTCACGGGTTGAAAGACGAGAATCATCTAAGTGTAAATCGTCGAGAATCACTAAGTGATTCTCACCGATTCATCGAGAATCACTAGTGATTCTCGATGAGTCGTCGAGAATCACTAGATGATTCTCGTCGGGTTGGGCCGGCTGTCTCGACGCAGTCAGAAAATTCTCTAAGGCAGAATCGTCGAGAATCACTAAGTGATTCTTGCCGATTCGTCGAGAATCACTAAGTGATTCTCGCCGATTCGTCGAGAATGACTTTGCATTCTCGACGATTCGGCGAGAATCAAATGTGATTCCCGCCAATTCTCCCCGGCCTCTATAACCTGTGCAGCCAGAATTTGCCAAGTAGAATTCGGCGAGAATCGTAAGTGATTCTCGCCGATTCGTCGAGAATCACCTACGATTCTCGCCGATTTTGCCTTGGGCGATTTTTCCGAATTCCTGGACCGGTCCATGTTACCTGCAGCTATTTGAACCGGACTTTGGTCTTTTCTTTGGTGGGGCCCACAACGGTCATCTCCATAACCTATTGTATAAATACACAGGTATTTGTGTACAGTGGAAGACGGATACAGAATACGAAAGCCGAGCCGCCGACTAACCCTAAAATCGCGAACCAGCTCCGCCTCCGTCGCCGCCGCTCGTGCAGTGGTCACCGTAGCTGATCTCGATCTCCTCCAGATCCCCGGTGATAGAAGCCAAGTCTTGCACAGCGTCTCACGCGTCTAACCAGAGATCTTTTGTCTCTTGATTTGAGATAGGGAAATCCATCCCCGTCCGAATCGATCGAGACGATCGATCCTAGTGTGACCATTGGAAGACCTTGCCGACTTCGCTAAGAAGATTGAATCTCCAGTGCATCGCTGCTGTTTTCAATTGCCGCCGCCAACACCGAGAGCCTTGCCGCCGCCCTTTGCCGCCGGTCTCGGGGAGATTTTCTCCAAGAAAGATCAAGGGTTGTGGACTTTTCGTTTCCTACAAGAACAAGTTGTCTAACGAAAAGGGACACCTAGATCTTCAAGTTGTTTGTATTTCTTATACACTCCAATTTCTTTTTCATTGTAAAGGAACATTTGGTTCCTAGTTGTAGGGTTGGGTACAACCCGTGTTGTGGGAGTGGTGACTCCTACGTGTGGAAGGGTTCCTTCCGTTAGTGCAAGGATTGGATTTCAATCCTGTTGGTGAAGTGACCGAGTCGTCCCTGGTTGGGAGATAGGTCGAAGGGGGAAAGTGGATGTACCCAAATCGGGGAACCACTATAAATTGCTTGTGTCCTGTCTGTGCTGTGTTGTTTTGTTTTCTTGTGCAGGTACCGTTTTAATTCCGCAAAAGTGACAAAAGTCACCTATCCCCCCCCATAGGTGAAGGTAATTGACACTAGGTGAACTTACAGTTCCCTTTCGCAAGGTACTTATTATTATTGGTTGATTCCCTTACCCATTGTCTTCTCGTGTTACGATAGACTAACCTAGTGTGATTTTTAACCTTCCTCTCTTCGGGGAAGACGATCTTTCGTCGAACCCGAGCGCCACTTAACTTTTGCCAACACCACTTCTCACTAACCTTCCCATCCTTATATGGTGAACACTTTCACATCCATCCATTCAGCGGATTAACTAACTCCAACGCTGTGCCCCATCATATCCTATGACTGTTAATACAAATTGCTAATTGCAGACTATCATATGCTATATGTCGAACCGGATAGAAAATGATCCAATACTCATCCAAATGCCCTAACTTATTTACTGGAGGTATATCATGATATAATTAGCCTATAATCATAAAATTATAATTTTTCCTAATTTATCTGACATTTAATTAATTTCCTCAAAAATTTCTAGGGCTACAGGTTTGAACATGAACTACCCTACGTACTCATGCAAGATGTCCAAAAAAAATTATTATAAATATTATGTATTCTCAATATGGTAAATCCGAAGTATCACAATTTTTCTATCATCAAAAGGGCACTAAAACTATTTTAGAGATATTTTTTATCTTTCGTTATTTATGAATCAAGTACATGGAATATCCATCCAAAAATTATAAATTAATTATACGATACATATACAAACTTAAAAATAGCATTGACCAAGTTTTATAATTTTTTCAGCAAGTATTAATCTCTGAATAAATTAATTATCAAAAAACTCCATAAGATGGACTTGTAAAGAAAGTGTCGTAACTAAGATTCTAAAAATCATGAATAAATGTCTATAAGCTTATAATGGCCTGAAAGTCTCAATTCCTAAGTCTCATAATTTTTAAACAGCAATATCATCCATAATTAATTTTTAAACCATAAAATCCCTTTTTAATATTTGTGAATGAAGTACTAGATTTACTCAACTAAAAATTATAAAAAAATTTAGAAGCAACCATTCAGACCGAAAACATTTTCGTACAAGATTTCATGGGGTTTCAATGAACAGAAAGATCTAAATAATTAAAACGTCAATTAGGGCTATAACAAACTTTACAAATAAAGTGCTAGAAATAAACATTAGAAAATTCTAGTAAAATTTCTATAGGTTCTACCTATTCCAAAACTCACTCTACCTTAGTTTCACAGCTTTTAAATAATGTTTAGTGACTTATTTTACTTATTTTAGATTTTTCCTAAAAATTAAGGTTAGAGTTTTGAGGTATCTACCTATCTCCACATCCTCTAAGATTCTATCCAGATGATTTATATTATGTTAACGTCGACTCTACTGAATTTAAAGGCAATACGAGGACATTTGCCCCCATGTCCTTCACAACCCTCAAAACCCTCCCTTTAGGGTTTGAGTTTGGATCCTAGGGTAAATCAACACTAAACCACACCATTTTTCTCATAGTGGGTTATAAAACTCTTCTAAGTCAGTGGTCAAAATATCAGCCTCTGTTAAGGTGATTTGACCGTTCCAACCTCTTAGTGCACTTTTTACTCAAACACACCTCATTAATGCCTAGTTAAGGATATGTGATTTCCTACCCAAAGCTCATCCAAATGAGTTGGAATTTTGTACAGAGCTAGGTTTTATAGCCAGGGACAACTCACCAAAATTTGGGTGGGTTTGGAGGTCATTTGACCACTTAAATAAATTACTCTAACTTTATTAAATTAAAACAAAAACCTTAGGCAAAGTATCTCTAAAAATTCCAATTTTTGGACAGCCTCTAGGTATGGCTAAGGGTAACCCCCTGCCCAAATTTCAAGTTGTTTAGACAAGGGACGAAGTGTAAGCATTAATTTTAGATTCTGCCCAACTCTAGCCACAATCCCCACTAAAACGGGTGCTGCGGTCAAACCACTTACCCAAACGAGTTAAAATTAATTTTAAATTAATATAGACTTGAAGGGATACAAATTTTGTGACTGGCTATTTTTCCTAAATCGGCTTCTAAGTGCCTTGTTTTGCAGCATCGAAATGCGCCCATTTAATGTATCTTCTCCTTATATACTATATACATAATTTTTATATTATAAAAATGTTTTTACGATGGTTTTCGGTCGGCAGTGGTTTGGTCGCCGAAGGTGGCGGTATCTGGCGGACCCGAAAATATATTTTTCATGGTTTTTCCATGAAAATGCGAGATATGTTCGACTCCGTTGAGCACAAACTTCCTTTCTAAGATCATAAGATCTACCCATAAAAGAAGAAGTAGAGGAGGACCTTGTTTGCAGTTTGGAGGCGAGATGAACGTCGGGTTGCCATGGCGCGGTGGTGGAATTGCCGAACATATCCTACAGCAAGAACAACAACTCTAATCCATTTGGTCAAGAGTGTAAACTTCTCATCTTGCTCTAAGGGGGCTTATATAGATCACCAATTGGGGAGGGGAAAGGGTAAAGAATTTAAGGCCATGAAGGTGAAATTTGGCCATGGCATATCCCTTGTATTCAGCCACCTAGAGGCTGATGAAAACCCTTTGTCTCCTATAAATAATGAGGGGAAGAAGAATCAAGGCTTTGAAATCAATTTGAGAGGAACTCTTGCTCTCCCATGGCCATTAATGGCTTTCTCTCCCCTATTTCTCTCTCTTCCTTATGGGAGAAATTAAATTCAGCCACTTTTATGGATGATTATGGTTATTAAACTCCTCCAAACTAATGAGGGAGAATATATTCAGCCCTTGGAATCAAATGGAGAGGCCCTTGGTCTCCCTTGGCCATGAATGGCCCCTTTAAACCACTTTCTCTCTCCTCCATTAAAGGGTAAAATGGAGTTTTATCTCTCCTAGTCATCAAGGCCGAATTTGTTCATCTCCCTAGCCTATTGGCAGCCCACTAATTCATACTATTAATTAATTAGGAGGTGGTTAGCCCAAATGGAAAAGGGCTTGAGCTTGGGTTAGCCCATTAAGGCTAATTTGACCTATTTCAAGGATTGAGTTGACCTTGGTCAAATTGAAAATTTGGGTTGACCCCAATGGATCCTTAGTGACCCATTGGCTTCTCCTAAGTTCTAGGTAGGGTTGGGTATGGTTGAATTGGCACCTTGGAGGTCACTTGACCCTTAGTAAGGGCACTTTGACCACTTTGGGGCTAGAGTTGACTTGGGTCCACTTAGCCTCTTGGGTTGTCCCCAATGGGTCTTTGGTGACCCATTGACCTCACTTAAGGTCTAGGAAGACTTAGGTTGTCTTGGTTGGGCATATTATGGGCACATTGCCCTTTGTTAGGGCACCTTGCCCAATTTAGGCACATGGTGGTCTTAGGTCAATTTGACCACTTTGGGTTGATTTCAATGGACCCTTAGGGCTCTAATGGACCTTCCAATAGTTTAGGGATATTGTGGTGGGGTAATGGAGTCATGGTGAAGCCATATGTTCATCCTAAACTAGTGTTTAGAATTCTACTATTTGCAGGCCATGGTGATCTCCACCTTCATGCCTAAGCTCACTTGGTCTTATTGGGCTTCTTAGGGTTTTGTCATGACCTAGTCATGACAAAACCACTCCTAGGGGTCTAGATGGAAATGGGATGTTATAGATAGTGCCACGTGGTAGGCGCTAGAGAGCTTATCTAGAAATAAATCCATGCTAACGTGGGAGGTAGACCTAGCACTACGCGGTAAGTGCTAGAGAGCCTGTCCAGAATTAATCCTATGCTAGTGCGGTGCAGTAGTGATAGCGTGCGGCAGTGTAACGCCTCCATCCTTCACGTAGAATATAATAGAAGGTCTTGTCAGGGCCCCATGCCATATTCCAAGGACAGTCAGTGGAGTTATGCCTTAAAACCATAACATTCAAGCATCCTAACTCAGAGTGCATTCTAGCGGATGTATTTTAGTTTCGAACCCAAAAACCAGGAATGTCGACTAACAAAACATAGGAATGACATTTAATACACAAAATGTTTTAACCTTAAGGCCTTACAACTGTTCTCTTTACAAATGTATCTTCCATACATCGACACACATGCCGACCACACATGAAAACAGTAAACTTTTTCCTTTGGGCCTTCGAGGGCTAGCGAACGCTATTTTACACTTGGCATCCAGCACGTGCACAAGCACTGCCCACCAAAATTTGGCAAGATAAAGCAACGATCAACATTAGATGACCAAATTATAATAACCCCGCCTCTCACTCGAGGCTGCGGTTCTCCTTCCCTGCAAATAGTAGTATAAATAACTCTTTTGGCATCAAAATGTGCAATTAAGCACCATTCACCACAAAAGAAGGCAAGCACTACCACATGCCCGGTACACTCAGGGCACATTATTGGTGTACCGGATTTCCTAGGGTCCTATCTCCATCTACTGTCCCAGACTTGATGGTCCAAACTTGAGCATTCTAGTTTTTTTAGCTCATAGCCTAAGAATCTCATTATGTAACCGACAATAGCCAAGTATATTAGGCAATATAGCCAAGAGCGACATAATGCAGGTATAGATCAACTCTTTCTCGTTGCTCAAATCGTCATGCTAATGCCGAAAGCCAAAGTAAATAAGATGAGAGATAGGATGCAGGTCAACTTCCCCTTTCCCGTATCAAATATACATAACCGAGTAATGACCAATGTTGGATCTCATGGGCATAATAGCTAGGCACTATAATCTCAACAATTTCATTTGCCACCCACCTTATCCCTACGACCTGGACTCGCAATCATCATAATAATGGCTCTCATAGCCACCATAGTTGGGCTCCTCAGGTTCTCAGCTCAATCGTTTGGCTCCAAGTTTCCAAGAGACAGGCCCACAATATAAGCTTTCTGTGAGCTATCGCAAGCGGTAGCACTTCCGCCATGCGGTAGGGGATAAAAATCATTTCTTCCCCCAAAATTTGGGTGATTTCTTAGAGATCACCTCCAGCACTTTTACTATAGCATCATGTACACCACGTGACCCTGTAAACTACATGTTTATCCACAGAGTCTTCTCCGACATGCAAATCAATCATAACCAATCCAGATCATTTTTTTCGGATGGGCTTCACACAACATGCCTATTCCGTACTTTGATTCTGGATTCTATATGAAAGTTCTATCGGGGATCACAAAGATCTACCTGTTGTAAATATCTCTTTCTTCACCAATTTATGAGGATTTCCATGTCCATGAAAAATAAAGACTTTACTTGTCCAATGAGAAAGGTAGTTACCCTTTTAGATCACTTAGGAACCATGATCTTGCACTTGATCCGGATGGAAAATGATCACCACACCTTCCTCTCCATAGATCTGGCTTCGACTCACAAATCATACCACAAGAATGCCTTCACATCACGGCTGGATCAGCTTTGCCCTTTGATCTCCTAGCCTTCTCTTACTTTTTCCTCAAGATTCAAGAGAGAGATAAAGAGAGAGAATGAGAAATAAAGCTCATAACTAGCCTTTATTAGAGAGCTACCATAGCGCGATAGCTCAAGCGGTGGCCGCTTGTGTAATATCCCATTTCCGGCTAGACCCCTAGGAGTCAGTCTGCCATGACAGAACCCTGGAAAATCCAAGAATTAAAGTCCATCGACCAAGATTTCGATTCACAGGTTGGTCATGCGCGTGACTGACCCGTCACGCCCGTGACCTAGGGCGTGACCCCCCTTCGACGATCGTCGACCTCAGGAAGACGATCGGCGAAATCATAATTTTTAACACGGGCATGTCACGCTCGTGCCCGACCCGTCACTCCCACTACCTAGGGCGTGACGCCCCCACCGAACATCGACCTCAGTTTGACGAACGTTTACCGAAGAATGCCTGTCACGCCCGTGACTGATCTGTCACGCCTGTAACCTAGGGCATGACGCCTACACCGACTGTCGACCTCAGATCGACGAATGTCGACCGAAGAACACCTGTCATGCTTGTGACAAACGTGTCACGCCCGTGACATGGGTGGTGAACGTGAACCGACGCAGAAAATCGGTCGTCGACTTGAAAATGACGAATGTACTAGTGTCACTCTCGTGACCTACGTGTCACGCCCGTGACAAAGGCTGAAATGTCAGCAAGGCTGGAAATTTCTGTAACACATGCCATAATTAATTCTGATATGGGAAGTTACACCAGGAGTATTTATGGGCCGTTTCCTTCTCTAATTACTTTAAAAATGGAGGAAGAGTTGGTCCAATAGGAAATCGCCACTTGGACACATCATTTCATCTTCCACCTTTTCTTCTCCCTCCACCATAATCGAAATGCTATTAAGAGGAGAGCTTTCATGGCCTTAAATGTTTTACCCTTTTCCCTCCCTACTTGGTGATCTATAAAAGCCCCCTTAGAGCAAGCTGAAAAGTTTACACTCTTGACCAAACAGATTAGAGTTGTTGTTCTTGCTATAGGAGAAGTTTGGTAATGCCACCACCACGCCATGACAACCCTACGTTCATCTTGCCTCCAAACCGCGAACAAGATCCTCCTCTACTTCTTATTTTATGGGTAGATCTTAGGATCTTAGAAAGGAAGTTCGTGCTCAACTGAGCCGGACCTATCTCGCATTTTCATGGAAAAACCATGAAAAATATATTTTCGGGTTCGCCGGAAATCGCCAGCTCCGGCGGCCGAACCACCGCCGACCGATAGCCATCCCCGACGGAGTTGGTGGTGGTGGTGGCTAGCTAGGGAAGTGATCGGACGACCGACGACGGATCGCGGAAGAGCTACAGGAAATATAAGTTTTTCAGAGTTCAGTTCTCGGGTTCTGTAGAAGATGAACAGTAAAACATTTTTATAATATAAAATTATGTATATAGTATGTAAGGAAAAATATACATTAAATGGGCGTATTTTGATGCTGCAAAACGAGACACATAGAGGCCGATTTAGGAAAAATGGCCAGTCACAAAAATTGTAGCCCTTTGAGTCTAGATTAATTTAAAATTAATTTCAAATCGTTTGGGTAAGTGGTTTGACCGCAACACCCGTTTTAGTGGGGATTTTACCTAGAGTTGGGCAGAAACTAAAATGAATACCCACTCTTCTTCCCTTGTCAAAATGACTTGAAATTTTGGCAGAGTGTTACCCTTAGCCGTACCTAGAAGCTGCCCAAAAATGAATATTTTTGGAGATACTTTGCCTATGCTTTTTGTTTTAATTTAATAAAGTTAGAGTAATTTATCCAAGTGGCCAAATGACCTCCAAAGCCTCCCAAATTTTGGTGAGTGGTCCATGGCTATAAAATCTAGCTCTGTAAAAAATTGCAACTCATTTGGATGAGTTTTGGGTAGGAAATCACCTATCCTTAACTCGGCATTAATGAGGCGTTTTTGAGTAAAAAGTGCATTAAGAGGTTGGAACGGTCAAATCACCTCAACAGAGGCTGATATTTTGACCACTGACTTAGAAGGGTTATTATAACCCACTTGGAGAAAAATGGTGTGGTTTACTGTTGATTTACCCTAGGATCCAAACTCAAACCCTAAAGGGAGGGTTTTGAGGGTTGTGAAGGACATGGGGGCAAATGTCCTCGTATTGCCTTGAAATTCATTAGAGTCGACGTTAGCATAATATAAATCATCTGAATAGAATCTCAGAGGATTTGGAGATAGGTAGATACCTCAAAACCCTAACCTTAGTTTTAGGGAAAAATCTCAAATAAGTAAAATCAGTCACTAAACATTATCTAAAAGCTGTGAAACTCGGGTAGAGTGAGTTTTGGAATGGGTAGAACCTATAGCAATTTTACTGGAATTTTATAATGTATATTTCTAGCATTTCATTTGTAAAGATTGTCATAGCCCTAATTGACATTTTAATTATTTTGATCTTTATTTTCATTAGAACCCCATGAAATCTTTGAACTAAATGTTTTAGGTCAGAGTGGTTTCTCCTGAATTTTTGTATAATTTTTAGTTGAGTAAATCTAGTACTTCATTCACAAATGTAAAAAAAGGGTTTTATGGTTTAAAAATTAATTATGGATGATATTGCTGTTGAAAAATTATGAGACTTAGGAATTAAGAATTTCAGGCCATTATATGCTTGTAGACATTTATTCATGATTTTTAGAAGCTTAGTTACGACACTTTTTTTACAAGTCCACCTTATGGAGTTTTTTGATAATTAATTTATTCAGAGATTAATACTTGCTGAAAAATTATGAAACTTGACCAATGCTATTTTTAAGATTGTATATGCATATTATAATTAATTTATAATTTTTGGATGGATATTCTCTGTACTTGATTCATAAATAACGAAAGATAAAAAATATTGCTAAAATAGTTTTAGTGTCTTTTTGATGATAGAAAAATTGTGATACTTTGGATTTACCATATTGAGATAATATAATATTTATAATTATTTTGTTGGACATCTTGCATGAGTACTTAGGGAAGTTCATGTTCAAACCGGTTGCCCTTGGAATTTTTGAGGAAATAAATTAAATGCCCGATAAATTAGGAAAAATTATAATTTTTTGATTATAGGCTATTTATATCATGATATACCTCCAGTAAATAAGTTAGGGCATTTGGATGAGTATTGGATCATTTTCTATCCGGTTCGACATATAATATAGGATAGTTTGCAATTAGCAATTTGTGTTAACAGTCATAGGATATGATGGGGCACAACGTTGGAGTTAGTTAATCCGCTGAATTGGATGGATGTGAAAGTGTTAACGATATAAGAATGGGAAGGTTAGTGAGAAGTGGTTTTGGCTAGAGTTAAGAGGCGCTCGGGTTCGACGAAAGATCGTCTTCCCCGAAGAGAGGAAGGTTAAAAATCACACTAAGTTAGTCTATCGTAACATGAGAAGAGAAAGGGTAAGGGAATCAACCAATAAAAATAAGTAACTTGAGAAAGGGAACGATGGGCGTAATCCCATCATAGTTCCTAGTGCCCCTTGAGAGCCCTTCATAGGGAATACCGAGGGCAGTCCTAGGTTAACGTAAACTGTATTAACAAACTGAAAAGAGTAACCTAGTAATTATGGTCTCACATTTCACAAACACTGTTAGCAAAGGAAGATTATTGGGAGCTTTGGCTCGATTAGTTAAGATACGGACGTTTTGGTCCGAGGAGTTTCGACTCGATTGTTTGAGACGGACGTTTTAGTCCAGGGAGCTTCGGCTCGATTTTTTATTCTGAATACGTTAAATTTGCATGTGCATAAAAGGGAAAGAAAATTAAGGTGGTTGGTCTTCTGTATTATAGGGTCGATGCACCGATGCCAATACGCTAACTCGGCAAGTGTGGTTAGCACTTCGCCAACAGAAGTCCGATGCGCCAATCGGCAAGAGTACGAAGGAGTCCGCTTTGTGCACCAAATGTTTAGGCGTACGATTGGTCTTACTGGTAGTGCTTTACTGGTTTAGAGGGGGGCGAGGCCCAACCCACCGCTTCCGTCTTCCGCTACGGAGCTATCCTGGGAGGTAACGGCTCCGAAAAGGGGAACTAAAGGTCTGTGTACACAAAGTCGGGTGTGTGTGTTGCACTTGCATGATTCATCATACCCACTAGCATGTCATGGCATAATCGATTCATTTTACCCATGAAACGTAAGGTATAAGTGGAATGGGACGCTTATACATTAAGACTTGCAAAACGACCCCTTGTTCTATAAGCTTGTGTGGGCAAGTTTATAAATTAAGGTCCTTTTTGATATATATATATATATATATATATATATATATATATATATATATATATAATGCTGTTTGATAACCGACACCCCAACGTATAAATTGGTATGAGACTTTTTATACGATGGGAGCCTTGCAGAAGACCCCTTGGCTTAGGTGTTCTCACATAAGTGAAGGTTACTTTTCATATTTCGTCTTGTTGCCATTATCTATTATTGAATTGCTAGATTAGTTCCGCAGCCACCTATTTCTTTTTATTTAATCTCCACCTTCATGTCCTTCCCTTTCTTCCTCTCCGCTCGGTACTTAAGAGCCATGGGGGAAGGGGTAGGGGATGATAGGGCTTAGTCTTTATGACTAACGGTTTTTGAACCGCATCATTTTAGGGAATCATGGAGCCCAGCACGGGGGAGCACCTCCAAAGGTCGGCCAGCGTGGAGATGGGGCCGTCTAGCTTCGGAGTTCATACAGCCGGGACCGTGAGTCTTGACCTTGAGTAGATGATCTATTTTTGCTTCCGCATGAGGGATCTGTAGTGAGGACATGGTGTACCAGGCATAAGCCCGTATTTTAGTACTCTGATATATTGTTCTGTGGACACTCCCTTCGTGGAGATTTTATTTTTATACATGTGATTTCTGTGGACTTGCTTTTAATTTATTGTGCTACCTTTTTGTGATCGAATTGGCCGGCAGAATCAATGCTTTGTGGTGATGACCCTTCAGGGCGTGAAGGTGTCACCTCAAAGTGGCGATCCTTGGCATAAGACCCCGGTGTTTAAAAAAAATGGGGTGTTACAAGTGGTATCAGAGCATACCTCGATCGGAAAAGTAGAAGTCCACTTACATTGGGTCACTCCCGCGCGAGCTTAGTTTGAGGACAAACTAGCAGCGGAAGCAGTGGTGTGCCCATATGGGAAATCACACGTAAAAGTCCACTTCATCATTAATTGGAATTCTTCTTCGTAGCCTGCGATAAAACCTGTCCCCAGCAGGGAGCACCTCCGACTGCGAAGATCTCATCTTATAATTCTCTAACCAACGAGTTAGACTCAACCCACTAGGACTTACGACTAACCATGATGACTTATAGTATGCCCTAGTTCAAAATCGACCTTGGGTATGAACTTGGTTAAGGTAAGGAGATACCCAAAGAGAATAAAGGAGGAGTTTAGCACGAGAATGACTACCTAAGACATAAACTCAGGTGTCCCTACTATCCCAATCAAGGATTACTCAAACTGGTAGGAAGGCCTTAAGGAGAATTGAGTCCAATGATCTATTAGCAGATGGCGGAAGTTAAGGAGTCTGTGACAGACATACTGGTGGTGCGAGATTTCACTGACATCTTTCCAAAGAAACTGCCAGGACTATCTCCGCACCGAGAGCAGGACTTCCAGATACAGCTTGTGCCGGGGGATAAGCAAGCATCTAGGTCCCCTTACCAGATGGCCCCGAAAGAGTTGACAGAGTTCCGAAGTTAGTTGCAGGAACTAGTAGAGGCAGGGTTTGTCTGGCCAAGTTCTTCACCATGGGGAGCCCCTGTGCTATTTGTCAAGAAGAAGGACGGAAGTCTCCGCTTGTGTATTAATTATCGAGCCCTGAATAGACTGACGGTCCGTAATACATACCCGCTGCCACGGATTGATGAGTGGTTTGATCAACTGGAGGGAACACTTTTCTTCTCGAAACTTGACTTGAGTTCAGGTTATTACCAGCTACGGATTCGAGAGGAGGACATTATAAAGACCGCCTTCAGTAGTAGATACAGACTGTTTGAGTTTATAGTGATTCCCTTCGGGCTCACAAATGCGCCATCATCATTTACAAGCCTCAACAACATGGTATTTGAGGAGTATTTGGATGTATTCGTCATCGTATTTATTGACGACATCCTCATCTACTCAAGGACGGAGGAGGAGCATACACGACACCTGATGTTGACTCTAGAAAGGCTACGGGAGCACCAGCTGTACGCGAAGTTCAGCAAATGCTAGTTTTGGTTAAAGGAGGTGGCCTTCTTAGGTCATATTACTAGCGGTGTTGGGTTGGCAGTAGACCCGGCCAAGGTTCGGGCAGTTCAGGATTGGCCACCATTGAAGACAGCCACGGATGTACGGAGCTTCCTGGGACTTGCCGGATATTATCAGAAGTTCGTCAAAGGATTTTCCCAGATTGCACTCCCTCTTACATCCCTGACAAAGAAGGAATCCCCTTTTGTTTGGACGCCACAATGCGAGGCGGCCTTTATGGAGGTGAAAGGTCGGCTTACCTCGGCTCCCATTCGCGCTCTTCCGTCAGGAAGGGAGGGATTTCAGGTGTACACGAACGCCTCCTACTAGGGGATGGGTGCCGTTTTGATGCAGAACGGGCACGTAATAGCCTATGCCTCCCGACAGCTGAAGATACATGAGAAGAACTATCCGGTGCATGATCTGGAGATGGGTACAATGATCTTTGCTCTGAAGATTTGGCGACACTACCTCTACGGGGTTCACTATGACATCTTCTTAGATCACAAGAATCTGAAATACGTGGACACACAGAAGGAACTCAACATCAGACAGAGACTTTTGGTGGAGTTCCTTTCAGATTACCAGTACACCATGCACTACCATCCTGGGAAGGCGAACGTGGTGGCAGATGCTTTGAGTCGGAGAGGAGATACCTCAGGGAAGGGACCACATCTGATGTCCATGGAGCTAGTGCGGTCATTCAGAGATATGCAGATATCCCTAGGCTCTGTTTGGCGCGGCGTTTTTGAAGCAGCACACCGCTGATTCTGCCACCGCCGCGCCAAACAAATATAGGGGGGGGGGGGGGGGGGGGGGGTGGGGGGCGGTGGCATTAGCCACCGCTCTTTTGAGCGGTGGCCGGCGTTTTCTGATTCGCGGAATCCCTTCTGCGACTCAGAAAACGCAGCAGCGCTGCAGCCTTTCGGCTGCAGCGCAGCTGTTTTTTTTTAATTTTTAATATTAAATTATTATTATTATATATATTAAATTATATATATTATTAATATTATTATTATATATTATTATATTAAATATATTAAGTTATATAATGTATATAAACAACACTGCAAATGCTGCTCTTCCAAACAGATTCACAGATTCTGTCATCACTCTGCAAAACATCTGATTATTCCACCACTGCTTCCCACCACTACTTCTGCAGTCGCTGCAGCTGAGCCAAACAGAGCCCTAGTGTCCGAGAATGATCCAGAGCTGTATAGGGAGTATCTAGAATCGATGGTGGCCATAGATGATATTTGGGACCGCATCCGGGACGGACAGAGGACAGATGCATGGGAAGAGCCGATATTACAAGCCTTGGATGAGGGTTCAACGGGAGATTATTCACTGAGAGATGGTTTGCTATATTTTAGAGGTAGGGTCTTTATACCCGTAGGAGGCCAGATTCGGGAGGACATCATGGCGGAGGCACATTGTTGCAGATATTCTATACACCCGGGGATCACGAAGATGACGGCAGACTTGAAGAAGTCGATGTTTTGGCCAGGGATGAAGAAGGACATTACATACTTTGTGACTTATTGCGAGGAATGCCAACTTGTGAAGGCAGAGTGCAGGAACCCCGCAGGATTTCTACAACCACTCCCGGTATCGGAGTTGAAGTTTGAAGACATCGCGATGGACTTTATTAATGGACTTACCCGATTACGGACGGGAAATGACTCGATTTGGGTCATCGTCGATCGGTTGACGAAGGTGGCCAGATTCATTCCGATCAGGAAGGATGACTCTGTGGGAGTACTAGTGCGGAGATTTGTGGAGCAGTTCGTTCGATATCACGGGGTGCCCAAGATGATCGTGTTAGATTGGGATGGTCGGTTCACTTCCAGGGAGTGGAGATCCGTGCAGGCTTACTTAGGCACGTGATTGACCTTCAGCACCGCATTCCATCCCAAGACGGATGGGCAGACGGAATGCACCAATCGGACGCTAGAAGATCTTTTGAGGTTATGCATTTTGCACCGCGGGGAACCGTGTGAGAAGCTATTACCCCTGTTCGAGTTCTCCTATAACAACAACTACCAGTCCAGCATCAGGATGGCACATTACGAAGTCTTGTATGGAAGGAAATGCAGGACCCCGCTTTCTTGGATTCAGGACGAGGATCCGAAGGCATTGGGATCGGATTTTGTTGAAGACACCGAGGCTCAGGTGAGACCTATCAGAGACAAGATGTTAGAGGCGCAGAGCACACAGGCTAAGTACTATAACGCCCGACATCTTCAGGTAGAGTTTCAGGTGGGGGACCGAGTGTTTTTGAAGATTCATCCCATTCATGGAGTTTCACGGGTGCGCGGTCGGAGAAAGAAGCTCAGCCCTAGGTATATGGGCCCTTACAGGATCCTGGAGCGTATCGGGGCCCTAGCCTACAGGCTTGAGTTGCCACCAGAGCTGGCAGCTCTGCACGATGTCTTCCATATTTCTTCGCTGAGGAGGGCTCTACTACGCCCGGTGCAGCAGAATTTGACCACCGAAGGGCCGGTAGCTTCAGACCGGTCTGTTCACTTGGAGCCGGTTCGGATCAATGACAAAGGAGTACGGATCATGTGCCGCAAGAAGATCCCCTTAGTCAAAATTCTGTGGAGGAACCATGGTCAGGAGGAGTACACCTGGGAACCGTAGGACCTGATGAGGCAAAAATACCCGGAGTTGTTCAGTAAGGTATACCTCACCACCTCTCGGTACACTATAAATTACCTCCTTGTATTGAACCGGTAGGACTAGATAATGGAAATTGATAACCTAGGCATGCGCACTCAGTCAAGAAAGTAGGGGCTAATCTTTTATTTATTGTGGAATTGCCTTCGTTTTTTGAACAAGTAATCGCTTCGACTCAATAGGAAAACCATATGGGATATTACAAGTTTATTTTTCTCCGGTAGAAATCCCTATAAGATTAACCTCAATTTCGGGGACGAAATTTTTGTTTTGTTTATTGGGATTTGTAACATCCCATTTTCGGCTAGACCCCTAGGAGTTGGTCTGCCATGGCAGAACACTAGAAAACCCAAGAATTGAAGTCCATCTACCAAGATTTTGAGTCACGGGTTGGTCATGCCCGTGACCGACCCGTCACACCTGTGACCTAGGGCGTGACCCCCCTTAGACGATCGTCGACCTATAGAAGACGATCGGCGAACTCAGAATTTTCAACACGGGCCTGTAATGCCCGTGCCCAACCCGTCACGCCCATGACCTAGGGCGTGACGCCCCCACCGAACGTCGACCTCAGTTCGACGAACGTCAACCGAAGAATGCCTGTGACGCCCGTGACCAATCTGTCAGGCCCGTGACTTAGGGCGTGATGCCTCCACCGACTGTCGACCTCAGATCGACGAATGTCGACCGAAGAACACCTGTCACGCCCGTGACAAACGTGTCATGCCCGTAACATGGGGGGTGACCGTGAACCGACGCAGAAAAACGGTCGTCGACTCGAGAATGACGAATGTATAAGTGTCACGCCTGTGACCTACGTGTCACGCCCGTAACAAAGGCCGAAACATCAGCCAGGTTGGAAATTTATGTAACACATGCCATAATTAACTCTGATATGGGAAGTTACACCAGGGGTATTTATGGGTTGTTTCCTTCTCTATTTACTTAATAAAAGGAGGAAGAGTTGGTCCAATAGGAAATCGCCACTTGGACACATCATTTCATCTTCCACCTTTTCATCTCCCTCCACTATAACCAAAATGCTATTCAGAGGAGAGCTTTCATGGCCTTAAATGCTTTACCCTTTCCCCTCCCCACTTTGTGATCTATAAAAGCCCCCTTAGAGCAAGATGAGAAGTTTACACTCTTAACCAAACGGATTAGAGTTGTTGTTCTCGCTGTAGGAGAAGTTCGGCAATGCCACCATCGCGCCATGGAAAACCGACGTTCATCTTGCCTCCAAACCGCGAACAAGGTCCTCCTCTACTTCTTCTTTTATGGGTAGATCTTAGGATCTTAGAAAGGAAGTTTGTGCTCAACGGAGCAGGACCGATCTCGCGTTTTCATAGAAAAACCATGAAAAATATATTTTTGGGTCCGCCGTAAACCGCCACCTCTGGCAACCGAACCACCGCCGACCGATAGTCATCGCCTCGACGGAGGTGGTGGTGGTGGTGGCTGGCCAGGGAAGTGACCGGATGGCCGGCGACGGATCACGGAAGAGCTACAGGAAATATAAGTTTTTCTGAGTTCAGTTCTCGGGTTCTGTAGAAGATGAACAGTAAAACATTTTATAATATAAAATTATGTATATAGTATGTAAGGAAAAATTTACATTAAATGGGCGTATTTTGATGCTGCAAAACGAGACACTTAGAGGCCGATTAAGAAAAAATGGCCAGTCAAAAAATTGTAGCCATTCGAGTCTTGATTAATTTAAAATTAATTTTAACTCGTTTGGGTAAGTGGTTTGACCGCAACACCCATTTTAGTGGGGGCTGTACCTAGAGTTCGGCAGAAACTAAAATGAATGCCCATTCTTCATCCCTTGTACAAAGGACCTGAAATTTGAGTAGGGGGTTACCCTTAGCCGTACCTAGAGGCTGTCCAAAAATGGGAATTTTTGGAGATACTTTGCCTAAGGTTTTTGAAAGAAAAGGGATAGATACTACTCTAGAGTGGGGGGGGGGGGTGAATAGAGTAATCAAAAATTGCACTAGCAAAGTTGACTGTCTACTCAACTCCCTTGGAGTTAATTGCGGAATGAAGGTTATAAATATTTGAGAAGCAACCCTAAAGCCTAACACAAGTGTTGTGCACAAAAGGCAGCCAACTGTAATTACAGTTAAGGTTTGGAATCCTAAACAGCAACTAGCAAACCTAGTTAAAACTAATCACAGCCAATAGCACAAGTAATAAATCAAACAACCAGACGACACAAGGGAATTTATAGTTGTTCCCCAAACAACTTGGGTACGTCCACTCTTCTACCAACAAGGTAGGAATCCACTCAGGTTTTTGATCAGGTGCCCTGCCACCAACAAGATCTGCTTCAGGTAGATCCAGAAACCCTTTAGACTTTTGATCAGGTGTCTAAAAACCAACACAGGTTTTTGATCAGGTGCCCTGGTACCAAGGTATACTTTTGAAGGGAGTAATAACCCTTTACAGGAGGGGTAAAGGAGGTTAAAAAGTCTTCTCTATTTTAAATAGAATTAGAGAAGCTCAAGAACTTGCACTGAGCTAGAAAGCACTAAAGAGTCATGGCTCCCCCTAGTTAAAAGAATGTCCAAGTGAAGTCTTGCTTCAGTGCAGAAAACACTTCAGAAAATCTGAAGGAAAAAGCTACAAGAAGATAATAAATATGAAATGAAAGTTCTTCTTCAGGCAGCTATCTTCTTCTTCTTCAAAAAAAACTCTGAGTGAAGATCTTCCTGGAGGCAGGAGAACTCAGGTTGAAGAAGTGTGAAGAGCTAAAACTTCTTCTCAGTTGAATGTGAACGAGCTGAGTGCAGTTGTAAACTGTAAGTTGTAAGCTTGAATACTGCTGTTAGCTTTTGAACTCCTTTTCCTGAATGAACTGGTTTTTGCTATCTGAACTAGTTGATTTCTTTCTCCAAAGAGTTCTTTATATAGCAGCAACAACAATGACTCTAATTTGAATTTGAATCTTGTCTTCTACTGAAATCTGCAAGCTGGGCTGCAAATAGCATAAAGCAAGAACAAAAACTGCAGACAGATATCCTATAAGAGGATAAAGCTTTCTAAGAAGCTGCAAGTAACTCTGATAAAATAATACTAGAGAAAGTCACATCAGAAGAGACTCTTTACGGCCAAAGAAGACTTTTTGAGTCTAACGGCTATAAAGGACAGCCTGGCAGATAAAGTAGAAAACATATTTCAACTAATAAGACAAACAACTTTGTCAGAAAAAGATTGGCTCATGCATAAGGAATGGAGCAGATATTGCATGGAAATTATATCATAAATTTATTCAAATAATCTTTTATAAAATATGCCAAAATAAATATGAAATAAATCACATCATAGAAGATGACAAAATTACTCAAGACATACAACAAAACGTCGAACGACCCTCGGAGATCGTCGAACGAGACACAGAGATCGTCGACCTATGAGAACAGATAGTCGAACGATACAGATAGTCGAACTATCAAAGAAGATAGTCGAACTACCTCAGCAGATAGTCGACCTATCAGAACAGATAGTCGAGCTATCAGATAGTCGACCTATCAAGACAGATAGTCGAGCTATCAAGCAAAACAGATAGTCGACCTATCAAACAGATAGTCGACCTATCAAACAGATAGTCGAACTATTAAAGAAAACAGATAGTCGACCTATCAACAGATAGTCGAACTATCAAAGAAAACAGATAGTCGACCTATCAACAGATAGTCGAACTATCAAAGAGAACAGATAGTCGACCTATCAAACAGATAGTCGAACTATCAGATAGTTGAACTATCCAAGCAGATAGTTGAACTATCAAGAAGAGCAGATAGTCGACCTATCAACAGATAGTCGAACTATCAAAGAGAACAGATAGTCGACCTATCAAACAGATAGTCGAACTATCAGATAGTTGAACTATCCACGCAGATAGTTGAACTATCAAGAAGAGCAGATAGTCGACCTATCAACAGATAGTCAAACTATCAAAGACAACAGATAGTCGACCTATCAAGCAGATAGTCAAGCTATCAGGAAGATGATTGTCGAACGGCTGATCGACGATAGTCGAGCGACGTTTGACCATAGTCGAACAAAAACAACTTAACCAAATTTTCATCTGGAAAAGTGACATGTCTAAACTAGAGCAAACTAACTAATCAACTAACCTTTGACCATAGATAAAACTTGGGTCATGAGACTAATAGAGAAGACTGAACTCAAATCAAAACTAGGGTACCAACAATCTCCCCCTATTTGAGTTAAGTCTCTCAACAACTAAACACAAAACTAATTACTGAAAATAAATAAAGTGCATGAAGGGAAATGACTAAGCAGATAACATCAATCAAACAGATAAGCAAATAATAGTTAATCAATGAATTTTTAAGATGCTTCAGAATTAGGTTTAGGTTCAGAAGAACTAGGAATAAAAGTAATCTTCCTAGAAGGATCTAGAGCTTCTTTTCTTGACAACTTCAGGTTTTATTCTCCAATGATTTTCGTTTCTGACGCTCTTGGGACAACTGCTTCAGGATGCTTTTCCATGTATTTTGAAGGATCAAATACCTCAGGTCTAACCTGGAATTTATCGAGCTCCTTCATTCTGAATTTTGATATAGTGGTTAATCCTGCAGTGTCTTTGCCTTCAACTTTAGCTTTCTTAATTTGGGCTGAACCAACAAGTTCAAGAAATCGAGCCATCCTGAAATCAGGATCAAGCTCTGGGCTTTCATACACATTTTCAGAGGTTGTATCAACAGGTTTCACAACTTTAAACTTAATAGACATATCTAGCAGACTTTCAGCTGGCTCTTTATCCTGAATAACTAGATAAGAAGGAGGAGCAAACCCAGCAAATATCTTGCTAGATTTTTCAGAGAAAATAATTCGCTTACCTTTTGAAACAGCCTTCACAGTATGATCTGGCTTTGGAGAGGTTGAGCTCTTGAGTTCTTTGGAAGGAGGAGGAGAAAAAGTTGGTCTTTGTTACACCACCTCCTTTACTTGTTCCTTAACATCAACATCAAGTCTTTGATAGCCAGATTGAGTTTTACCTTGATATCCTTGAGAACTTTTCCTTTGTGATGACTGAGATGGGTTGAACCAGTCAGACTGAGCAGCAGGATTTGCAGATAGGTTTCCAGAGGCTCCTGCACTGGGAGGTGGAGGAGGAGGACCTCTAGGAGTCCATCTTGGGACAGGACTGTCATATCTCTTTGACTTCTTCCTTTGCTTCTGCTGATTTTTAGAAAATGCCATCCAGTGCTGGAATTCTTTAGATTTAAGATCAATGCCTTTTAAGATATAGTAGGGAACATCATGGTCAGGATTTGGAGGAGGAGGAGCCACAGCTTTCCTTTTCTTTTTAGCAGATCTCTTTCTCTTAGACTCATCAGATTCATCAGAATCAATCTCATCCTCAGAATTTGAAGAAATAGGAAGATCATACGGATCAATTGCCTCTTGCACAGCTCTTTCCTTCTCTTTTGGGGCAGCTTTTTCTAATTCTTCTTCCATGGCATCCTGTGCCAGAAGGGTATCTAAATCCAATCCAGGAGAGTCATCCCAGACGGTAGACTTTTCAATTTGAACATCTGAAGCCTTTTCTTGTTGATCAGAAACTGTCATGGGGACCAGTTCTACTTGTACTGCTAGCTGAGCTGGCTGAGCAGTCTCAGAAACTTGAATAACTGGTTCTGGTTCAGTTTGAACTTCTGTAGCTGGTTGGTGATCAAGCTCTTGGACATCTAATACTTCTTCGATTATTTCTGTAGTATTATGAACAAAAATTTGCTAAATGACATCGAATCATTCCTTCCAGGTATTCCTATACTAGCATATCAGTTATCACGTCTAAAAAGTGAGTAAAAGGGATACCTTCAGAATTGTCCTTTGAGTGTCCTAACTCCCATAATTCATCTAGGAAAGAAGTGATAACTCCTTCTAGGTATAGGGAGACCAGGGGAGTGGAGCATTCTTCTAGGCAAACTTTGACAATGAGTTCAGACTTCATTACAGCATCAGAAATTTCTTTTTCAGACAATGGAGGAGGAGCTGATTCTTCTATCTCTTTCTCTGCAACTGCAGGAGGATCTGCTGGAGGGGAGGCCAAGGGCAGCTCAGAGGCATCTTCATAAAGCATCTCCCCCTGCCTGATTTCAGTAGATACTGAAACCAGGCCCCTAGATGAAGAGGGCTCTGCAGATTTTGATAGGGATTGAATGTCAGCAGTCAAGGAAGAGATGGAGGATGCAAGGGGAGCAATTGCCTCTTCAATCATAATTTTGATTGAAGGAGTAATTAACTCCAAGATGCTAGAAATGAATGCTGGAGTGATTTCAAATGATGATGGGGGAATCTCAGTGGATGGATGATCAGCAGGAATGGTGTATTCTTGATGAACTGGAGAATGAACTGGAGATGGAGAGTGAACTGGAGAATGATGGGTGGATGCAAGATGATCAATGTGATCTGAAGAAGGAATTGGTGACTAAGGAGATATCTTAGAAACCAATAAATCAAAACTAGGATGAGATATCCTAGCAAGATGAGAAGGGAGAGGAGATGCATGAGGTGATGCATGGAGAATTGTAGATGAATCAGGAAGATGAGATGCAGAAGGTCGTACTTCAATTGAAGTTGATGGAACTTCAACTGAAGTAGACGGTAATGCAGATGAAGAAGATGGAAGGGAGAGATTTGCTGAGCCAGCTTCTAGTAGGAGAGGAGTGACTGAAGTAGTCCTGGTGCTCTCAGATGCAGTTGGAGCAACCCTTGCAGGAGCGAGCTTCAGAAAAGTCTTTTCCACTTGGCGAACAAGGTTGGGTCCATCTTCTTGCTGGAATTGATGGAAGTAGCAGCTGAAACTAACAAATGGGGATATTTTTCCTTCAGAAAAATCTCAAGCACTCTACCTAGGGTGACTTCCTTCTTGCTGTTCTTTTTTCCTTATTAAATCAAACAATACTCCTGCCCAGTTAATCTTCTTTTTGTTCACAATTGCACACATTAGGGCAAACTGTTGCCTTGTAATATTGTCATGGGCAGAGTGCTTTCCCAGTAGCACTTTCCGACGAGTTTAGCAAGGAACTTAATCTTAAATGGAAAATTCACCTTAAGCAGCTTAGAGGGAATGCCTTCGGCATGTCCCAGCTCTGTCAGCATTCTCCCAAACTCTGGGGTATCTTGCTCGTAATCTTCTTCCCCATTTAACAATCAAAAAATTTTAGTTAAAATGGCGGGAGTCAAAGTTACCTCTTCTCCGCCAATTGTTCCGGTCATAGAATCATCATTTGAAGACGAAGTAAATGCCCATTCTTTAATCTCTTGAATGTTTATCTTTATCCTGGAGGACTTGAGCTTTTCCAAACCTTGATATTTGTATAGGTTGAGAATTTCCACTATAGCAGATTCTCAGCAACTGAAAGAATCGAAATCCACACTGAAGCCTGCATCGAACTTCACCACTGTCAGGAGAGTTGGAGCTATCGCCATCGAAGGGGCTGGAGAAGACGAGGGAGATGGTGAAGGCAAAACGACAAAAATCGCGAGACAAAGAGCAAGCAGGAAGACGGAATGCGAGAAGACGCTCTCCGTCGACGATAAAAACAACGATCTCTTAACCTAGATCGACCATCGGCTTTATATTAAAACAATGATCGTCAATCTATTTAAAAGATACTGGAGACGATGGTCGAACGGTCGTTCGACGATCGTTCCTGAAGCAGAGTAGTCGATCACTCGTTCGACTATTTCTGTGTTCACAAACAACAAGCTGTCGTCAACCATAGATCGACGATAGGCTCGACCTGTTCGACGATCGTCGAACGCCGGTCGACGATCTTCAAGCAGATAAGCCATCATCAAACATAGGTCGACGATAGGCTTGATCTGATCGACTATCTTCGAATGTCGTTCGACGATCTTCAAGCAGGTTTCAACAAGGCATACGTCACACTTAGTCTCTTCCATTAATCATGCCTAGTTGAACCAAAAAGAACAGATGCTTCTGTTCATCTAAGGGCTTGGTGAATATATCACCTCTCTGAATCATGCCCATTAATCATGCCTAGTTGGGTATACGCTTCATCCTTCAATTGGTATCAGAGGGAAGTCACGGGTTCAAGACCGGGGGGCGCTATTAAATCCTGATTTTTCCCTTCTACCTGTGTGGGTCCGGCGGGTCAGGCAATTGAGAGGACCAAAAAGAACCAATTGAGAGTACTTAGCGCAACCACTCGCACCAAAAGCCCGGACTGATGGAGGACGACGCTACTAATCTTTATATCAAAGGTCCTCAGGCGGATCCACGGGGCAGCCAGTTAAGCCATTACCGCATAGCACCGCAGCGCGGGGGCGATTCCAGACCGCATCCCCAACAATCCCCCCCCCAGAAACGACCCCGGGGTTTCGAACCCGCGACCCCCTCTGATACCAATTGAGAGGACTTAGCGCAACCACTCGCACCAAAAGCCCGGACTGATGGAGGACGGTGCCACTAATCTTTATATCAAAGGTCCTCGGGCGGATCCACGGGGCAGCCAGTTAAGCCATTACCGCATAGCACCGCAACGCGGGGGCGATTCCGGACGGCAGCCCCAACAGTTTTTATTTTAATTTAATAAAGTTAGAGTAATTTATACAAGTGGTAAAATGACCTCCAAACCCTCCCAAATTTTGGTGAGTGGTCCCAGGCTATAAAAACTAACTCTTTACAAAATTCCAACTCATTTGGATGAGTTTTGGGTAGGAAATCACCTATCATTAACTAGGCATTAATGAGGCATTTTTGAGTAAAAAGTGCACTAAGAGGTTGGAATGGTCAAATCACCTCAACAGAGGATGATATTTTGACCACTGACTTAGAAGGGTTATTATAACCCACTTGGAGAAAAATGGTATGGTTTAGGGTTGATTTACCCTAGGATCCAAACTCAAACCCTAAAGGGAGGATTTTTAGGGTTGTGAAGGACATGGGGGGAAAATGCACTCGTATTGCCTTGAAATTAAGTAGAGTCGACATTAGCATAATATAAATCACCTGGATGGAATCTCGTAGGATTTGAAGATAGGTTGATACCTCAAAACCCTAACCTTAGTTTTATGGAAAAATCTCAAATAAGTAAACTCAGTCACTAAACATTATCTAAAAGCTGTTAAACTCGGGTAGAGTGAGTTTTGGAATGGGTAGAACCTATAGATATTTTACTGGAATTTTATGATGTTTATTTCTAGCACTTCATTTGTAAAGTTTGTTATAACCTTAATTGACGTTTTTATTATTTAGATCTTTCTGTTCATTGAAACCCCATGAAATCTTGGAAGTAAATGATTTTGGTCAGAATGGTTTCTCCTGAATTTTTGTATAATATTTAGTTGAGTAAATCTTGTATTTCATTCACAAATGTTAAAAAGAGGTTTTATGGTTTAAAAAATTAATTATGGATGATATTACTATTGAAAAATTATGAGACTTAGGAATTGAGAATTATAGACCATTATATGCTTGTAGACATTTATTCATGATTTTTAGAATCTTAGTTATGACACTTTCTTTACAAGTCCACCTTATGGAGATTTTTGATAATTAATTTATTCAAAGATTAATACTTGCTGAAAAATTATGAAACTTGGCCAATGCTATTTTTAAAGTTGTTTATGCATAGTATAATTAATTTATAATTTTTGGATGGATATTCTCTGTACTTGATTCATAAATAATGAAAGATAGAAAATATTGCTAAAATAGTTTTAGTGCCCTTTTGTTGATAGAAAAATTGTGATACTTTGGATTTATCATATTTAGATAACATAATATTTTTAATAATTTTGTTGGACATCTTGCATGAGTACTTAGGGTAGTTCATGTTCAAACCGGTAGCCCTTGGAATTTTTGAGGAAATTAATTAAATGCCAGATAAATTAGGAAAAATTATAATTTTCCGATTATTGGCTAATTATATCATGATATACCTCCAGTAAATAAGTTAGGGCATTTGGATGAGTATTGGATCATTTTCTATCCGGTTCGACACATAGAATAGGATAGTCTGCAATTAGCAATTTGTGTTACAGTCATAGGATATGATGGGGCACAGCGTTGAAGTTAGTTAATCCGCTGAATTGGATGGATGTGAAAGTGTTCACCATATAAGAATGGGAAGGTTAGTGAGAAGTGGTGTTTGCTAGAGTTAAGAGGCGCTCAGGTTCGACGAAAGATCGTCTTCCCCGAAAAGAGGAAGGTTAAAAATCACACTAGGTTAGTCTATCGTAACATGAGAAGACAATGGGTAAGGGAATCAACCAATAAAAATAAGTACCTTGCGAAAGGGAACGATGGGCGTAATCCCATCATAGTTCTTAGTGCCCCTTAAGAGCACTTCACAGGGAATACCGGGGCAGTCCTGGGTTAACGTAAACTGTATTATCAAACTGAAAAGAGTAACTTAGTAATTAGGGTCTCACATTTCACAAACACTATTAGCACAGGAAGATTGTTGGGAGCTTCAGATCGATTATTTAAGAGACTGACGTTTTTGTCCGGGGAGTTTCGGCTCGATTGTTTGAGACGAACATTTTAGTCCGGGGAGCTTCGACTCGATTTTTTATTCTGAATACGTTAAATTTTCATGTGCATAAAAGGGAAAGAAAATTGAGGTGGTGGGTCTTCGGTATTGGAGGGTCGATGCACCGACGCCAATACACTGACTCGGCAAGTGTGGTTAGCACTTCGCCAATAGAAGTCCGATGCGCCAGCCGACAAGAGTACGCAAGAGTCCGCTTTGTGCACCAAGCGTTGAAGCGTACAATAGGTCTGACCGGTAGTAATTTACTGGTTTAGAGGGGGGAGAGGCCCAACCCACCGCTTCCGTCTGCCACTAAGGAGGTATCCTGGGAGGTAACGGCCCCGAAAGGGGAAACTAAAGGTCTGTGTACACAGAGTCAGGTGTGTGTGTTGCACTTGCATGATTCATCATACCAACTAGCATGTCATGGCATAATCGATTCATTTAACCCCTGACACCTAAGGTATAAGTTGAATGGGATGCCTGTACATTAGGACTTGCAAAACGACCCCTTGTTCTATAAGCTTGTGTGGGCAAGTTTATAAATTAAGGTCATTTTTGATATATATATATACTGGTATTTGGTAACCGACACCCCAATGTATAAATTGGTATGGGACATTTATAAGATGGGAGCCTTGCAGATTACCCCTTGGTTGTGTTCGCACATAAGTGAAGGTTACTTTTCATATTTCGTCTTGCTGCCATTATCTTTTATAGAATTGCTAGATTAGTTCCGCTGCCACCTATTTCTTTTGATTTAATCTCCACCTTCATGTCCTTCCCTTTCTTCCTCTCCGCTCGGTACTTAGGAGCCATGGGGGAAGGGGTAGGGGATGATAGAGCTTAGTTTTAATGACTAACGGTTTTCGAACCGTATCATTTTAGGGAATCGTGGAGCCCAGCACGGGGGAGCAGCCCCGGAGGTCGGCCCGCGTGGAGATGGGGCAGTCTTGCTCCGGAGTTCATACAGCCGGGACTGTGAGTCTCGAACTTGAGTAGATGATCTGTTTTTGCTTTCGCATGAGTGATCTGTAGTGAGGACATGATGTACCGGGCATAAGCCCGTATTTTAGTACTCTGATATATTGTTCTGTGGACACTCCCTTCGTGGAGATTTTATTTCTATACATGTGATTTCTGTGGACTTGTATTTAATTTATTGTGCTACCTTTCTGTGATCGAATTGGCTGGCAGAATCGGTGCTTTGTGGTAATGACCCTTCAGGGCGTGAAGGTGTCACCTCAAAGCGGCGATCCTGGGCCTAAGACCCCGGTGTTTAAAAAAAAGGGGTCTTATAGCTTGACCCAATCTGCACTGCTTTGCTGCACAAAGACCGCCTCAAACTTATCCGACATGTGGCATGCCACCACCGGCGTCACTACTACCGCTAGGTCATACTATCCTGAGCCAAAAGTCGACTTAATTCACCGGCTACCTCCTCGTGGTATCATGGCGGTGCTACCTTCGCGTGATACCTACCAGAGACGTTGTCCCATTAAAATTAGCTGGCTACCGCTAGCGCTAGTTCTACTGCCTGACGGTAACCTCCAGTGGCCAACTACATGTTGTTTTCAGGAAATTGGGGCATTAAAATTCTTCCCTCCTTTAAGAGATTTTGTCCTAAAATCCATGCTTAATAAGAACAACACAGGAGTACAAAACATATCAAATGTACCTCAATAGAACAGCTCAGGGAACTCTTCATGCATGGTCTGCTTGTGCTCCCATGACAGCTCCTCATGACCACAGTTGTCCCAACAGACTTTGACCATTCGTATATCTTTGTTGAACATTCACTTTCCTTCCATGTCCTCGATAAAAATGGGCTTGAATTTTGTCGTCGACCCACTATCGACAAAAATATGATCCACAACAACCATTTGCATAGGCTCTTGCATAGCCTTCCATAGCACCGACATGTGAAACACATCATGCAAACCACTAAGGTCAGCAGATTGATTCAGCCAGTAGGCTACTTTACTAATCCGTTCAACAATTTCAAACTGTCTAAGTTATCTTAGACTCAGCTTTTCAATGTGGAGAATACTAGATATACCCTTAAATGGTTTTATCTTGAGATAAACAAAATCGCCAACCGCAAACTCCACGTTTTGGTGCTTGGCATATTACTAATTTTCTAGCCTATCTTACGCAATCAGCAATCATTCTCAAATAAAACATATCTTTGAAGTCGCATCTTCAATGTCGCTACATTTGTAAAGCTTCGATTCACTTGTTTCTACCCAATCAAATTGAGTACGACACTGCCTACCGTATAAAGACTCAAAAGGCGCCATTTGTATACTTGCTTGGTAGTTTTTATTATAGGCAAACTCGATCATAAAGAGATGATCCTCCCACCTCTTCCCGAAATCTAAGATGCACATGCGAAGCATATCATCCATCATTTTGTTTACCCTCTTTGTTTAACCATCAGTCTGAGGATGAAAGGATGTGCTGAATTTCAGATTGGTACCCAACAGTTGATGAATACGCTTCCAATCATTTGATGTGAAATGCCCATAAAGATCACAAACGATACAATTATATGATCTGTTCAACATAATGTTTTGCTAACTTTTCCACTGAATCGTCCGTTCGATTTGGAATGAAGTGTGCTACTTTTGTCAACCGGTCCACGATTAACCAATTGGAATCGTTCCAACATTATGATCCCAGCAAACCGTGTATGAAATCCATAGATATATCATCAAACTTCCATTCCGATATTGTTAACAATTTCAGGAAACCGCCGAGGTTTTGACATTCAACCTTCACTAGGGAGCAAGTCTGGCACTTCACCACATAAAGTGTTATTTCCTTCTTCAACCCTGGCCACTAGAACAACTTCTTTTGTATTTGAACAATTTTGTGCTCCCTGGGTGGATTGAGTACTTGGTAAAGTGAGCCTTGTACATCAACTCTGCCCGCAACTTGCCAACATTCAGGACGCACAACCCACTGTCCTTCCACAAAAGGCAACGTTCAGCGAGAATTAGGAATTTGACCCTTCCATTATCTCCGCCATAAAGCGCTTCATGCTCTCATCAAGCTCCAATTCCTTCCGAATTTTGTCCACGAGGTCATATTGCACCTCCGTCTAGTTCAATCATGCATCCGCGCTCATCCTCCTATCAACACAAGAGTTTTCCAAATCCTACAACTCACAAATCAGATGTTCATCATGCATTTGTAACCAATTTAATCTTGTTGGAGCCTTGCGACTCAGCGCATTCGTTACTACATTTCCCTTCCTAGGAGTGTAAGGAATCTCAAAGGTGTAGTTCCCAAGGAACTCAATCCACCTCCGCTGTCACATATTCAGATCCTTCTGATGTAAAATTTACTTCAGGCTCTTATGGTCCGCAAATATATCAACCTTCATGCCATATACAAAATTTCATCAAAGCTTACGAGCGAGTATCACAACGCCAATTCCAAGTCATAAACCAGAAAATTCCTCTCGCGTACTTTCATTTGGTGAGAGCCATAAGCAATCACATGACCAAACTTCAGAAGAATGCAACCTAAGCTTCTCCCCGAGGTATCATTATAGATTTCATAGCCTTCTATTCCACATGGTGAAAAAAACACTGACAATATGGTCAGATGACTCGTAAACTCCTCAAAAGCTCGCACGCATTTTGGAGTCCAAATGAACTTCTAATTCTTCCTTATCAATGTAGTGAGAGGTAAAACAATCCTCGAAAAGTTCTCTATGAAGCGCCTATAATAGCTGACAAGAACTAGGAAACTCCTTACTTCTGCTATAGAAGCAAGTACATGCCACTCTCATATCACAACAATCTTTGCTGGATCCACATAAATACCTTCTCCACTTACTACGTGACCAAGAAAAGCCACTGGAGATAGCCAAAACTCGTACTTAGAGAACTTGGCATATAAGCGATTCCACCTCAGGGTATGCAGAACCAACTCGGTGAACCCATTCATAACCATGGTCTCACCACCATCCCTTGGACGACAAATCTCATGAGCATTTAGTCTTTCCAGTCTAAGCCTAAGACTCGCACGACTACGCCAATGGACAGTACCTTTTTCAGGTATCTGTCACCAACCCACATAGCCCGGGTCCGGTTCCATAGGCCCGTTGCTCACGCCGCACTGTCAATCTTAAGACAAGCGCGCGGGCCAAGCTTCGCCGGATCCCAAATTCGTTCACACAAGCACATAACCCAATTATGTTCAAGGTTGGCTCCTAGGCCACCAAGATGGCAGAAATGCGATACGCCTAGTTTTCCGGGTGCGTCTTGGGGTTAATCCTTAAGGATCCCTACTGCAATCTACCACGTAGAAACCTGAAAACAACTAAAGTCTCGGAGTCTTCTCCGGCCAATAATGCATAACGAAACATCACTGATCCAGACAAACATGTCTGGGTATGCTTCACAAACCATGTCTATGTCCGTACTACGATTCCAGACTTTAAACAAGAGTGACTTTACATATCTACCCCAAGGAATACCGCAAACTCGCCGCACACTCGTAAGAGAGGGTTTTCCCAGGCAAAGGAAGAAGAGCTTCACATGCTCAAGATGAGAATCATTACCCTAGCATTTTTTCTCAGCGCCATGGAAAACTACGAGGATGAAAAGAACCGCGATGATCTTGACTCTGCAGATCTGGGCTCGGTTTGCGATTTGGCGCTCCGAATCTCCTCTTGCGACCGGAACTCCCTCTTCCTTCTTCTTCCTTGCTCTCCCTTCTATCTAGGATTTAGAAAGAGAAAACCCAAATAGAATGAGGGTTTCTAAGACCTATTCCTAGGTATATCCCAGCAAGAACAACCCTGAACCGTTGGATCCTAAAATAAGGAAACGGACAGCCACGATTCGCACTTAAAATGAACTTCCTGTGCCGAACACGGCTTGCGAAACGCCCGTGTCCAAGGCCGTGTGCCTCAATCGACACCAAAACCGTCGTGTCCTGAAAATAACACGGGCACTCGACACGCCCATGTCGAGATTGACATGCCCGTGTCACCCAGTACACTCCCGTATAGTTGGGCGTGTTCCTCCAATGACACAGGTCCAAAATGTCTAGAGCACGACACGGCCATGTGACACGCCCGTGTCACATGCCGTGTGCTAGACACGCTCTGGGACACGCTGTAAGATCTGATTCCCCCTCCCGAGGAGTAACCCGGATCTTATGCCAAGAACCGCCGCCTTACGGTGGCACTAACTCACGGGTTAGTCGGTACCGCAAGATGCCGATCCTGCCGGCTAGTACGATCATAAACCTGTTCGGCCAATATGAGAAACAGATGTAATATATAGCAATAAAGAGAAACAACTATAGTCCACAGCCACATGGTACATATCATATAAGAAAATGAAGGTACAGAAAAATAGTCCACAATGAGTACAACAATAAAAGAGAGACAAGGGCTTATGCCCATTACATTATATCACTAAATCTCTCCTCACAAAGCAAAGAGGGGAAGTCTAAACTATCACGGACATCTCGTCCCTCCTGAGGACGCGCTGTAGTAGTAGTAGTAGTAGTCTGCATCTGCTCCTCAAGTCTTGCCTTCTCGATGTGCTGGTCCATCTCCACGGGCTCCTAAAATGATATGGTCACCGACCATTAGTCAAAAAGACTAAGTTGTTTCCTCCGCACCTCGCCCCGCAACTCCTAGGCACCGAGCGGGAGGACGAAGTGGAGGACAACAAGGGGTAGCAAAGGTGGAAGCAGGTGACAAGAGTTAACTAGCAGTTGTAATAGGTATTGTTATCTTACTCTAGCAGTTCTAAGTATATAGTACATGTAAGTAAGAGCAGTACTAGTAAAAGAAAAGAACTGAAAGTAAGAGTAGGAAATAAAGTAAGCTGAAATGTAAAGCTATCTATCATCACAGACGTACCTTAACTTATAAAAATGGCCATACAAATTTATAAGTTTAGGTTTCCAGGAATTGTAACTAATCATATAAAAGAGCCCATACTAATTTATTTGATAAGGATCTATGAAGCGTATGCTCTAACATGAATGAATGTTATGATGCAAATTATGTAGCAGGCAAGTGCAACTCACACATAACGACTCCGTGATCACAGACCTTTAGTTCCCACTTTTCGAGAGCTAGCATCACTCTCAGGTACCGCCATTATGGCTACGACAGCAGCGGAACGGGCGCTTCCGCTTTCTAGGCGGGTATACACACTACTAGGCCAAGACCTCTTCTGTACGCCTATGTACACCGACAAGTGCACTCTAGAGTCTCTACGTACTATTTCTACCTACCTGCTAGTCTTTTAGGTCGGGTGCACGTCTTCGGGGATTGTCTGCCTGACCACAGTATTAAACAACATACTGGCCCTTCCACTCGTACACCTCACCCGAGTCACCGTACTCCCATCGGTGTGACGATTGGCCCAGTACCGCATGACCCACCACCATTTATGCACATGTAAGTATTTCATCTCGAGCCTCCAGCTCGTAGGACCAACCTGTCCTGATTCCTCCAACCCTTCCTGGGTGAGCAAGTAAACCAAACACTTCCTTCCAACTCTACACGGGTGAGCAAGTAGTCAACAGACTCCAAGTCTCTCCAACCCGGCATGAGTGAATATATAACTCATCAATTCCCTCCAACTCTGCATGGGTGAGCAAGTAGTCAACAGACTCCAAGTCCCTCCAACCCGGCACGAGTGAGCATATAAATCAACCATTTCCATCCAACTCTACACGGGTGAGCAATTAGTTAACGGACTCTAAGTACCTCCAACCCGGCACGAGTGAGAACAAGTATAGTTTACCTAGCCTATTAGGCTACTCTTGCCTACCGGTTATTATACTTAGTGAATTAGGGTTAATCCCAGGACTTCCCAGGGTATGCCCGGTGAAGGGCTCTCGAGGGCACAAGGAACTATGATAGGCTGAATCCCAAAGCTCCCTTTCTCAAGGATGTTTACTTTAGTTGTTATCTACCCACAATTCCCTTTGCTCTCATTGTTACTCTTGAACATTCCTAATGACTTAAAGATGTTATTATCGGGAGGGCGATGGTCTTCCGTCGACCTCCACTCCAGTTATTACCTGATCACTTGCACTTTTACCCTCGTTACTAATACGACACTACCCACTAGGGTTATACTTCCAATCATAATCTCTAGTTCAATTGTCGATCTATCCCTAGGTGGGCCTATGGTATAACCTACTTTTGTTATGCGCAGCCCATGACCTAACTTCACCCCCAGAATCCAACTTCTAATTCCTTAACCCATATGTCTCAAAATATTTATCCCAGGGTGGTATGGACCTATATGATTACCATGATGATTTTCATAATTTTCCCAATTATTTATACCATTAAAATAATTTCTTCAAATAACTCTTCAAGTCATTTAACACATGGAGTATATCATATCATGATCCTACTAATGTGATAAATTTTTTTGACCTACATCATAATGAAATATCACTGTCTTCAAATATTTATAATTTTCCTTTAAGTATTTCTATTTATTCCTTAATTAATACAAAATCATCATAATTATCATTTTACAAAGGAAGTATAAGGAATTTAATCAGAAAACTTCTAGGAAAATTATAAAGCATATAAGGCATTAGTATAAGACTAATGGCAGAGTTTCATCAACCTATATAGTGTAATGGCCTAACAACTCCCATTCTTAAATATTTACCAAAATGCCATTATGTTAATTAAAATATTATGTGTACATCCATAAATTCCGAGATAATTAAGAAAGACTAATAATACAATTATAGATCACTAGAAATATTTCCAAATTTTTCTAATTTGTATTTCCATCAAATTCATGAATAAATGCAATAAGGGTAAAATGGTCATTACAAGGTATTTTACTCCATATGTTCTCAAACAGAAAGATCAAATTTTCCTAAGTCAAATATAAACTTCTTTTTAACTTGGCAAAGCTTGAGGATTTTTGCATGATCAAAACCTATTTTCCCAATTTATTTTCAAAAGGAGCTATATTTTTAAAAATTCCAATTAATTTGATTTTTGATCCCAAAAATCCCATAATTAAATTGAGGGGTTAAATTTATCCTAATGATCCTCTAGAATCACTTCCATGATTTTTAGATGCCTCAGTTAGGCTGAATACACAATATTTCAAATAATGCTATTTGCACCCCAAGACTATAACTAGCCAACACATGCAAGTGGATTAACCAACATGCAGTGATCCAAATGTGCTGAAATTTTTATAATACACAATTGTTGTCCCCAAGGAACTACCACCAAAATTTGGGGCCATTTGGAGGTATATAACTCCAATTATTTCATTTATTTAGTTTTTGATATTATGACCAAAACTATAGGCAAAGTTGTCCCAAAAATTCTCAATTTTTGGCAGGGGCTCTATATGCCCAAATAAGCCACATGCAAAACATTTCAGGCCATGTGGACTTCTGGTTTGGCATGGGATTAGGTTTTAGTTTCTTCCCTAGCCTAGGACCAGTCCTAGGAAAAATGCCCTACATGCCAGACCACTGAACCAAAATTTATGATCAAGGTTTCAATTTAAAGTTAACAGATAGGGATACATTTTTCATTCAGGGGTCAAGTTATGTTGATGCCTTTAGGTACCCTAAAATTGACACGCAAAGTGACTGTAAACATGTGACAAATTTACATTCATTATCATTATAATAACATTTATATATATAATAGCACGAATCTTAAAGACAAATGGCCGACATCCAGTCATCGTCCCCAATCACTGGACGGCTGAGATCGAACCATCCTGGGCCACCTTTGCTGGCTATTTCCGGCCAGTTGAGCCACCACCACCGCCGACGGATGTCGCAACCACCTTCACTGAGGTGGGGGTTTGCGTTTCCTGGCGGTGAGGCCGCCGGAGTTGGCTCCTCCGGCAAACCCGAGCAAGAAGAAAAACTCGGCAATTTCGCTCTCTACTCTCATGGCATCGGGCTCAATTGAGCCCGATATCTCCCCTATAAGATCTAGAATCCTAGCACGAGTAGAGGTGAGGCTTGACGGCGGGTCAGGCGGCGGTTTGGCATGGTGGTGGTACGCCGGCGAGCTCCTGCTCAAAATCTCGATTCTCCACCATTTTCCTTGCTCCAGCTATCGATCTCCACTTGTTTCCCTCTTCTGAAGCTAATGGAATGGTTTGTTTTGGCCGGGAGTGGGTATAGGTGGAGATATGGCCGAGGTGAGCTCGGGGTGAAGCTTTGGATGCTTCACCCATGGTGCCAAGTGGCCACCATGCCCTAAAGTCTTCTGAAATGAAGTGGGGTGGTCGGCCAGCAAGCTTTGGGGATGATGGAATGAAGTCCATGTGGCCTTCTTCCTCTTAATTCCATTTCTCTCTCCTCCTTTGGGTGAAATCTCCAAAATACCCTCTTGCATGCATTCTCTCTCCACAACCAGAGGGGTAGGGCTGGTCTTTGGTTATTTTAGTTGGCATTGGGCTGAGTTGGGTGGGCTTAGCCCAATGGAAATGACTTGGGTTCAATTCTTCCTCTTTAGGTCAAAATGTTGACTAGGTTGACTTTTTTGGTTGACTTGCTCAATATGAGGAGTGGGCTGACCCCACTTGATGGTCATGAGCCCAATGGCACCACCCAACTTGAGTTGGGTCAAGGGGGTGCCCTAGTTAGGCTAATTGGGCCTATGAGTGTGATTTTTACCACTTTAGTCCTAGGGTTGACTTTGGTCAACTGGGGTCAAAGTGTTGACCTAGTGATATGCCCTAGGGTCCACTTAGATTGTTTTTAGGGTTAGGGCAATGTGGTGGGGTCATGGTGTGGCTAGGGTTCCTATTTAGGCTAGTTTGACCTTGGTCCTATGGTGGGCCCCACATTGCTACACCCCACTACCTAGGGTCAAACCTAGCTAATTACCCTAACACCCACCCCATGCCTAACCCAATCTAAGTTAAGGGGTCTAGAAGTAACATTGGGATGTTACACACGCCCGTGTCCCAGGTCATGTAGGTGCCTTAGCACAACTCGCCAAATGACCCGAGCAGGACACGGGTATTCGACATGCCCGTATTGAATTTGACACACCCGTGTCGGACCCGAACACGCCTAGGCTCAGGTCGTGCGTCCTCACTCAACGATCATTGAGTGAAAGGCTTTGAGTGACTGACACGCCCTTGGACAAGCCTGTGTCCCAGACCGTGTTCACCCCCCCAGACGACCGTTGACTGCAATTTCGTCGACCACGCGACCAACGCTGAACCCGAGCACGACACGCCCGTGTCCCAGGCCGTGTAACCTCTACTAAGTCCCAGACTTGGCTCAAAATGCCACCCGTCACTCTTTTGAGTTTCGGGGCGTTACAACTCTCTCCCTCTTCAAAGAATTTCGTCCACGAAATTACCAAAGGAAAAGAAAACAGAAACCCAAAAGCTGTACCTGAGTGAAATAACTCTGGGTACTCCTCAAGCATGGTCTGCTCCAGTTCCCAAGAGAGCTCCTCACGACCGTAATTGTCCCAACGGACCTTGACCATTCTGATCTCCTTGTTACGAAGTCGCTTGACTTCAGAGTAATCAATACAAACAGGCTTGACCCTAGTTGTCAACCCTTCGTCCACCAGTACTTGACCAACTACGATCACCTGCGAAGGCTCTAACACCGCCTTCCGCAACACTGAAATGTGGAATACGTCGTGTAGACCACTTAACTCCACTGATAGCTTCAGGCGGTAAGCTGCTTCACCGATCCGCTCCAGGAGCTCAAATGGTCCAAGGTACCTCGGGCTCAGCTTCTTCAAGCGTCGTACCCGTGAAACACCCTTGAACGGCTTTATGTTGGTACCCTAGTTTGATTTGAGTTTAGTCCTCTCCTTTAGTCCCTTGACCCAAGAAATATCTATGGTCATTGGTTAGTGGTCTAGCTGTAGAGTCCCCGCTTTTCCAGATGAAGAATTTGGTTAAGTAGTTTGTTCGTTCGACTATGGTCGAACGCCGCTCGACTAACTGTTCGACGATCGTCTATCAGTTTCTCGACGTTCTGTCTGCGAGGATAGTTCAACTATCTGTTGATAGTTCGACTATCTGTGTGCTGTGATAGTTCGACTATCTGTTGATAGTTCGACTATCTGTTTGTTTGATAGTTCGACTATCTGCTTGGATAGTTCAACTATCTGATAGCTCGACTATCTGTTTGATAGGTCGACTATCTGCGTTGTTTGATAGTTCGACTATCTGTTGATAGATCGACTATCTGCTTTCTTCTGATAGTTCAACTATCTGTTTGATAGGTCGACTATCTGCGTTGTTTGATAGTTCGACTATCTGTTGATAGATCGACTATCTGCTTTCTTTCTGATAGTTTGACTATCTGCTGATAGATCGACTATCTGTTTTCCCTTGGTAGTTCGACTATCTGCCTTGATAGTTTAACTATCTGATAGCTCGACTATCTGTTGATAGTTCGACTATCTGTTGATAGGTCGACTATCTGATAGCTCGACTATCTTCTGATAGTTCGACTATCTGTTGTGATAGTTCGACTATCTCCTTTGATAGTTCGACTATCTGGATCGTTCGACTATCTGTCCGATAGTTCGACGATCTCCATTCTTCGGTCGACGATCTCCGAGGGTCGTTCGACGTTTTCTGTTTGCCTTTTTATTTTGTATTTATTTATTCTATTTAATTAATTAATACATTATCTGGCATTTTATTTCAGTTGTTTTATGATAATATTTCCAGGCAATATCTGCTCCATCTCTTTTGCCTGAGTAAAATCTTTTCAGATAAAGTTGTTTGTCTTATTAGTTGACAGTGTATTTTACTTTATCTGCTGTCAGTCCTTTATAGCCGTTAGACTGAAAAGTCTTCCTTATGCTATAAAGAGTTTGTTTCTGATGTGATTTTATTTAGTACCTGTATTATCAGATTGCTTCCTGCAGCTTCCTTGAAAAAGGTTTATCCCTTTTATAGAATATTTTGCTGCATAGTTTGTTTGTCTTTGTGATATTTGCAGCCCAGGTTTCAAGTTTCAAAAGAAGACAAACAGTTCAAATTGAAAAGAGCCGTTGCTTGTTGCTGCTATAAAAGGAATCCTTTGGAGAAGGATTTCAGCTAGCTAACCAGTTATTCTAAGAGTTATTCATTTAAGCATTCAAGCTTTCATCAAGTCGAAGTTTAACTGCTCTCAGCAATATTCAATCCAACTGAGAAGTGTTAAGCTCTTCTGCTCTTCTTCAACCTGAGTTCTCCTGCTTCCAGGAAGTTCAGACTCAGAGTTCTTTTGAAGAAGAAGAAGAAGAAGATAGCTGCTAGAAGATTTCTATTTTATATTTTATTTATCTTCTTGTAGTTTTTCCTTCAGTTTTTACTGAAGAGTTTCTGCACTGAAGCAAGACTTCACCTGGACATTCTTTGAGCCAGGGGGAGCCTTGATTCCTTGAGCTTTCTAGCTCAGTGCAAGTCTTTGTGCTTCTCTAATCTATTGTAAAATAGAGAAGACATCTTAACCTTCTTTCCCCCTCCTGTACAGGGTTACTACTCCCTTCAAAAGTATCCCTTGGTGGCAGGGCACCTGATCAAAAACCTGTGTTCGGTTTTTAGACACCTGATCAAAAGTCTAAGGGGTTTCTGGATCTACCTGAAGCAGATCCTGTTGGTGGCAGGGCACCTGATCAAAAACCTGAGTGGATTCCTACCTTGTTGGTAGAAGAGTGGACGTACCCAAGTTGTTTGGGGAACCACTATAAATTCCTTGTGTCGTCTGGCTTGCTTAATTTAATTCCTGCATTGTGGCTGTGATTAGATATAACTAAGTTTGCTAGTTGCTGATTAGGTTTTCCAAGCCTTAACTGTAATTACAGTTAGCTTGAGTTTGTGCACAACACTTGTGTTAGGCTTTAGGGTTATTTCTATATCTATAATCTTTTCATTCCGCATTTCACTCCAAGGGAGTTGGGTAGACTATTAAGTTTTGTCTAGTGCAAAATTTGATAACTCTATTCACCCCCCCTCTAGAGTAGTATCTATCCCTTCACTTTCAATTGGTATCAGAGGGAGGTTGACTGACTGAATAGGCTAACACCTAAGTCACAAGATCCTGATAGATACCAAAGTTTATATATATTCACTATCACTATCATGGCCCAGTCCAAGGATTATTCTAGCACCCGGCCTCCAGCATGCAACTTAGCTAAGTTTGGCATCTGGAAGGCAAGGATAAAATTATATATGAATTCTATTGATGAAAGTATCTTTGCTTCTATTTTGTCAGGACCCCCAAGAGCACCTGCTGCTGCTACTGCCTCATCATCTGATATGAGTGCAGTGCCTCCTCCAGATTACAATGATGAGTACAAGAAGGCAAAGATAGCAGATGCCAAGGCGATGAACATTCTGGCTCAGACAATGTCTGATGAGGTATTCCAGAAGGTTGCTGACTGCTCCTCAGCAAAAGCCATGTGGGATACACTGAACCAGATTGTAGCTGGTTCAGCTGATGAAAGGAAGGACAGAAGGTCCAACCTTATCTCACAATATGAGAACTTCAAGAAAACTGATGCTGAATCAGTTGAAGCCATGTATACAAGGCTCAGCTCAATCATCAATGAGCTGAGGATCCTTGACAAGGACATATCATTGACAGAGGTCAATGATAAGATTCTTATGTGCTTCCCTAGCACATGGGATCTGAGGATCTGGCCCATCAAGGAAGCCAGAAGTACAAATGAGATTTCAACTGAAGCCCTTCTCGGCAAGCTCAAGTCTTTTGAGCAAGTGCTGAAGACAAGGGAAGCAGAAGCTGAAGCAAAGACCCCTACTCCAACAAGAAAAGAGCAATCTCTAGCTCTTAAGGCTGCTGATGCTTCTGAAGGCAGCCAATCCAATGAGGAACTAATGGCATTGTTTGCCAAGAGGTTTCTCAAGATGGGGAGAAAGGAATTCAGAAAGAAGTCTTCACGCTATGAAGACAAACCAAGGTATGACCGTTCACCTGCTAAAGAAATTATATGTTATGGTTGCAGGAAACCTGGACATATCTTACCAGATTGTCCAGAGGAGAAGAACAAAGATAAGAGGAAAGAAAAGGAACAGCACAGGAAGCACTCCAAGCCATCCTCCTACAAGAACAAGAAGAAGGAGAGAGGTTTCATTGCTGAAACCTGGAGTGATTCTGATGAAGAATCTTCCTCCTCTAGCTCCAGTGAGGATGAGGAAGAGAAGAAGGCAAAGGAAGTTTGCCTGATGGCAATAGATGCCTGCAGCAATCACTCAGCTGCAGAGAGTTCAGATTCAGAAGAAGAAATGCCAACAGAAGATGAGGTACTATCTTCTTATGACTTCACTTCTGAAGAATTTAAATTAGATTTTAAATCCTTATGCTTAGACTTAATTAGTTCAGAAAAAGAGATTAAAGAACTTAGAAATAGGCTAGCTGAATCAGAAATCATATATACTGAAAATATTAAGTTAAAGGAAGATCTCACTAATTATAGTGAAGAAATTAAGTTTCTTAAAATTGAGTTAGCTAAATCTAAGAGGTTAGAAGAATCTCTAAATGGTAGAAGCCTTAAGTTATTAGAAATAACCAGCATGACTAACACTAGGTCAGGCAATAACAAACTAGTCTTAGGAGCTTCTCCCAGTGAACCCCCAGTTATTCTTAAAAATAATCTTTCAACTCCAGTGAACTTCATTTCAGCTAGTGGAATGAAGAACACTGAGCAAGTAAACCAAGTTAATAAAACTTTAAATAAATCTAAGAGAGAAAAGAGGAAGAAATTTTTTAAAGAAATACAAAGAGCGTCGAACGCTGCTCGACGATCGGAAGCGCAATGGTCGAACGAAGCTCGACGATCTGAGCGCCCATCGTCGAACGTCGATCGACGTTTTCAATATGATTTTCAAAATCATCATCAAACCCGTAGAAACCTAAATGAAAATAGAAACCCTAGGTTTGTTGACCCATCATCTGCATGGAGAATCCCATCTAGGAGATCTCACCCATTAAGTTATCACCCTCAGCCTGCATTTTCATTTATTTCTAGCTTTTCTTATGTGAAAAACAAGGGACCCAAGGTTACCTAGGTCCACACTGTCTAAATGAATGTCTTGCAGGTGAAGGCCTATCCTATCACTCAAAATAAGTGGTATTTGGATAGTGGATGCTTCAAGCATATGACAGGAAATAAAAATCATCTGTCAAAATTCAAAGCTAAGCTCGGCCCAAAGGTTATCTTTGGAGATTCAAGCTGTGGTCAGACAGAAGGCTATGGCAGGATCACAATTGGAGATGTTACTTTCAAGAGAGTTGCATATGTGACTGGACTGAAGCACAATTTGATCTCAGTCAGCCAGCTATGTGATGCTGGCTACCAGGTTTCATTTTCTAACTCTTCTTGTAATATTACTTTAAATAATAATGTTGTTTTAGTAGGCATTAGAATAGGTAATATTTATTTAGTAGATTTCAATTCAACTCATTCTGAAATCTGTTTATTTAATGAAGTAACAATTAATAATAATTCTTTGTGGCATAAGAGGCTTAGTCATGTTAACCTTAAAAATATTTCTAGGTTATCTAAACACAACCTTGTTAGAGGTTTACCTTCTTGCCCCTACAAGAAGGAGAGCCTTTGCAAGGCTTGTCAGCTAGGCAAGCAAACCAAAAACTCTTTTAAATCAGTAAATAAGAGTGATTCTCCTAGAATCTTGTACTTATTACATTTGGACCTTTTTGGCCCAATAAATGTACAGAGTTTAGGAGGGAAGTATTACACCTTAGTAATTGTAGATGACTTCTCTAGGTTCAGTTGGGTTTTCTTTTTGAGAACTAAGGCTGATAACTTCAAAGCCCTTACAGACTTTCTATTATGTGTGCAGACTGAGTACTCTACTCATGTGGCCTTGATCAGAAGTGATCATGGTACTGAGTTTGACTCTCTTCTCATGCAAGAATTCTGTGAGAGAGAAGGTATCAAACATAGCTTCTCAGCTCCTAGAACTCCCCAACAAAATGGGGTAGTTGAAAGGAAAAATCGAACACTCATTGAAGCTGCTAGTACATTGTTGGCAGATGCTAATATGCCTCTTTCCTATTGGGCAGAAGCTGTTAGTACAGCCAATTATGTCTTGAATAGAAGTCTGATCCACAAGCTTAAGTGTAAAACTCCTTATGAGTTGCTTAAAGGAAAGAAACCTAAAATTAATTATTTTAGAGTATTTGGTTGTGTAGTGTATATTCATAATAACAATAAAGAATATCTTAGAAAATTTGAAGCAAAAGCTTCAATGGGAATTATGCTTGGATATTCCCAAGTAAGCAAAGCTTATAGGGTTTATAACAAATCAACCTGTAAAATTGAAGAATCTGTGCATGTATCTTTTGATGAGTCTCAGATGTTTTACAAGGAGAAGGAAAATTCTCCTTCTTCTAGTTCATTGCAGGTACCTGATGCTACTCAAGAAATTCTTCAACTATCAACTCTTCAGATCACTGAATCAGACAGTGATGAAGACATTGCTGAAGCTGTTATTGTTCCACCAACAGTAGATCAAATTCCTCCTGAGGAATTAATCCCAACTGTTGCTGAAGATCACATCCCACCTGCTGATATTGTCACACTTAGAGATCACCCTACATCTCAAGTGATTTGAGACATATCAGCTGGTGTTCAAACAAGACATCAGCTAAGACAGGATGTGATGCACGCTTGTTTCCTCTCACAGATTGAGCCCCTCACCTTTAAAGATGCTGAGCTAGATCCCCACTGGATCATTGCTATGCAAGAGGAACTCAATCAGTTTGAGAGATGTAAAGTTTGGACTTTGGTTCCAAGACCTAAAGGCCAACTGATCATAGGCACCAAGTGGGTGTTTAGAAACAAGTTGGATGCAAATGGAATTATTGTAAGGAATAAAGCTAGGCTTGTAGCTCAGGGCTACAGACAGGAGGAAGGTATAGATTATGACCAAACCTTTGCTCCTGTTGCAAGGCTAGAAGCAATAAGGATCTTCTTGGCCTATGCAGCCTATATGAAGTTTAAGGTCTTTCAAATGGATGTCAAAAGTGCATTCCTGAATGGTGAGCTTAAGGAAGAAGTGTTTGTTGAACAACCACCAGGGTTTGTTTCTTCAACTCAGCCCTCACATGTATTCAAGTTGCAGAAAGCTCTTTATGGACTAAAGCAAGCACCCAGAGCCTGGTATGAGACTCTAGCTAGTTTCCTTTTAGAGCACAACTTTACTAGGGGAGTAGTTGATAGAACCCTTTTCGTCAAGCACCACAAGGACATAATCATGTTAGTTCAAGTGTATGTGGATGATATTATATTTGGCTCCCCTGATCCCAAACTTTGCAAAAGGTTCTCTGACCTGATGCACTCTAAGTTTGAGATGAGTAGTATGGGTGTGTTGTCTTACTTTCTTGGTCTCCAAGTTAAGCAAGATGCTGATGGTATCTTCATCTCCCAATCCAAATATGCCAAGGAATTGGTAAAGAAATTTGGGATGGCTGATGCTTCAGCAATGCCTACACCTATGGCTACTAATGTAGTTATTGATTCTGATGATCACGGCAAGCCAGTTGATCAAAAGAATTATAGGGCCATTGTTGGTTCCCTATTATATTTAACTGCAAGTAGGCCAGATATAATGTTTGCTACATGCCTCTGTGCTAGATTCCAGGTCAACCCCAAGGAATCTCATCTGATTCTTCTAAAGAGAATCTTGAGATACCTGAAGGGATGCCCAAATCTAGGACTTTGGTACCCAGCTGAGTCAGAATTTGAACTGATTGGATATTCTGATTCTGATTATGCTGGTTGCAGAGTTGACAGGAAGAGCACCTCAGGAACTTGTCAGTTTCTGGGAGAGAGATTGGTCTCTTGGTTCTGTAAGAAGCAGGCTTCTGTCTCAACTTCAACTGCAGAGGCTGAATATATAGTAGCTGCCAGTTGTTGTTCACAGATCCTGTGAATTCAAAACCAGCTTGTGGATTTTGGTTACTCACACAAGAACACCAAAATCATGTGTGATAGTACCAGTGCTATCTCAATTGCACAAAATCCAGTGCACCACTCTAGAACGAAGCACATTGAGATCAGGCACCATTTCCTGAGAGATTGTGTGGAAAAGAACAAGATTTGTCTTGAGTTCATATCCACTGAGTTTCAGAGAGGTGATATATTCACCAAGCCCTTAGATGAACAGAAGCATCTGTTCTTTTTCGTTCAACTAGGCATGATCAATGGAAGAGACTAAGTGTGACTATATCTGCCAATGTTGAAACTTGTTTGAAGATAGTCGAACGACGTTCGAAGATAGTCGATTGGGTCAAGCCCATCGTCGACCTATGGTTGATGAAAGCTTGCCTGGTTGAAGATCGTCGACCGGCGTTCGACCATCGTCGAACAAGTCGAGCTCATCGTCGATCTCTGGATGATGACAACTTGTTGTTTGTGAAGACAGAAATAGTCGAACGATTGGTCGACTACTCTGCTTCAGGACCGATCGTCGAACGACCGTTCGACCATCGTGTCCAGTATCTTTTAAATAGATCGACTATCTCTGGTCTAATATAAAGCCGATAGTCGACCTAGGTTAAAAGAACTTTGCTTTTATCGTCGACGGAGAGCGTCCTTTCGCATTCCATCTTCCCGCTTGCTCCTCCTCTTGCGATTTTCTGCCGATTCGTCTTCTCCGTCTTTCTCGCGCATTCTCCAGCACTTCAATGGCGATTTCTCCAGCATTGCTCGCAGTTGTGAAGTTCGACGCAGGATTCAGTGTCGACTTCGATGCCTTCAGCTGTTGTGAATCAGGGATTGTGGAAATCCTCTAGTTATGTAGAGATCAAGGGTTAGAAAGATTAATGTCTACAAGGATTAAGTTAAATATTCCCGAGATTATGGAATGGGCATTTACTTCGTCCTCCACCGACGAATCGATGACCGGCTCTATTGGCGGAGAAGAGGTTATTTTAACTCCCGCCATTCTGACTGATTTATTTGGATTGATAAATGGTGAAGAAGATTATGAGCAAGATGCTCCAGAGTTCGGAAGAATGCTGATTGAGCTGGGACATGCGGAGGGCATTCCCACGAAGCTGCTCAAGGTAAATTTCCCCTTCAAGATCAAATTTCTTGCTGAGTTAGTTGGAAAAGTGCTTCTAGGAAAGCACTCCGCCCATGACAATATTACTAGACAACAATTTGCACTGATGTGTGCAATTGTAAATCAGAAAAGGATTAATTGGGCAGGAGTTTTGTTCGATTTAATAAGGAAGAAGAACAGTAAGAAAGAGGTTACCCTAGGCAGGGTTATTGGAATTTTTCTGAAAGAGAAGTATCCCCAGCTGCTGAGTTCAACTACTATAACCATTAATGCAAGCAAGAAGATGGATCCGAATTTGTTCTCCAAGTGGAAGAGGACCTTCTTGAAGCCCGCTCTCACAGGGGTTGCTCCAGCGACATCCGAGAGCACAAGGACTGATTCAGTCACTCCTCACCCTCTAGAAGCTGCCTCAGCTCATCCTTCTCTTCCATCATCTTCTTCTGCCTTACCATCAACTTCTACTGAAGTAGTTCCATCCTCTTCAGTTCCGTCTACCTCAGTTGAAGTTCCATCAACTTCAGCTGAAGTACGACTTCCTGCTTCTCCTGTTTGAGATACAACCACGGTTGTTATTCCTTCTCCTCCTGCATCTCCTATTCCTTCTCATCTGGCTAGGATATCTGATCCTAGTTTTGATTTGTTAGGATCTGAGAGGACTCCAACACCTCGTCAGTCCCCTATTCGTTCTCCAGTTCAATCTTCAGATCATATTGATCTTCCTACTTCCACCCATCCATCTCCAGTTCGCTTTCCAGTTCAACAGGAATACATTCCTCCTACTGATCTTCTATCATCTGCAGTTCCCCCACATTCTTTTGAAATCACCCCAGCATTCATATCCAGCATCTTGGAGTTGATTACCCCTTCAATCAAAATCATGATTGAAGAGGCAATTGCTCCACTTGCCTCCTCCATTGCTACTTTGACTGCTACCATCCAATCCCTCTCTAATTCTGCTGAGCCCTCTTCTTCCAGGGGCCTGGTTTCAGTTCCCACTGAAATCAGGCAGGGGGAGATGTTCTATGAAGATGTCTCAGAGCGTCCAGCCTCCCCTCCAGCAGATCCTCCAGCGGTGACAGATTTAGTGATGACAGTTCAAGAAGAGACTGCTCCAGCTGAAGAAGAATCAGTTTCAGTGTTATCTGAAAAAGAAATATCTGATGCAGTTATGTTATCTGAATTTGCTGTAAAAGTTTGTTTAGAAGATCTCACCACTCCTTTGGTTGCCCGTTTCCTAGAAGGCATTATTACATCCTATCTAGATGATTCCTGGGAGTTGGTAAAGTATGAAGGTAATTCACTCATCCGTTTTATTGACGAGTCAATTGATTTGCTAGTTTGTGAATACCTAGAAGGAATGCTTTTAGCTTATATAGCAGATTTGTGTTCATGAATCTACAGATTATATTCAAAAAGATATAGCTGCTCAAGTAGAAGTAGTTGTTCGAGAATCTGTTTCAGATGTTTTAGTTGTTCAAGAAGACATAGAAGATGTTGAATCTAAAAGTCAAGATGAAAAGACTCCAGTACTGAGTTTAGAAGAAGAGAAAGCAAGAGCTGCCTGGCAGCAAAGAGTACAAGATATTTTGAAAGAGAAAGAAAAAGTTTTGCAAGATGAAAAATCTACTGTATGGGATGACTCTCCAGGACCTGATCTGGATTCTCTTCTGGCTCAGGATGCCTTGGAAGAAGAGAAAGAGAAAGCTGCTTTGAAAGCAAAGGAAAAGGCTGTATCAGAAGCCTATGACCCTTATGATCATCCTCCCTCATCTCATTCTGATGATGAAGATGATTCAGATATGTCTGAGGACTCTAAGAAAAGGAAAGCTGCAAAGAGAAAAAGGAAAGTTGTTGCTCCTCCTCCTCCCAATCGAGACAATGATACTCCCTATTACATATTGAAAGGGATTGACCCTAAGTCGAAAGACTTCCAACATTGGATGTGGTTTTCCAAGAACCAGCAAAAGGAGAGAAAGAAATCTAAGAGATATGATAGTCCTGCTCCCAGATGGACACCCAGAGGTCCTCCTCCTCCACCTCCCGGTGCAGGAGCCTCTGGCAATTTATCTGCCAATCCATCTGCTCCATCTGCAAAATCTGCTCCTTCTCAGCCTCATTCAAGGAAAAGTTCTCAAAGCCACCAAGGAAAATCATATACTGGTACTCAAAGGCATGATACTGAGGTTAAAGATCAAGTAAAGGAGGTTGTATATCAAAAGCCAACATTTTCACCTCCTCCTTCTCCCAAGAGAAAGGTTTCTCCTGATATACCAGTTCATGTTGCTAAGGATGTTGCAAAAGGTAAAAGAACCATCTTCTCTGAAAAATCCAGTAAAAAGTTTGCTGAATTTGCTCCTCCTCCATCTTTAGTTCAAGAAGTTAAAGGTACAGCTGAAAGTTTATTAGATTTATCTGTTAAGTTTAAAACTGTGAAGCCAATTGATACATCATCTGAAAATGTGTATGAAAGCCAAGAGTTAGATCCTGATTTCAGGATGGCTCGATTTCTAGAACTTGTTGGATCAGCTCAGATAAAGAAAGCTAAAGCTGAAGGAAAGGACTCTACAGGATTTACTACAATGTCAAAGTTCAGAATGAAGGAACTCAATAAAATCCAGGTTAGCCCTGAGGTATTTGATCCTTCTATATATATGGAAAAACATCCAGAAGCAGTTGTTCCAAGGGCTGCAGAACTGAAGATTATTGGTGTGCAAGATTTGAAGCTGTCTAAGAAAGAAGCTATTGATCCCTTGCGGAAAGTTTCTTTTGTTCCTAGCTCTTCTGACCCTAAACCAGATTCTGTAGATTCTTAATTTTGATTGACTGCTGTTATATATATCTGACTGTTTGATAATTGCTAGTTAATTGTTATCTATTTCCTATATTAATTTTATTGTTCTATAGCTAGTTCTGTGTTTTAGTTTTTGAGAGACTTAACTCAAATAGGGGGAGATTGTTGGTACCCTAGTTTGATTTGAGTTTAGTCCTCTCCTTTAGTCCCTTGACCCAAGAAATATCTATGGTCATTGGTTAGTGGTCTAGCTGTAGAGTCCCCGCTTTTCCAGATGAAGAATTTGGTTAAGTAGTTTGTTCGTTCGACTATGGTCGAACGCCGCTCGACTATCGTCGACTAACTGTTCGACGATCGTCTATCAGTTGCTCGACGTTCTGTCTGCGAGGATAGTTCGACTATCTGTTGATAGTTCGACTATCTGTGTGCTGTGATAGTTCGACTATCTGTTGATAGTTCGACTATCTGTTTGTTTGATAGTTCGACTATCTGCTTGGATAGTTCAACTATCTGATAGCTCGACTATCTGTTTGATAGGTCGACTATCTGCGTTGTTTGATAGTTCGACTATCTGTTGATAGATCGACTATCTGCTTTCTTCTGATAGTTCGACTATCTGTTTGATAGGTCGACTATCTGCGTTGTTTGATAGTTCGACTATCTGTTGATAGATCGACTATCTGCTTTCTTCTGATAGTTCGACTATCTGCTGATAGATCGACTATCTGTTTTCCCTTGGTAGTTCGACTATCTGCCTTGATAGTTCAACTATCTGATAGCTCGACTATCTGTTGATAGTTCGACTATCTGTTGATAGGTCGACTATCTGATAGCTCGACTATCTTCTGATAGTTCGACTATCTGTTGTGATAGTTCGACTATCTCCTTTGATAGTTCGACTATCTGGATCGTTCGACTATCTGTCCGATAGTTCGACGATCTCCGTTCTTCGGTCGACGATCTCCGAGGGTCGTTCGACGTTTTCTGTTTGCCTTTTTATTTTGTATTTATTTATTCTATTTAATTAATTAATACATTATCTGGCATTTTATTTCAGTTGTTTTATGATAATATTTCCAGGCAATATCTGCTCCATCTCTTTTGCCTGAGTAAAATCTTTTTAGATAAAGTTGTTTGTCTTATTAGTTGACAGTGTATTTTACTTTATCTGCTGTCAGTCCTTTATAGCCGTTAGACTGAAAAGTCTTCCTTATGCTATAAAGAGTTTGTTTCTGATGTGATTTTATTTAGTACCTGTATTATCAGATTGCTTCCTGCAGCTTCCTTGAAAAAGGTTTATCCCTTTTATAGAATATTTTGCTGCAGAGTTTGTTTGTCTTTGTGATATTTGCAGCCCAGGTTTCAAGTTTCAGAAGAAGACAAACAGTTCAAATTGAAAAGAGCCGTTGCTTGTTGCTGCTATAAAAGGAATCCTTTGGAGAAGGATTTCAGCTAGCTAACCAGTTATTCTAAGAGTTATTCATTTAAGCATTCAAGCTTTCATCAAGTCGAAGTTTAACTGCTCTCAGCAATATTCAATCCAACTGAGAAGTGTTAAGCTCTTCTGCTCTTCTTCAACCTGAGTTCTCCTGCTTCCAGGAAGTTCAGACTCAGAGTTCTTTTGAAGAAGAAGAAGAAGAAGATAGCTGCTAGAAGATTTCTATTTTATATTTTATTTATCTTCTTGTAGTTTTTCCTTCAGTTTTTACTGAAGAGTTTCTGCACTGAAGCAAGACTTCACCTGGACATTTTTTGAGCCAGGGGGAGCCTTGATTCCTTGAGCTTTCTAGCTCAGTACAAGTCTTTGTGCTTCTCTAATCTATTGTAAAATAGAGAAGACATCTTAACCTTCTTTCCCCCTCCTGTACAGGGTTACTACTCCCTTCAAAAGTATCCCTTGGTGGCAGGGCACCTGATCAAAAACCTGTGTTCGGTTTTTAGACACCTGATCAAAAGTCTAAGGGGTTTCTGGATCTACCTGAAGCAGATCCTGTTGGTGGCAGGGCACCTGATCAAAAACCTGAGTGGATTCCTACCTTGTTGGTAGAAGAGTGGACGTACCCAAGTTGTTTGGGGAACCACTATAAATTCCTTGTGTCGTCTGGCTTGCTTAATTTAATTCCTGCATTGTGGCTGTGATTAGATATAACTAAGTTTGCTAGTTGCTGATTAGGTTTTCCAAGCCTTAACTGTAATTACAGTTAGCTTGAGTTTGTGCACAACACTTGTGTTAGGCTTTAGGGTTATTTCTATATCTATAATCTTTTCATTCCGCATTTCACTCCAAGGGAGTTGGGTAGACTATTAAGTTTTGTCTAGTGCAAAATTTGATAACTCTATTCACCTCCCCTCTAGAGTAGTATCTATCCCTTCACTTTCACTTTATCTTCAAATACACCCAATCGCTAACCGCGAACTCCACGTTCTGGTGCTTGGCATTGTAGTATTTAGCTTGTCTATCCTGATCGATTAGAAAATGCTCCCGAATGGTTCGCACCAATGAAGTAACATTTTCAACCTCTTGCTTTTTGTACAACCTTGCCTCACCCGTTTCTAGCCACGACAACGGCGTGCGACACTTTCTACCATATAAGGCATCGAAGGGCGCCATTTATATGCTCGTTTGGTAGCTATTGTTGTACGCAAACTACACCAAATACAAATGGTCTTCCCACTGCTTTCCAAAGTCCAGAACACACATGCGAAGCAAATCCTCCATCGTCCTGTTGACCCTCTTGGTCTGCCTAGCCGTCTGCGGATGAAAGGTTGTGCTGAACTTCAACTAAGTCCCCAACATTTGCTGCACCAACCTCAAGTCATTGGACGTAAAACGCCCATCTCTATCACTCATGAAGCTTCGGGGCACACCGTGCAGTATGACTATGTTATCCACATACATCTTCGCCAGTTTCTCCACTGAATCATCCTTCCTATGCGGAATGAAGTGTGACACCTTTGTTAACCGATCTACGATCACCCAAATGGCGTCGTTTCCCTTCTGCGACCTTGGAAGGCCATGCACAAAGTCCATCGAATTGTCGTCGAACTTCCACTCCGAAATAGGAAAAGATTTCAAGAAACCCCCTGGCTTTTGGCACTCTGCCTTCACTAAGGCATAAGTCTGACATTTATCCATGAATAGTGCCACATCCTTCTTGAGTCCTGGCCACTAGAACAACTTCTTTATATCTCGGTACATCTTCGTGCTCCCTGGGTGGTTTGAGTACTTTGTGTGATGAGCCCTGTATAACAACTCCACCCGTAGATTTCCCACATTTGGGACGCACAAATGACTGTCCTTCCTTAGCAGTCCATCTTCAACTAAAAACTGGGAATTTGACCCATCCAAAGATGCATCCATGACCTTTTTCATGCTGTTATCCAACTCCATAACCTGCCAAATCCGATCAGCCAGGTCATACTGAATTTCCATCCAGTTCAATAGCGCTTCAGCGCTAGTCTGCTTGTCAACACAGTAGATGTCTAACGCCTCCAACTCCAGAATCAACCTCTCATCATGAACCGACAACCAGTTGGCTTGGGCTGGAGCCCTGCGACTCAACGCATCCGTAATTATATTGCCTATCTCGGGCACATAATGAATTTTGAATGTATAGTCCCCCAGGAACTCCATCCATCTCCGCTGCATCATATTCAGATCCTTCTGATCCAACAGGTATTTCAATCTCTTATGGTCGGTATAAATATCGACCTTTACGCAGTATAAATAGTGCCTCCACAGCTTTAGCGCAAAAATCACAGCCGCTATCTCCAAGTCGTGGACCGGATAATTCCTTTCGTGCACTTTCAACTGACGTGAGCCATACGCAATAACACTACCATGCTGCAGCAGCATGCAACCCAAACCACTGTCTGAGGCATCGCTGTATATCTCAAAACCTTCGGTCATACTCGGCGAACTTAGCACTGGCGCCGTGGTCAACCGACTCTTCAACTCTTCGAACGCTTGTGCGCACTCCTGTGTCCATACAAACTTCTGATATTTCCTTGTCAACATCGTGAGAGGTAACGCAATCCGCGAGAAGTTCTCCACGAAGCGCCTGTAATAGCCGGCAAGCCCCGGAAAACTACGGACTTCCGCTATCGAAGAAAACACAGACCACTCTCGTATCGCAACAATCTTCGCCAGATCTTCCGCAATCCCTTCACCACTGACTATGTGACCAAGGAATGCCACTAAGGATAACCAAAATTGCATTTGGAGAACTTTGCGTATAGTTCGTTCCTCCTCAGCGTCTCCAAAACCAAATGCAGGTGCTTGTAGTGATCTTCTTCACACTGCGAGTACACCAGTATGTCATCAATAAAGACGATCACAAAATGGTCTAAGTACTCCCTGAACGTCCTGTTCATCAGATCCATGAATACTGATGGCGCATTTGTCAGACCGAACAGCATGACCGTAAACTCGAAATGCCTATATCTTGTGATGAACGCTGTCTTTGGGATATCACTCTCCCTTATTCTGAGTTAATAGTAACCGGACTTCAGATCCAACTTTGAATATACCGATGACCGGACTAACTGATCGAAAAGATCATCAATCCTTGGGATCGGGTATTTGTTCTTTTCCGTTAACTTGTTTAGTTCTCTGTAGTCGATACATAGCCGCAAACTTCCGTCCTTCTTCTTAAGAAAGAGGACCAGTGCGCTCCAAGGCGACGAACTTGGACGCACATAACCTTGCTCCATCAACTCTTCTAGTTGAACCTTTAGCTCCGCCATCTCCTTAGGCACTAACCTATAAGGAGTGCAAGACGCAGGTTTGGCACCTGGCACTAGCTCGATTGCAAAATCGATCTCTCGCTACTGTGGGGCTCCGGGAAGATTGTCCGGGAACACTTCAGGGTACTCACACACTACTGGGATACTTCCCAAAGTGGCTTTAGGCTTTACAGCCTCCACCAATGTGAAGAACAGCTCTTCGCCAGCACGAACTGCCTTGACCACCTGAAGAGCAGATATCAGCGTCTTGCTCGAACCCTTCAATCCCGAAAATATTGTCTCCCGTCCAGCACCCAGCTTGACCTCTTTAAGGTTGTAATCAATATAAGACTTCTGCTTCGAAAGCCAGTCCATACCGAAAATAACATCGAACTCTATTAGCGGAAACAATGACACTAGCAAGTCGAACTCCTGACTTCCAATATGAACCCTTACGACACATACTCTATCCGCATGCATAGAACACCCATTCGGCAGCAACACGTCCAATTTGTGCTTCGCCATCTAAGAAGGGACTCTGATGCGCGATATGAAACCTTCGGACAAAAAGGAGTGCGAAGCTCCTGTATCGAATAGTGCCCTTGTCGGACTATCGCAAATCAGAACAAAGCCTATACAAATAGTAATAAGCTAACAAGCACTAGGTAACAATATTTAAAGCTAACTTGTTATAAGTTAAACCGTACCTGTGACCACATCCGCTTGTTTGATGGCCTCCTGCTGGCCCAGATTGTAGACTCTTGGTTAAGTAAGAGCATAATGGGATGCAGTTGACTCCACCACCTTGCCCTTTTCTTCATAGGTTGCTCCCTGCTTTCTCTCGGACTTTGGACGTCCGCTCCAACACTCACGGGCGAAATGTCCCATCTTCCCACAAGTAAAACAAGCGTCCGGGGTTCGGTTGGTAGTTGCCCCCGAGGCACCCGAAGAAGGGCTGGACCCGACATCCTAGCCTTCTTATTCCATCGACGGAAACCGAATTTTGAAGACGACACCTTGAACTCTGACTTCCTCCCGCTGGAGTCCTTCTTAGCCTGTACGTTCTTCATGACTTTTTCAAAATACCGGGCCGTGTTGACCAAGGTCAGGAAACCCTGCGCCATAGACCCCGAAATTAGCAGTATCAAGTCATCTCTCAGACCTTCGTAGAATCGGTTTGACTTGCGCTCCTCATAAGCGAAGGTGGCGCTTGCATACCGACCTAAACGAGTAAACTTGTGGAGATACTCATCCACAGTACTATCTCCTTGAACCAATTTGTGGAATTGTTTTGCAAAGCAATCCTCTGAGCTGAGGGGAGATATGGTGCCAAGAACAGTCTCGAAAACTCCTCTATTGAGACATTAGTTAACTGCCTACCCCTCAGATGGTGTAGCTCCAAGCCTTCCCACCACAATATTGTGTCACCATCCAACAAGAACGTGGAAATTGTGGTCTTCTGCCATTCTTTAGTCTCAGTAGCTATCAACACTCTCTTAATCATGGAGAGCCAATCCTCTGCTTGGGTCGGGGTTCCCGTCCCAGAGAACACTGGAGGGTTGAAGCCCATCACGTGCTTAAGCTGCTTCTCCGTTGCTCTCCTAGGCAACACTAGCTCCACTACCACCTGCTCCACTCTCCTATGCTCCACAACTTGGAGCGGTACTTGCTCCACAGTAGGGGCAGGCTGCTGCACCTGCCTCGCAGGCTGCATGTTGATCATCGCAAATATTGCCTACGCTACCAATAGAATGGTCTCAGCCGAAGGAGGTGTTGCAGGCGCCTTATTTGGTGCACTTCTTGCCTCAGAAACTGGACGTTTTGACGGACCAGCACCACTCCTTGTCACCTATAATCGTACAAAAAACCGATAAGCGACCAAACAACATTGCAAAATGCAATTATAGGAACACGCAGGTTCCTCAACCATGTGTATTTTCATTCCTAAGTGGACATTCATGGTTTCTTTTCATATTATAACGATGACGCACACACATGTGCTCACCACCCCTTAAATTGAATTCATTAACGAATTCATTTAAGTCTGACCGAAACTGGTAGTCTTATACCAAATTATAACACCCCTATCTATCACATAGCATATAGCAGTAGGTACGGCCAGGGCCCGATGCCATATACCACGGACAGACCGGTGGGTTACTTAATGAAACCATTCAACCAATACACACGACCTACACAGAGCATCTAGCAGAAGAAATTTTATTAAGTTGCAAGAGAAAGAACCCAACATAGGCACGAATGTCCACAAACAAAACCCAGTAGGAATGAAGTAAAAAATACATAAATGTACTGGTCTTATGGCCTTACAACAGTTCACTTAAATAAATAGTGTTTTACAAACTTCGGCTCGTAGGCCGGACACACATGATTTAAATAAGTAAACAAACGAGGCCTTCGAGGGCCAGCTCAACAACTTGGGGCTTTGGCCCGCTATTTGTCGCTCAGCTCCGCAGCACCTGCAAGCACAATTCACCACAACAGTGGCAAACAAGAATAACGGTCAGCTAAAGCTGACCAAATTATAACGATTCCACCCCCAAACTCGGGGTGACAAAGCTTCTTCCCTGCACTTGTTAGCATAGCAAGTAATATAGTGAATAAGCACATCACGATAGGTGTAGGCTCACATGGCCACACACCATGTGCTCTCAGGGCACTAACTCGGTGAACCCGGTCATAACCGTGGTCTCACCACAACGCCTTGGACGGCAAATCTCGTGAGCATTTAGTCCTTCCGGTCTAAGCCTAAGACTCGCACAACTACGCCAATGGTCAGTCCCTTTTTCAGGTATCTGTCACCAAACCACATAGCCTGGGTCCGATTCCATAGGCCCGTTGCTCACTCCGCACTATAATTCTTAAGATAAGCGCGCGGGCCAAGCTTCGCCGGATCCCAAATTCGTTCACACAAGCACATAACCCAGTTATTTTCAAGGTTGGCTCCCAGGCCACCAAGATGGCATAAATGCGTTTCCGCAAAATTTTCGGGTGCGCCTTGGGGTTAATCCCTAAGGATCCCTGCTGCAATCTACCACGTAGAAACCCGAAAACAACCAAAGGCTCGGAGTCTTCTCCGACCAACAATGCATAGCGAAACATCACCGATCTAGACCAACTTGTTCTGGTAGGCTTCACACACCATGCCTATGTACGTACTACGATTCCGGACTCAAAACAAGGGGGACTTTACATATCTACCACAAGGAATACCACAAACTCGCCGCACACTCGTGGGAGAGGGTTTTCCCATACAAAAGAAGAAGAGCTTCACATGCTCAAGATGAGAATCGTTACCCTATCATTTTTCTTCGGCGCCATGGAAAACTATGCGGATGAAAAGCACCATGATGATCTTTCCTCCGCAGATCTGTGCTTGATTTGCGATTTGGCACTCCAAATCTCCTCCGGCGACTGGATCTCCCTCTTCCTTCTTCCTACTTGCTCTCCCTTCTCTCTAGGATTTAGAAAGAGAAAACCTAAATAGAATGAGGGTTTCAAAGCCCTATTCCCGTGTATATCCCAGCAAGAACAGCCCTGAACCGTTGGATTCCAAAATAAGGTAATGGACAGCCACGATTTGCACTTAAATTGAACTTCCTGGGCCAAACATGGCTTGCGACACACCCGTGTCCAAGGCCGTGTGCCTCAATCGACACCGAAACCGTCGCGTCCTGAAAAGAACACGGGCTCTCGACACGCTCGTGTCGAGATTGACATGCCTGTGTCACCCAGTACACGCCCGTGTAGCTGGGCGTGTTCCTCCAATGACACAGGTCCAAAACACCCAGAGCACAACATGGCCATGTGACACCCCCGTGTCATATGCCATGTGCTAGACATGCCCTGGGACACGCCCGTGTCCCAGGCCGTGTAGCTGCCTTAACACAACTGGTCAAACGACCCGAGCAGGACACGGGTATTCGAAATGCCCATGTCGAATTTGACACGCCCGTGTCGGACACGAACATGCCTGGGCTCAGGTCAATGATCGTTGAGTGAATGGCTTTGAGTTACTGACACGCCCGTGTCCCAGGCTGGTTCACCACCCTGACGACCGTTGACTGCAATTTCATCGACCACGCGACCAGCGCCGAACCCGAGCACGACACGCCCCTGGGACACGCCCGTGTCCCAGGCCGTGTCATCTCTACCAAGTCACAGACTTTGCTCAAAATGCCACCCGTCACTCTTTTGAGTTTCGGGGCATTATACCGGAACTATTAGAAACGAGGTGTGCTTCCTAACCTCTCCCTTGGTTCTAGATCTTTAGTTATTTCTAGGAGAGATGTCGACTCAAAAGAGTTTGACTTGTGAGATGAAGATCTCCTAGGTAGAGACCATGCTAGGGCTTGTGCCCTAGAGATATGAAGTCTTCAACCTCTCCTCTCTTCTTGTGAAGATGGTGGACTTGGTTTCGTGAAGAGAAATGGTCTAATTAGGGTGAATAAGGGAGGAGGTCGTTCTGTATATAACTTTGAATAAATGTCTAAAGGAAGAAGATGAACCGAAGTCGTTCATCTTGCTTTAAGATGCGTGTAGAAATCTATTTTCTATAAGCAGCGAACTTCAAGGCCATTTTCAGGTATGATAAGGCCAAATCTGGGCTTTTGACTATACATGAAATTCGTAGCCCTTGGAAAGACCCTTACAACAGATGGTTACACTTCTTCATACTAGTCTTTTATACTTCGGAATGTTCAGTCGAAGTTGTTGTACTGTCAAGTCTTGTGTACATAATATTCTCGGGTTAGTGTAAAACTAGGTTGATTTTGGGTAGAGAAATTGTAGCAAAATAATGTTGTGGTTGGGTGAACTTAGTCTTATGTGATCATGATAAACAAATGGTTTGGTGAAACACAATTGTGCATGATTATAATCAGGAGAATGGAATAGGTTTTGGAAGAGGATGTGATGTTCAATAATTGAATGAGGAACCCATAACTATGTATTCATGTTTAATGAAATTGTGAAATATCATTATGCTGATGTGATTACCACAAAAGAAGCATACTTGTTGGTAAATGCTTCATCCTTAAAAAGGAATTGGAAGAGTTTAATGCATGGCCATGAGATGTGATAAATAATGGAAGGTGTAAAGTGGTCCATTGCTTAGAGTTGTGCCTCCTTTCAAGTAGTAGTGTGAGATTGGTATGTTGTGTAAGGTGGCTTTCCACCTATGTAAAAAATAAACCCTTGTGTGGTATGGAAATATGGAATGGTTGGTAGTGTTATGTGCTTGCAGCACTTGAACGGTGTGTTGATAAGGGACTCGGTGTGGAGCCCTTGCGTGGTGTTCAACATGGGATGCAAATAATTATAAGGGACTCTGCTTGGAGCCCTTAGATGTGAAATTGCATCCTTTGTGAGTTGAAACACGGTGTCATAATCCTGGGTTAAGGATAGTGTGGCAGGTCTACGGGCTCGCCAGTCATCACACTGACGGGAGTTGACAGATAGACTTGCATAGTGGGGCTTTGGTCCTTGGTGATCATTCCCGAGGCTCCTTCTGTGCTAGTGGACGGTTGGGCTTGGTACTTTGGTGATACGTTACCTTAGACTCCTTCCGTGCCACAATGATAGGCCATTGTAGGGACATGTTCTTGGTGTACATCTAATCGAGACCCCTCTGAGCCATAGTACGCATGTGAGATTCGATATTATGTTCTTAGCATTGAGGCGTATAGAGTCCTAGGCCAGGTAGTGTGGATGCCAGCCTAGTAGTGGAGATGCCCGCTCTACAATCACCATTTGGCCAAGACGGATGACGCCTGATAGGTTATCACCTACTCGAAAAGTGGGATCTACAAGTCTGTGTCGACATAGCAATTGCATGTACGTGAGCATGGTTGAGTCATTGCATTACATTCATAACACCGCCTTACATTACATACACAAGATCCTTAACATATAAGTTTGTATGGGCACTCTTATATGATGAGTTACTTTTCTGCTAAGCCAACCCTTAACTTATATGTCTATATGGGCATTCATATAAGTTGAGTTACTTTCCTGTTGTAGATTTCCTACTTGTTGGATTGTAATAATTTAGTATAACTACTAGACAAGAATGTTGATGAACTTGTTATACCTCATTGTTGTTTCTACTCACATGATATATTTATATTCTCCACCTATTTACACTACTTCTTACATACTTATATTGTACCCTTGTCCTTTTCTCCACCCGATGCCTAAGAGTCGTCGGGGGAGTGGATGTGATAGCCACTTAGTCTTTATGACTAACCATTGCTACATCTTCCTTTTTAGGAGGAAATCCCACACACAGAGCAGCAACAGGTTATGAAGGATGGTAGCCAGGCCAAGACGACAGAGCCTGAAGTGACAGTACCATCGCTGTCATTAGTGACTGATGTGAGTTTTTGAGGGACTCATTTTGTAGCTGTTTGGCATTATGTATTCTTATATAATGGAAGACTTGGTTGCTTCTTTTAATTGTTGTACTTGTGTACTTTATACTAGTGTATAATTTTGACTTCTCTCTACTTTTTTTATGTTGGGTTGGCATGGATAATATGTTTAGCCGGCAGGATATGCGTCTTATAGTACAGGTTAACCCGCGTGCTAACGCTATCACATGGTGACTGTTCTTGGAATAAGACTCTCCTTGGCCGTGTTTTGTTTTCCGGGAGGGGGGTCTTACAACCTCCCTCTTATACTACTTGTTTGATCTGATGGACAACCTTAGAGGATGTGGTGAATATGGTTTTTAAACAAATTCAGAATTAAGAATTTTTTACCAAAGGAAACTAGTTCTGGAAGCTGCCGCAGTGCAAAAAGATACAACCACACGTCGGTAGATCACAGTGAATCATATCAGTAAAGGTTTATAATTACCAAAAATTATCTCTACACAACACTCAGACCTCTATCAACATACAGTCATGAATTTTAGTTGAAACACAAACAAAAATAATTTTATTCAAAAATCAGTATAGGTTTACAATTATAAAAAATGATCTCCATGATGCAGGTGATCAAAGGCGATGAATACAAACTTCTTATGGTTTCTATATTGATCCTCCCAGGACTAGTTTGCTCTCCCTCTTCTTCCTAAGAAGATCGACGAGCTGACTATTCACCTTCCTCCTTGAAAGGGTATTAGAGCCCCACTAGATCTCCCAGATCAAGACATCCTCCCAGGTTGATTTCCAACAGATTCCTCCCAGGAATCTGACAACCTCCCCGGTCGATTTCCCTCACACACAGATCTAATAGAACAAAAGAAAAATACAGAATCAAATATAAAGATTTTAAAACATAATTTTCTCTCAAACGTAGAGCTCCTCCGAGGAATGGTGCACGTTCGATGCCCTTGAATATTATTCTCGTTACTCTCGATCAGCCGCAAATGGTTGTTGAAGATTTCGTTCGCCGGATTTCTTTGATCACGAATGGGAGGAAGAAATAATGTTTTACTTTAATGGATATGAAAGTTTGTACTCCTCCAGATTGCAGCCAAACCCTAGAATGAAATATTCTCCTTCCTATTCCCTCCAGGAAAATAAACGTGTGCTTTTATACATCTTGAAAAATATGCTACCGCCGACGGTAGGTATATCGCATGATGGTAGGTCGATTGGCGCGATGGTGAAAGTTGTCCAGTAGATTTGGAAAAATATCAAAATAAAATATTCTTTGGCTTTTATATTACTACGGCGCGGTATGATGTCAGCGCCCGGTGGTAACCTTTTTTTCAGCAGTTCGTTAAGTATTCACAGCAGTTTTGAGCTAGCACTAAGCGATAGAACTAGCGCTACACGATTGGTGCCAGATAGCTTGTCTAGAAATAAATCCACCCTAATGTGGGTGGTAGACCTAGCACTATGCGGTAGGTGCCAGAGAGCCTGTGTAGAAATAATCCCACGCTAGCATGGTGTGATAGTGATAGCGCACATCAGTAGGTGGCAGAAGTTGATTTTCTTGGTCCTTTTGTAATTGGAAACCTGCACATTATACCCAACACAAGAATGAACAAATACAAAATTGGAATTTAATATTTTCCAACCAAAAAGATACGGACCAGAGGTTCCAACAAAATATCAAATATTGTTCATGGGTTACGGAATGATCGCTAGAGATTGTTCCCACTGGTTGAGGAATGATGATAGATTCACGCCTTGCTAGAGGACAAGTTGAGTGTATCTTTGCCTGTTTTCGCAAACTCTGTAGGGTGATCGTAGCCCTAGCAATATCCATAGTGACTCCTGCTCCTCCGAGGTATTTGTCCTCGCCTAAGATATCGACAAAATTAGCATAGAAGAGGGCAAAAGTTGCATCAACCCTAAGGCCAATATATTTACCTGTCTACGCATGTCATATGGTCGGAGCGAATGTTTCTTTCTCAACATATTTTTGCTTTTATTCTTCCTTCTATTCCTCTCCGACATCTCAGATTATTTTGGCTCCTTTTCTACCTATGCCAATTGTTGGATCCAGTGGCCAATATTAGAGGGGGGGGGGGGTGAAGATGTTTGTTTTAAAGTATTAAAGATTTATAATCTTTCTGCATAAGTAATACGCTTTCTAGAGAATAGTGATGGGCAGTATACCTACCGGCTACGTTTCCACATAAATTGTAATCCCTAACTACAAAGTATCATTCTAGCACAAACCTAATTTGCACTTCAGAGATGCGGTAATGTGGAGATGTATTACTAAATAAGAATGGTAAAGCATGATTTCATTGATTGTATTAGAAATATACACTCTTACAAAACTAAATCTCCACGACACCAAAGATTGGAATTGATGATTAAAATACTCTTGTGGTTTCTATACCGACCTTCCCTCTGAGGACCAGTTGGGTTTCTCCATTTCCACCCAAAAGGTCTTCGAGTTGGCTCTCTCCCTTCACACCCTAAGGTCTTCGAGCCTGACTCTCTCCCTTACACCCGAAGGTCTTTAAGTCAAATCTCTCCCTACCTAGAAAAGGTTTTGATCCCATTAAATCACCCAGATGTAGACTTCCTCATTAGATGATTTATTCATCATACAATATAACAAAAGATAAGAAAGATGAAATAGATTAAATAAGATTTGGTCCCTCAAATGTATGTCTCCAAAGGTGGTGAGCGATCCGAGGTTTTGATTTACATTCTTCGTACACATGATTATCTTTAAAATATTATGCACACTTGACTTCTTCGAAGATCTTCTTCTTTCTTGAATGAGGAAAAAGAGTTCTTTGACGTAACAACCTTTTATAGTTCTGGGGTTCTGCAACCTTACATTCATGGAAGAAAAGAGTGCTAATATACTATCATAAAATACGCTATTGTTATTAGAAGGTTACCATGTGGTGGCAGCCTAGAGTGCATGTCTTATCTAGCTGTCTTGCTCTATGATAGGAAGGCAATAGTGCATTCTAAAGTCATTTTTTGTTTAACATGGAGCATGATATGACAACTTGCCAATAGCAGATAAGGAAAGTGGTATGATTTTCTTTGCAGGCTTTTGTTAACATTTTTAGTTACCACCAATTTCGAACATTTTAAATCACTTGAAATGCTGACCTGGACACCTCTAATAATGCAGTGCGGTCTAAGTAGTGTGCGGAGGTAAATGATGAATTGTAGGAATATAGATAGCCGATACAGCTCGTCACTACGATATATTCAGATGTTTCATTGATCCTTTTTACTATTGGGTGGTAGCGTCAATAGTAATACATATTTTACAACAAATCGTGTTATCTTAATGTCGATATTGTGCTTCAAGACGATCAATTTTCTTCTCGATGAGCCCTCCTTCTAACAAGCTAATTCCCGTCGATATGGTGTTATATTCATGATGACATAAGGATAGCCACGATGACATGAGGCCTATCATGACGATGTGAGGAAATTTCACAATGATATTTTCCTTTGATTCGACCATGTCCGGTCATCATGAAGGAACTGTACTAATGGCCGTCATTATCGCTAGCGCTCGACGATTCCTCATAGATCTTTGAGGTTTACATGACTTCATACTTATAAACCTACAAACTATACTGAAAATATGTATAATCAAATATATCTTAGTATTTTCTATTATCAAACTTGAGAGATTTAGAACGCTTGTTCCAATAAACACCTCCTTTTGATAATAACAAATATCATTAATGAGATATAAATCACACAGAATAAGATATGGTATGGTATAGTATATAAACTACCACCAATGTCAAATACGTAGGTTTATTTTGTAATGCCCCAGATTTTTGATGATTAAAACAACAGTGTTACTAGAAGTTACCGCTAGGCGGCAGAACTATCGCTTGCTGTAGCCTATGAATTAATTCAACCATATTCTCCGGAAGGTACCGCCTAGGGATAGAGGTAACGCTGGTGGTAGTATGCCATGTGTTATGATTTGTTCAGGCAGTAGTTGAGCTGCAAAGCAATGCTGGATGAGGCCACTACCACCTCATAAGCTACAGCGTAGTGGTAACAAGTTATAGCATTGCGGTAGATATTTAAAATTATGATCTCAAGTGAATCGTGGCCATCCAATCCTTCTGAGCTTGTGATATTGTGGCTAGCGAAAACCCATGTAGTTTAACCTGGGGAGTGGAGGAGAGAAGATTCGCTTCATCTCTTTCACTATCTCTCTCCAAGTTCATATCTCTCTATCTCTCTCTCTCTCTTGAAGTATGAGGAAGTAGAGGAAAGAAGGAAGGAAAGCAAGGAGAAAGGTTGTTCTAGCCTTTTGAAAATCTCTAGGAAGCGTCCCTGTAATTGGATTTACAATTCGAAGCAAGATCTGCAGAGAGGAAAGCGCTGCAGACATTTCTATCCCGATCACGTTTGTGTTCATGGATCCAAGAAGATTTACAAGGGTAACGATCTTCCTTCTTGGACATGTGAAGTACTTAATTTGGCATAGTTTCATTAAGTCCACTACTAATTGGTGGAGAACGAAGGGATTTCCAATGGGTTGATCGATGTTATCCCTGATAATTACTTTGTATATAGAATCCGAAATCGAAGTATGGAATAGACATGTTTTGAGAAGCCGATCCATATAGTTTTTTCTGGATTGGTGATGGTTATCCTGTTGATTTGCTTGTCGGAGAAGACCCCATGGTTGAACATTTAGTTTATGGAGTCATGGGGTGTACATGTTGCTGTAATGAGAGTACTGGAGTTGGTCTCTGGGAAAACACCCAAATTTGGTGAAGAAATGGTGTTTTGTCCTCTACCGTGTAGCTGTAGAGATACTGCTATCAGTAGCTACCAGAGAGCTATTGATTGTGGCTATAAAGCCTTTGTCCACAAGATAAGATAGGTAGTATGTCAAGATGAGAGCCTGGAGTGCTCAGGTGTTGTGGCTGTGAGAGCCAGCCTTTGACATATCTCGGTTATGTATATTGTGTACGGGAAAGGAGAAGCCGACTTGCATCTTGTCAATTGTTGTGTTGCATAGCGAATTGAGCGACGGGAGGGCTGATATGTACCTGCTCTATGTCGCTTGACTTGTTGGCCTAAAGTAGCTGGTGCGGTCAGGGGCATATGAGAGGGTTATTAGCTTTAAGTGTGACCAAAAATTCTCAATGTTTGACCAACAAGTCTCGGACTGTGGATGGTAGTGGGCATGGGAAATTTTAGAACACCGAAAATGTGCCCTGAGTGCATGAGGTGTGTGTCCTTTTGTGACAACATCTATGATGGTTAAGAGATACATAATTCCATTCTGCTGTTTGCAGGGAAGGAATTTTGCCGCCCCGAGTAGGGAGTGGGATCATTATAAATTGGTCAGCTAAAGCTGATCGTTGCCTTATTTTGCCACATCTTTGTGGGCCGTGTTTGTGCAGATGCTAGAGAGCCAAGTGTAAAGTAGCAAGCTAAAGTCCCTTATGGTGTGTTGGCTGGCCCTAGATCGCCCAAAGGAGAATATTTTATTATTTTTTTGTGTGGTCGGCCTATGTACCGATGTATGTAATATACTTTTGTAAAGAGAACAGTTGTAAGGCCTTAAGGCCAAAACACTTTGTGTATTATATATATATATCATTACTACAGTTTGATAGTATACATTCCTGGTGTTGGGTTCTATTACCTAAAACTTCTGCTATGATGTAACTTTGAGTTAGGATACGTGTATGGTTTTGGAATCAATCCTTAACTCCGCTGATTGTTCGTAGAATATAGCGTGGGGCCCCGACCAAACCTTCTGTTATATTCCTCGTGATGGATGTGGGTGTTATAATTTGGTATCAGATTCTTGTTTGGGACTTCTTTGAATTCGTGGTCGAATTCTTTTATGGGGTGGTGAGTACAAGTATTTATGTTGCCCACAAATATCCATTTAGGAATGAAAATACACATGTTTGAGGAACTTGCGTGTTCCTATAATTCCTTTTTACAGTGTTATTGGTTGCTTAATTGTGTGTTTCATGGTTATAGGTAACTCGAAGCGGTGTGGGGCAGTATGAACCCCAAAACTTTACAGAGAGTAGTACACCAGCTGAGGTGCCTACACCTCCTCCTTTTACTAAAACAAAATGATTTGTTGCTAAAGTCGTGTTCGCACTAATCAATGTACAACTAGGAGGGCAAGTACAGCCTCCTACCCCTGGGGTGGCTTAGAAGCCGGTTGGCATAGTTGAGCCTGTGGCAGTGAGACAAGTGGTCGCAGAGCCAGTGGACGCAATACGAGCAGCTGAAAAGCAATTGAAGCATGTGATGAGTGTCAACCCTCTAGTGTTTACGGGTATGGGAACCCTAAAACAAGCTGAAGATTGGCTCTCGCATTAAGATAACCATGACAACAACGGAGACTGAAGTGTGTCAAAAAGTCACAGTTGCTACCTTCTTATTAGACGGAGTGGCGAGGATATGATACAATGAGTTGGAGATGCACCAGTTTGCTGGTAGGGCGTTAATTGAGATCTCGATGGAGGAGTTCTCGTGGCTTTTTCTGGCAATGTATATTCCATCAGCACAGTGGATTGAAATGGAAAATCAGTTCCAAAGGTTAACTCAAGGCGAGAATTCTGGGGATTACTACTTGCATGAGTTTACAAGGTTGGGGCGGTATGCAGGCTTTACGTTTGTAGATGAGGAGCGGAAGACCAATCGGTTTTATGAAGGACTGTGCATTGATCTAAGGTTTCTTTACTAAGGTCTGATGATATAGGGTTTTCTGACATTGCCCAATATAGCTTGCTCCCTGGAGCAAGATATGAAGCACGTATAGCATAAGAATGACTTGGAGATGAAGAAGCCAGAGTTTAAAGTGCCGATTTCGGCGAAGTCTTGACAATGAAGGTGGAGGAAGAAGGCTAGGTCTCCGGGACCGGCTTCCTTTGCTATTTTAGAATCGATGACCGAGTGAAGTCCGCTCGCTTGCTATACATGTGGTAAGGTTGGACATATGACTTGAGATTGTTGAAGTGTTCATCCAAAGGTGGAGAAAAAGTCGGGTGTGTCGTAAGATGAAAAGGGAAAGGCAGTAGAGTCAACTGCATCCTAAGCGTACCCCCGCATATATAATCTTGGCCAACAGGAGGTCATTAAATAAAGTGAAGTGGTGACAAGTATGAGTAGTTTACAGTTTTTACTACTTTTTATACTTGCTACCTTGTGTATTGTTTAACTTGTTTAAATAAGGCTTTGTCCATATTTTGGATTGTCCGGCGAGAGCACTGTTTGATACAGGAGCCTCTCATTCCTTTCTGTCTAAGGAATTCGTGATGCATATCGGAGTGCGTTCTTTTATATTGATTGATATAGTGAATGTGTTTCTTCCTAACAGGTACTTGATGCAAGCGGAAAGAGCTTATTGCGTTAAGGTGCAGATAGGAAGTCGTGATTTTTTATTGGAAGCATCTGTGCTGCCGATATCTTAGTTTGATGTGATATTTGGCATGGACTAGCTATCAGACATCGTGAATGCATTGATTGTAACTCGAAGGAATTCATACTATGGAAAATCAACGAACAAAAGTCTATATTTGTTGGTTTGTTTGGATCGAGCAAGATATTGATATCTGCTCTCCAAGTGCTCAAGGTAGTTCGGAAGGGCACGAAGTTATTCTTCACGCTATTGGAGCTAGTAGAGCCGAAGTCTGGTTTGAATGACGTTCCTATATGTCGTAGTTTGGATGTGTGTTTCTTAAGGATCTCCCGAGACTTCTAACCTAGCAAGAGATTGAATTCATTATTGAGTTCGTGTCGGGTGCAAAACATGTGTGAAAGTGAGGGATAGATAAGCTGTACTCTAGAGGGGGGGGGGGTGAATAGAGTATAAAAAAAATTGTTTAGATTTATTGCGGAATTAAATTAATGATTCTTATATAATAGAGGGAAAGACAGATAAACTATCACAACACATCTCAGCACAAAAATAAAACACAAAGCATCCAGACGCTACAAGAAATTTTATAGTGGTTCCCCAAATCTGGGTACATCCACTCTTCTACCACCCAGGTAGGAATCCACTACAGGTTTTTGTTCAGGTGCCCTGCCACCACAAGATCTCTTTCAGGAAGATCTAGAGACCCTTTGAGCTTTTGATCAGGAGCCCAAAATCCAATAGGTTTTTGTTTAGGTGCCCTATCACCAAGAGTTCACTTTTGAAGGGAGAGATAACCCTGTACAGATGGAGGTAAAAGGAAAAATTAAAAGAAATCTTCTCTTTCTCAATCAAGTTAGAAGACTATGTGGATTGAATAGAATGTCCAAGCTCCCCCTGAGATATAGAATTTATTCAGGAAGAGGAAACTTGGCCCTTGGTGTAGGTCTTCAAAAATTGTAGTAGAGCTTTCTTAGATCTGAAGACTGAAAAAGATTTGAGCTCTCTTTAAATCCTTGAAGCTTGAGGAATGAAGAAGAATTGAGAGAGATTTTTGAAAAGGTTCTCCTTCTTCCTTATTACAGCAGAGCAAAAATCCTTGAGAGTAAGAGTAATAATAATAATCAGTCTTGCTGAAGAAAAGTTTCTGTATATATATATCCTTTTACTGTCTGTATGATTGTTCTCTTGTATGTCCTTATTATAAATTCAGTTAAAATAAAAAATGGCAAGAATTTGAATTCCTTGGACAGTGCATAATATTTTGCAATACTTTAAGAGTCCAAACGGCTAGGAACGCTTGAAACATAAATGCACTTCCATATCTGCCTTCATAAAATATGCTAAAGAAATATTTTGTGAATACCATAATTAATGCTTCAAGAAATACGGCTATCAGCCTTGGGAATAACAACATTAATTATAAGAATATATTTGCATTTTAAAAATTGATCATAACCAAAATTAAATACTTCTAACCGATCTAAAAAACTCATAACTGAAACCAACATAAAATCGTAGAGCCCATTTCGGAGATCCTCGAGCTGTGTTAAGAGATTGTAGAACAGAGATTACTGCTGAGAAAACCAAATCGTTGACCTGAGCTCGTAAATCGTCGAGCTCAGTTCAGAGTACAAGACTCTAAGATCGTCGAGTGGAGATCGACGATCATCGAGCTGAGTTCGACTATAGTCGAACAGATATAGAAAATCCACATAAAATTTCTGAGTCCAAGTCTGAGACCACTGCAATGTTGGTCTGCACAAACCTGACCTAAAAAAAACCTAACTTAGACTAGACCAAGACCCTGGCTATACAAGGGGGTCAAGACATCCTAAGAGTGAACCTAGCATAAATCCACACAAGGGTTCCAACAATCTCCCCCTATTTGTGTGAGGTCACTCAAAAAAAAACTGAAAAGCAAATAGAAATATAAAGACCATAAATATCTATAGGGATGAAATAAAATCAGCATATATGTTATAGCAATGCATTATACATAATCAGTTTAAGCAATAAAACATAACAGAGTACAAACTACAATTTATCAGAAAGACCATAGGAGGGTTTAGAGAAGATTATCTTTCTGGTAGGATCTGGTACATCCTTCTTAGAAGTCATCAGGTTTTGTCCACCAAGAGATGTCTAAGTGCTTTTCTTGGGCACAATTGCTTCTGGATGAAATGCCATGTAATCAGCTGGATTGAAAACCTTCTTGCTAACTTGGAGTTTATCCAGCTCCTTTTCTCTGTAGGAGGACATTATAGTAAACCTAGAAGGATCTTCTCCTTCTTCTATAGCTTTTCTAATCTGTGAAAGACCAATCAATTCTTAAAGCTTGGCCATCCTAAAGTTAGGATCAACTTCCTGGTCAATAGGTGGCTGATCATCTTGAGGTGGCAACACTAAAAATGCTTTTAACATAGTGGATTGAGCGTGAAAGCTTGTTGTACTATGCTGATCATCACTCTGAGAATAAAGGGATCTTGGAGAAGTAGCCTCACTATACTTTCCCTTGGGCTTGTGAGACTCATCATGTCTTTTGGACTGATAGGTGGTTGTCTTTTGAACTTTGGGTAGAACTTTCTGTTGTTGAGGAGGAGAGAAGGAGGGTTTCTGATAGATAACTTCTTTTACTTATTCTGTGGAACTCTGATTTCTTTGCTATTTAATGCTTCCTTTGGACTGAGATCTGGATGATCTATCCTGCCTTTGTTATGTCCTAGTGAAGGAGGAAGGCTTGGAATATGCATCAGAAGCTGGAGGAGCAACCCCAGAAGTACCAGTAGCAGCAGGAGAAGGAGGAGGACCTCTTCTTAACTTCTAAGGAGGAGGTGAATATCTCCTACTCTTCTTCCTGGCTTTTTGCTCATTTTTAGATAACCATATCCAGCTTTCCATGCCTGAATATGGTGAGATTCCTTTAAAAATGCAATAAGGAGTATCATTTGTATTGCCTGGCTTGGGTGCAACCTTAGGAGCAGCCTTTCTTTTCTTTGATATTTTCTTTTTCTTGGAATCAGAATCCTCTAAATCATCATCCTCATCATCATCAGATGAATCAGGAGGATTGTCATACAATCTTTTTATTTCCTGTACTTGTTTGTCAACAATCTTTTTATCAACCTTCTCTTTGGCTTCTTCCTGGATATCAAGTGCAATAAGATCATCTAGAGAGGGAAGAGGACTATCATCTATTGGATAGGAGGGTCCAATAGGACTTGGAACTAGATCAATATCCATAGAGGAAATTTCAGTAATAGGAGCACTTGGCTCACAAAAGTTTATTAAACTTGTCTCTAGGGCTGAACTCAAATTTCTTGCAGCCACTAGATGAATCAGTTCATCAACAATTAAGAGAGCATCTAGCTCATCCTTATCTTCTATAACAAACATAGGCTCAACAGCCATAGGAGATGGCATATCTGTACACATTGTAACTATCTGAATTTCTGTACACACTGGAATTGATTTGATCTGCAAGAGCTGTTCCACAGCTGAGGGGCTCATTGGTCTGGTATAACAAACTATGGCCTTGTAAGTATACAAATCAACTGGAGGCAGAACTATTTTAAGCATAAAAAAAGAATGCAAAAGAATTGGAAGATCAATGGTGGAATTGATGAAACAATCACCACTAGAGATGGTAGGTATTGACACATCAGTGTCCTCATCTGAAGTCAACAAGTCTGAATATGAAACTATATCTGCAAAGAATTTCTGAAAAGCTTCTTCTTCCTGCACTGCTTGAGGAGACTGATCTTGAAGTTCTGCTGAGGCTGAACCTGCTGCATCTTCATTGGACATCTCCCCCTGCCTAGTTTCAGTGAGAACTGGAACCAGGCCCCTAGAAGAAGAAGGGACAGTGGAAGCAGCAAGGGAAGTAGATAGAGTTGATATAGAGAGAGCAAGAGGTGAAATAGCCTCTGCTATTAAGGTTTTGAGAGTTGGAGTGATGAGCTCTAGAAGATGAGAAAGAAAAGAGGGATAAACTTGAAGAAACTCAGGTTGTGTCTGAGTTGAGACAGAATGAAGAGAGGGAGGAGGAGTGAAATCAGTAATGATTTCATCCTGAATAGGTGAGTTTCCGGGAGAGTTTAGAGGGGAATTGAGTGGAGAATTTTGTGGAGTGGCGTCAATGTTGATGGGTGAATCATTTTGACAGGAAGGGGATGAGTGTGGTGAGAGTAGGTAAAAATTTGGAAAAGATGTGGTCTGGAGGTTTTGAGATTCAATAGGATGGAGGGGAAGTGGTGACTGAGTAGGAGAAGAGATGATAGCTGGGGATGAAGTAGAGGTTTGAATCATAGTAGTACGGATAGAAGAGACTCTGGGGATGACTGGGGAAGCTGGAGGAGGAGGAGGAGGAGTAGGAACTTCTTCATTAGGGTGAGGAGTGCCTGTTACTGCCCTTGTGTCCTCAGATAAGTTTTAGGAAGTTCCAGCCTTGGAGGGCTTTTGAATTGTCCTTTCCCACTTCCCAAACAAGGAGGAGTCCAACCTCTTGCTGGAATTGATGGCTATGGTTAAAGAAACCAACAGCTTTGGAGCTTTCTTCTGAAGAAGATTCCCAGAATCCTTCCTAGACAGACTTCCTTCTTACTGTTCTTTCTCTAAATTAAATCAAAGAACAACCAAGCCCAGTCTATGGACTTTTTATTAACCAAGGAAGACATAATGACAAATTATTGCCTGTTTATATTGTCATGCGCTGAATGCTTACCCAACAGCACCTTGCCCACTAAATCAGCAAGAAACTAAAAAGCAATAGATAAATTTTTCTTTAAAAGCTTAGATAGGATGCCCTCAGCATGACCCATCTCTAATAACATCCTGCTATACTCAGAGCTATCTTTTTCTAGCTCATTTGTTCCATTTTCCAATTCAAAAATTTCAGTAAGAATCGCAGGGTTTAGAGTCACCTGCTGTCCTGAGATGGATCCGATCATTGAACCGTCATCAGTTGAAGAAGAGAAAACCCATTCTTTGATTTCTGCGACAGATAACTTTATCCTTGTCGTTATGAACTTCTTAAAGCCCTGATCATCACATAACTGTATCATTTCTTGAAAAATAGGATCACAGTGACTGAATGATTCGAAGTCAACATCAAAGCCAGTGTCGAAGTTCATCGCTGAAAGAATTGCTGGAGATATCTCCATGGAAAACCTGTTGACTGAAGAGAGAAGAGATCACGAGCAAAGGGAAATTATGAAAGCGCGGGACAGAGATCGAAGAGAAACCTACATATAGGTTTTTGGAATACGAAAAGACGATCTCTATCCAACGACAAAATCACAAACGTCGATCTTAGGTCAACGATTAATTTAGAAATAAATAGTATCGTTGCTCTCAGATTTCACTAGCATAAATTGATAGTCGAGCTTAGGTCGACGATTAATTTACTGAAGCAAAGTCATCGAACTTCGGTTGATTATTTATGTATTCACACAAAGCTGTCGTCGAGCTCAGGTCGACGATTGAGCTCAAGATGAGTTCGAATATCATCGATCTCTGTTCGACGATCGTTGATCAAATCTTTACAAAGACAAAATTCAATTTTAATCCATTCTATTTATCATTCCAAGCTGATTTGAAAAGAATAGATGTATTTTCTCATCCAAAGGCTTGGTAAAAATATCCCCTCTTTGAAAATTAGTGGGGATAAACTTGAGATTAATCTTGTTTTTGTCTACACAATCTCTATGAAAATTATGCCTTATTTCTATATGCTTGGTTCTAGAATGTAGGACTTGATTTTGTGTAATTGATATGACACTGGAACTGTCACAAAATATAGTGGTATTTTTGAGAGAGTAACCATAATCCAGTAGCTGATTTTGAATCCACAAGATCTGTGAGCAACAACTACCAGCTGCTATATATTCAGCTTCTGCAGCTGATGTAGACACAGAAGATTGTTTCTTACAAAACCAGGATACTAACCTATCACCCAGGAACAGACAAGTTCCTGAAGTGCTTTTTCTATCAACTCTGCATCCAGTATAGTCAGCATCAGAATATCCAGATAATTCAAATTCTGACTCTGTAGGATACCAAAGTCCTAGATTAGGACAACCCTTTAAATATCTTAAAATTCTCTTGAGGAGAATTAAATGAGATTTTTTAGGGTTGACTTGAAATCTAGCACAAAGACATGTTGCAAACATTATATCAGGTCTACTTACAGTAAGATATAATAGGGACCCAACAATGACCCTATAATTTTTTTGATCAACAGGTTTACCCTTTTCATCAGAATCAATTACTGCATTGGAAGCCATGGGTGTCTTCATAGCTGAGGCATCAGCCATCCCAAACCTTTTTACTAATTCCTTAGCATACTTGGACTGAGATATGAAGATGCCATCAGGAGCTTGCTTTACTTGAAGACCATAGAAGTAAGAAAGTTCACCCATGCTACTCATTTCAAACTTGGAGTGCATCAGGTCAGAAAACCTTTTGCAAAGTTTAGAATCAGTAGATCCAAATATAATATCATCAACATATGCTTGAGCTAATAGAATCTTATCATGATGATGTCTTATAAATAAAGTCCTATCTACAATGCCTCTAGAAAATTTATGTTCTAAAAGAAAGCTAGCTAGGGTTTCATACCAAGCTCTTGCAGCTTGCTTTAGACCATAGAGAGGCTTATGAAGTTTGAAAACATAAGAGGGATAGGTTTAAGAGATAAAACCTGGTGGCTGTTCAACATATACTTCTTCCTTGAGTTGCCCATTGAGAAAAACACTTTTGACATCCATTTGATATACCTTGAATTTCTTGTGAGCAGCATAAGCCAAGAAAATTTTGATATCTTCAAGCCTTGCAACAGGTGCAAAGGTATGATCATAATCAATACCTTCTTCTTGCCTGTACCCTTGTGCCACTAGTCTTGCTTTGTTCCTGACAACTATTCCTTGAGTATCCAATTTATTCCTAAAGACCCATTTAGTTCCAATAACTAGATGTCCTTTGGGTGTAGGAACCAAGTTCCAAACTTTGCATCTCTCAAACTGATTGAGCTCCTCTTGCATTGCAATAATCAAGTGAGGATCTTGCTCAGCATCTTTAATGGATAAGGGCTTTATTTGAAATAGGAAGCAGGCATGCATCACATCTTGGTTAAGTTGATGCCTTTTATGCACACTAACTGACATTTCTCCTATCACTTGATATATGGGATGATCTCTAAGTGTAACATAGTCAGGAGGTGGAGTTTGTTCAACACCATCAGCATTATGAACAAATTTTTCTTGTGGAATTAAGTTTGCTGTTGGAGGCGCTTTAGTAATTTCCAGAGATTCTTCTTCACTGTCTTCATCTATTTGTGGAGATGGATGAGATATCACCTTTTGAGTGAGATTTAGATCATCCAACTTTTACATAGATTTGGTACCTGCAAATAATTACTGGTAGAAGCTTCCTTCTCCTTGTAAAACATATTAGCTTCATCAAATATAACATTTATTGATTCTTCAATTTTCGGAGATGATTTATTAAAAACCCTATATGCCTTGCTAACACTGGAATATCCTAGAAAGATCCCCATTGTAGCTTTGGCTTCAAACTTTCTAAGATAATCTTTGTTATTATTGTGTATATAACAGATACAACCAAAAATTCTAAAGTAATCTATTTTAGGTTTCTTCCCTTTGAGTAATTCATAGGGAGTCTTGCCCTTAAGTTTGTGTATCAAACATCTATTCAGGACATAATTTGCTATGCTTACAGCTTCTGCCCAATAGGATAGAGGCATGTGAGCATCAGCAAGCAATGTGCCTGGAATTTCAATAAGTGTTCTATTTTTCCTTTCAATTACCCCATTTTGTTGAGGAGATCTGGGAGCAAAGAAGCAGTGCCTGATACCTTTCTTCTCACAGAATTCTTGCATAGGAAGAGATTCAAACTCAGTGCCATGATCACTTCTGATCAATGCAACTTGTCAATCTTTTTGCATTTTAGAAAATCTGTAAGAACTTTGAAGTTATCAGACTTATTTTTCAAGAAGAATACCCAAGAGAACCTAGAGAAGTCATCTACAACAACTAAAGTATAGAACTTCCCTCCCAGGCTTTGTACAACAATTGGTCCAAAAAGGTCCAAATGAAGCAGATACCAAATCCTAGGTGAATCACTCTTATTAACTGATTTAAAACTCTTTTTAGTTTGCTTGCCTTCATGACAAGCCTTGCAAATGCTTTCCTTCTTGTAGGGGTAAGAGGTCAATCCTCTAACAAGATTGTCCCTAGATAACCTAGCAATGTTTCTAAGATTTACATGTCCTAGCCTTTTATGCCACAAGGTATTATTATTACTAACCTGGTTGAACAAGCAAATTTCTGAACAGGCAGAATTGAAATCAACTAAGTAAATATTGCCTAACCTAATACCTGATAACACAATATTGCTATCTAAAGAAATATTACATTTTGATTCAGTGAAACATACCTCATAATCTGCATCACATAGCTGACCTATGGATATCAAGTTATGTTTCAGGCCACTTACATATGCCACTTTCCTGAATGTGATAACTCCAAGTGTAAATTCTCCATATCCTTCTGTTTGACCAAAGCTTGAGTCTCCAAATATAACTTTTGGACCTAGCTTTGCCTTGAAGTTACTCAAATTTTCCTTGTTTCCTGTCATGTGCTTGGAGCACCCACTATCCAGATACCACTTATCCTATATGGTAGGATTGGTCTTCACCTGCAAAATAACAACTCATATATTTTAGACCCAAGTAACCTTGGGTCCTGGCTTCTTTTCATACTTAAGGCTTGAAACATAAGAGTATTCAGGTTGACTTTTATAGCCTAAGGGATGAAATCTCCTAGGTGGGATTATACAGTTAGTTAAGGGATGGAAAGGTTTGGAGTTAGAGTTCTTATAGAAATTTCTGTTGAAATTATAATTTTGATAAAATTGCTATAGATTCGATGATTTATGTTGAGATCGTCGATCTGTATTCGACGACCAACATTGATATCGTCGATCTTGGTTCGACAATTTTTGTTTTGACTTAGCTTTATGTTTTTCTTTATTTATCTCAACTTGTTTTAACATTTTCTTTACTGTTTTTATTTGTTCTGTATTTTTCTTTCCTTTTTCTGAAATAAATTTTATAGGTTGTGAAAGATTGTTTTTCTGAATAATAGGTGGTTCACTGGATGATGCACTAATCCTAACTTACTTCCATTAAGTCTAGCATTAAGTGTACTGGTAATTTCTACTAGTTGTTTACTTCTACCATTCGGTGATTCCTCTAGGTGTTTTGCTTTACTCAATTCATTTTTCAGAAAATGGATTTGTTCATTACACAGATCTATTTCATTTTTCAATTTGAGATTTTCTGATACTAAGCTATCATAGTTAAGTTGTTTATCTCTGAGAAGTTTGATTTCCTTCTCAGATCTAATTAGATGACTACACATAGATTTAAAATCATGTTTAAATTCTTCAGAAGTAAAATAAAAGTCTTCCAATACCTGATCACAATCTTAACATTCTTCAGATTCTCCTTCTTCTAAAGCATGTCCTGAAGCATTGATGGCCATCAAGCAAATTTCTTTGGCCTTTGCTTCTTCTTCATCTTCACTAGAACTGGAGGAAGATGATTCTTCAGTGTCACTCCATGTTTCTGCAACAAACCCTCTCTCCTTCTTCTTGTGCTTGTAAGAGGATGGTTTGCTGGAGTGTTTCTTGGGGTCTTTCTCCTTTCTCCTTTCTTTGTGCTTGTTTTCTGGACACTCTGGATGAATATGTCCAGGTTTCCTACAACCAAAATAGATAATCTCTTTAGAAGGGGTTTTGTCATACCTTGGTTTATCATCACTTCTTGATGATTTCCTTCTAAATTCTTTTCTCGCAATCATAAAGAATCTCTTTGCAAAGAGACTCATCAGCTCTTCATTTGATGGAGAAGTTTCTGATTCTTCTGAAGCTTTGAAAGCAATATTTTGCTCCTTCCTAGTTTGTGTAGCAGTCTTTTGCTGTTCAGCTTCTCTTGTCTTTAGCAGCTGTTCATAGGATTTCAGCTTTCCTAGAACTAATTCTTTAGTAATTTCATGAGTGCTTCTGGTCTCTCTGATAGGCCAGATTCTAGAGTCCCATGAGCTGGGAAAGCACATGAGAATCTTGTCATATAATTCTGTGACTGAGATGTCTTTGTCAAGCATTTTCAGCTCATTAACAATGATGCTGAGTCTGGTGTACATCTCATAAACTTGTTCAGTTTCTTCCTTTTTAAAATTCTCATACTGGTAGATGAGATGAGCTCTTTTGTCCTTCCTTTCATCTACTGAACCTGCAACCATTTGGTTTAAGGAATCCCAGATAGCCTTAGTTGATTCACATTCAGCTACCTTCTGAAATATGTCATCAGACATTGTTTGTGCCAGTATGTTCATGGCTTTTGCATCAGTAATCTTTGCTTTCTTGTATGCATCATTATAGTCTGGAGGAGGTACTGTAGTCATGTCTGTGGATGTACTTGGTGGGGTAGCTAGTAGAGGTACTCCTGTTAAGATAGAAGCATAAATATCTTCATCAATAGAATTCATATAGAGTCTGATTCTTGCCTTCCAGATTCTAAACTTTTGCAAGTTACAAACTGGAGGTCTGGTGCTTGCAAAATCCTCGTACTGTGCCATGGTATAATAGAAAAATAGTAGAGTAAAAAAGAATATCTATCAGAGATCTTAGGTTCAGGTGTAAGCCTGTACAACCTTAAAAACCTCGCTCTTATACTAATTGAAAGTGAGGGATAGATAGACTTTACTCTAGAGGGGGTGAATAGAGTATAAAAAAAATTTGTTTAGATTTATTATGGAAATAAATTAATGATACTTATATAATAGATTGAAAGACAGATAAACTATCACAGCACAGCTCAGCACAAAAAGGAAACACAAAGCATCCAGACGACACAAGAAATTTTATAGTGGTTCCCCAAATCTGGGTACATCCACTCTTCTACCACCCAGGTAGGAATCCACTACAGGTTTTTGTTCTGGTGCCCTACCACCACATGATCTCTTTCAGGTAGATCAAGAGACCCTTTGAGCTTTTGATCAGGATCCCAAAATCCAATAGTTTTTTGTTCAAGTGCCCTATCCCCAAGAGTTCACTTTTGAAGGGAGAGATAACCCTGTACAGATGGAGGTAAAAGGAAAAATTAAAAGAAATCTTCTCTTTCTCAATCAAGTGAGAAGACTATGTGGATTGAAGAGAATGTCCATGCTCCCCCTAAGATGTAGAATTGATTCAGGAAGAAGAAACTTGGCCCTGGGTGTAGGTCTTCAAAAATTGTAGTAGAGCTTTCTTAGATCTGAAAACTGAAAAATATTTGAGCTCTCTTTAAATCCTTGAAGCCTGAGGAATGAAGAAGACTCAAGAGAGATTTTTGAAAAGGTTATCCTTCTTCCTTATTACAGCAGAGCAACAATCCTTGAGAGTAAGAGTAATAATAATAATCAGTCTTGTCGAAGAAAAGTTTCTGTATATATATATATATCCTTTTTACTCTCTGTCTGATTGTTCTATTATATATCCTTATAATAAATTCAGTCAAAATAAAAAACGGTAAGAATTTTAATTCCCTGGATAGTGCATAATATTTTGCAATACTTTAGGAGTCCAAATGGCTAGAAATGCTGGCAACATAAATACACTTCCATATCTGCCTTCATAAAATATGCTAAAGAAATATTCTGTGAATACCATAATTAATGCTTCAAGAAATACAGTTATCAGCCTTGGGAATAACAACATTAATTATCAGAATATATTTGCCTTTAAAAAAATTTATCATAACCAAAAATAAATACTTCTGACCGATCTGAAAAACTCATAACTAAAAGCAGCATAAAATCGTAGAGCCCAGTTCAGAGATCCTCGAGCTAAGTTAAGAGATCATAGGATAAAGATTACTACTGAGAAAACCAAATCGTCGACCTGAACTCGTAGATTGTCGAGCTCAGTTCAGAGTACAATTCTCTGAGATCGTCGATGGGAGATCGACGATCGTCGAGCTGAGTTCGACTATAGTCGAACTTATATAGAAAATCCACATAATTTTTCTGATTCTAAGTCTGAGACTACTGCAATGCTGGTCTGTACAAACCTGACCTAAAAAGGACCTAACTGAGACTAGACCACGACCCTGGCTATACATGAGTGTCAAGACATCCTAAGAGTGAACCTAGCACAAATCCACCCAAGGGTTCCAACAATGTGTTACGCTCACCGTACCGAGCAGCGCCAAAAGAGATGGTGGAGTTGAAGGTACAGTTACAGGAATTGCTAGAGAAAGGGTATATATGTCCAAGAATGTCTCCTTGGAATGCACCTGTCCTCTTTGTGAAGAAGAAAGATGGATTCTTGCATCTATGCAATGAATATCGTGAACTGAACAAGCTAATGGAAAAGAACAAGTAATTGATTTCACGAATCGATGATTTGTTTAATCAGCTGGTTGGGTCGACTGTCTATTTGAAGTTTGAATTGAAGTTCGGCTATGCAGTTTAGGATTCGGTAATGTAATATTCACAAGAAAATGTTTGGTACATGTTATGTGTATTTTGAATTTACTGTAATGCCTTTTGGGCTCACTAATGTATCATCAGTGTTTATGAACTTAATGCACAGGACCTTTAAAAAGTATTTGGACCTACTTGTGATCGTCTTTATTAATTATATAAAGGTATACTCTTAGTCAGAAGAGGATCATGCAAATCATTTGAGATTGGTTTTACATACCCTGAGGAGGAATTGACTATATGCCAAGTTCTTTAAGTGTGAGTTTTGGCTATCGTCAGTGGCTTTTCTTGGTCAATACCCTGGATCCGCCAAAGATAGTTGTAATACGAGAGTAGCCTATACTAACTTCTGTAGCGAAAGTCAGGAGTTTCCTTGACTTGTCGGCTATTATGGGCATTTCGTAGAGAACTTTTTTGACGATTGCTTTACCTCTCACTACATTGAAAAGGAAAAATTATAAGTTTGTTTGGATGCCAGAGTGTGTGCTAGAGATTTTGAGAAGTTGAAGAGTCGTCTAACCACGACGCCTATATTGTGCTCGTCATGTGGTATAGAAGGCTTTGAGATCTATAGTGATGCCTCAGGGAGCAGCTTAGACTGTATTCTTCTGCAGTTCGGTCATGTGATCTCTTACTGCTCTTGCCAATTGGAAGTTCGTGAGAAAGATTATCTGGTCCGCGACTTGGAATTGGCAGCTGTTATATTTGTTGTTAAGATTTGGTGACATTATTCATATGGCGTGAATATTGACATCTTTACGGACCATAAGAACTTAAAGTATATGTTACATCAGAAGGATCTGAATATATGACAATGAAGGTGGATGGAGTTCCTAGGGGATTAAAACTTCAAGATTTATTACACTCCTTTGAAGGGAAATTTAGTCGCAGATGTGTTGAGTCACATGGCTCCAGCACAAGAAAATCGGTTACATATGCATAATGAGTGTCTGATTCATGTGTTAGTGGCTTTGGACATCTCTTGTGTTGACAAGAGGATGAGCACAGATGCATGCTTAAACTAGATGGAGGTGCAATATGACCTCGTGGATAGGATTCGATAGGCTTTGGAGCATGACAATAGTATGAAGAGCTATATGGAGGAGATTGGATTAGTCAAATTCCCAGTTCTCAATTAACGACATTCTTTTGTGGAAAGATAGTCGATTGTGCGTCCCAAATGTTGGAAAGTTACGGGAGGAGTTGATGTACGAGAAACATTTCACAAATTAATCAATCCATCCACGGAGCACAAAAATGTTCAAGGACATGAAGAACTTATTCTGGTGGCTAGGGATAAAGTAGGACATAGCTCTTTATGTGGAGAAGTGTAATACTTTCGTCCTAGTAAAGGCTGAATGTCAGAAACTTGGTGGTTTCCTAAAGTCATTAACAATACCAGAGTGGAAGTTGGATGACACATCTATAGATTTCGTGCATGGTTTATCGAGATCGCAATGCGGAAGCAATGTCATTTGGTTGATTGTGGACTGGATGACAAAGGTGCCACACTTCATTCCAAATCAGATGGACAATTCAGTGGAAAATTTGGCCAAACTTTATGTTGACCAGATCATACGATTGCACAATATGCCCCCATAGCATCGTTAGTGACTGAGATGGGCATTTCACGTCAAATGACTGGAAGCTTAGTCATAAACTGTTGGGTACCAAGCTGAAATACAACATGACCTTTCATCCTCTAACAGATGGTCAGACCAAGAGGGTAAATAGAATGATGGAATATAGGCTTTGCATGTGCGCCTTGGATTTCAAGAAGAGGTGGGAGGACCATCGATAGAATTCACCTACAACAATAGCTACCAAGAGAGTATTTATATGGCCCCTTTTGAGGCCTTATATGGTAGGAAGTGTCGTGCTCCCATAGATTGGGTAAAAACGGATAAATCAAAGTTGTATAAACATAAAGACGACGAAGATGCGACTTTGTCGATATATTTCTTCAAGAGCGGTTACTGATTACTCAGGATAGGCAAGCAAAGTACTACAACTCCGAACACCGAAACGTGGAGTTTGTGTAGGTGATTGGGTTTATCTCAAGATAAAGTCATTCAAGGGCGTATCTAGGATTCAATGCTTGAAAAAGCTAAGTCTGAGAAACCTTGGGTCGTTTTAATATATTGAGTGGATTGGTGAAGTTACCAATCGGCTGAATCATTTAGCTAAAATCAGTGGTTTGCACGATATGTTTCACATATCGGTGCTGCGAAAGGCTATGTAAGAGCCTACACAAGTGGTTGTTGTAGATCAAGTGTCGGTCGATTGTGGGTTCATGACAAAAGTCAAGCTCATTCAAATCGAGGACACGGAGGTCAAACAGTTGCAAAACAAAGAGATCGGAATGATAAAAATCTGTTGGGACAACGGTAGTTGTGAGGAGCTATCATGGGAGCGCAAGCTGACCATGCGAGAAGTGTTCCCTGGACTGTTCCATTGAGGTACATTATATATGTTTGTACTTCTATGTTGTTTCCTGTTAAGTATAATTTCGGGACGAAATTTCTTAAAGGAGGGGAGATTTGTAATGCCCCGGATTTTGGATGATTAAAACAACAATATTACTGGAAGTTATCGCCAAGCGGCAAAACTACCGCTGGTGGTAGCCTATGAATTAATTCTGTTGGAACACCCTATTACTAATTTGGGCAAGGATCACTATGTTTCTCTTAGGAAACCCGGTTGACCTAGTTGTATAGTGTAAAGGTCAACATTAGAATGAGTCTAGGGCTTAGAACTTAGGTTTGAAGCTGCCCCCAAGGACCATTCAAGCTCAGGATTTCAAGCTAAGTAAAGAGATAAAAATAGTCGAACGACGGTCGACTATCGTCGAGCTCAGGTCGACGATCGTCGAGCTTAGGTCGACTACTTATGTCCTCAGCCTTCTGCTTGTTGCTGGCTTCGGTCGACTATCGTCGAGCTTCAGTCCGACGATCGTCGAGCTTTGGTCGACGATCTCTGGCTGTGCTTGGGTCGACTATTTCTGGGAAAGTTTAGGTCGACGATCTCTGTTTGCTTCAGGTCGACGATCTCTGTTTGCTTCAGGTCGACGTTTTCTGTTGAAGTCTAGGTCAACGATCTCTGTCTTAATCAGATCGACTATTTCTGCCAGACCAAGAACTTAGATAGTCGATCTCAGATCGAAGTTTTCTGTCTACTGCTTATCTTGAATATCTCTGAGCTCAGGTCGACGATCTTCGAGCTCAGATCGAAGTTTTCTGTCAGAATGATCTATTCCTTCTCTGAGCTCTGGTCGACGATCGTGGAGCTCAGATCGACGTTTATTTTGAGAGATCGACGTTCTTAAGGATTCAAATGCTGTCGGTCTTTGGAATGTTTTTTTCTCAGGATTTAATTTCAAGAAGATTTGCCAGCCGTTTTCATTTTTTCTGGAACAAGTTTCAAGGAATTATTCAGGAATGTTTCATTGGACTTTCCTCTAGAAGACAAATCCTTTATGGAAGGCATTTAATGTCTGATAACGGCTATCTTGGAAGAATTATATTCAGAGAATAAGATCGTCTTCTCCAACACTACTCTCCAAGAGAATTAATCTAGAGTCAATACACGATAGAATCAAGAGACACACACTGTTACAGAAGAACAAGAAGAATTAAGCTGTGAAAGATAACCATCCTCTTGCTTACAAAAAAGTGATCAAAGCCTCATCTCAAAGAACTCCAGACACCTCATCTTTCAGCCTCTTTGCTGAAACAATTCTTTGCTGGAGATCTAAAGATCTGAAGACCTATCACCCTAGAGCAAAGCTTCCATTCCTGATTCATTCAACATCTCAGGGGGAGCCTTGACAACAAAAGATCCACTAGTCTTCTCTCATTTGATTTGAGAACAGAGAAGACAACCTCACCTCTTTACCTTTTTCTTTTTCCTGCTATAAAGGGTTCTTGAACTCCCTTCAAAAGTTCTGTCTGGTTCTGAGAGCCTTGTCAAAACTCAGTGGTGGCAAGACACCTTATCAAAAAATCCAGTTTTGGTTTTTGAGCACCTTATCAAAAGCTCATTGGTGTCAGGACACCTGATCAACTCATCCTGAGTGGATTCCTACCAAGGGTGGTAGAAGAGTGGATGTACCCAGGTTTTTGGGGAACCACTATATTTCCTTGTGTCTTCTGGTTTGTTTGTGTGATTTGTCTGCTGTGTGCTGTGCTCTTTACTTCTTGGTTTTTAACTTCTTACTAGCACTCTACACTATATCATAAATTGAATTTTATATGTGCTCTTTATTTCAACTGTGAAAAATTATTTTAAAATACTCTATTCACCCCCCCTCTAGAGTTGAGATAGATCTTACCCTCACTTTCAATTGGTATCAGAGCCAGGTTGGTTGCTCATACAGGCTAACACCTGAACCAAAAGATCCTTGATAAGATCAATCTCTTAAGAGGATTATTTTCTATACATCTATCTATTTATTTAAAGACATGGCATAGAACAAAGATTATGCAAGCACCAGACCACCAGTGTGCAACCTTTCCAAGTTTGCACTCTGGAAGGCAAGGATTAGATTATACATGAATTCTATTGATGAAGATATTTTCAATTCAGTCTTGACAGTTTGTCCAAGTCCACCAGCAAGCTCAAGCACAAATGCTGTTCCACCTCCCTCAGGAACAGATGCAGACATAAAGAAATGGAAAACTGCAGATGCAAAGGCCATGAACATCTTAGCTCAGACAATGTCTGATGAGATATTTCAGAAAGTAGCTGACTGCAACTCAGCCAAAGGAATTTGGGACAAGCTCTCTGAAATTGTCTCAGGGTCTGCTGATGAAAGGAAAGATAGAAGATCTCATCTGATAAGCCAATATGAGAACTTCAAAAAGGGAGAAGCTGAATCAGTGGCTGACATGTACAATAGACTAAGTCTAATTGTCAATGAGTTAAAAACCCTGGACAAAGAAATCTCACTGACTGAGCTGAATGACAAAATCCTGATGTGCTTCCCCAGCACTTGGGATTCAAGAATCTGGCCAATCAAAGATGCTAGAAGTCTAAATGAGATTACCACTGAAGCTCTCCTGGGCAAGCTCAAATCCTATGAGCTGCTCATTAAAAATAGAGAAGAAGAACAAAAGGCTACTTCTCCAGCCACAAGGAAAGAAAAGACCATAGCCTTCAAAGCTGCAGAAGAGGAGCCTGAAGATAAAGCTACAGGAAATGATGAGCTCATAAGTCTACTGGCCAAAAGATTCTACAAGATGGCCAGAAAAGACTTCAGAAAGAGACCATACAAGGGTCATGATAAACCAAGGTATGATAAATCAAATAACAATAAAGAAATTATATGCTTTGGTTGCAGGAAACCAGGCCACATTGTGCCTGACTGTCCAGAAAACAAGAATAAGGACAAGAAGGAAAGAAGAGAAAGAAGAAAAGAAAAGGATTACAAGAAGAACAGCTCAGACAAAGCCTCCTCCAGCAAGAACAAACATACAAGGAAGGGCTTTGTTGCTGAGACATGGAGTGAGACTGAAGAGGAATCTGAAGCCTCATCCAGTTCCAGTGATGATGAGGATGATGCAGATGAAAAAGAATTTTGCATGATGGCTATCAATGCCTCACAGCAAAACTCTGATGAAGAATTAGAATCAGATTCAGAAACTCAACCAGATGAAGATCAGGTAATCAACTCTTTTGATTTTAATTCTGAGGACTTCAAAAATGAATTTAAGACACTATGCCTAGATTTATTAAAATCTGAGAAGGAGATAATCTCTCTCAGGAATCAATTATCTGAGCATAGTGTCCTAAACTCAAAGAACCTCAAACTCTCTGAGGAGTTAGAATGCTGTAGGGAGGAGATAGCTTCACTGAAAAGTGAACTATCAAAGGCCAAAAAGTTTGAAGAATCCCTAAATGGGAGAAGTATCAGACTGATGGACATCACAAGCACAGTGAACTCTAGATTTAATAGCACACTGGGCTTGGGTGCCTCATCCAGCCAACCTATAATATTATCAACTCCAATCAAATTTGTCTCTGACAAAGGAAAGGGAGTAATAGAGGTAGCTAGGAAGAATGCAGATCTATCAGAGAAAAATTCAGTTCAACAGATGGCGTCGAGCAGAGCTCGACGATCGTCTAACAGAGCTCGACGATCTAACCACAGATCGTCGACCTCAGCTCGACGATATCCAAACTCTGAACTTCAGTATAATCGATCTTCGAACAGAGATCGACGATCTGACCCAAGATCGTCGACCTCAGTTCGACGATCGTCGAACAGAAATCAGGACTGTGAACATTCCTTCAATGGCACATCTAGATTCAATCCTAGAAGTCCCACATCCCAAGGCTTTAATCCCTATACTTAATGGATAGTACCTCCTAGGAGATACCATCCTGAAGGTTATAAGGATCAACCTGGGATGTCTTTTATTTCAGAATTCAAGGGATATCAACCTAGGCCCAAGGTTAACTGGGTCAAAAACAAATAAGCTTTTTCTTGTGCAGGTGAAGACCTATCCAGCATCAAACCATCAATGGTATCTGGATAGTGGGTGCTCAAAGCACATGACAGGGGACAAGGACAACTTCACTTCCTTCAAAGCCAAGCTTGGACCCAAAGTAATTTTTGGAGACTCAAGCTTTGGAACTACAAAAGGATATGGTGCAGTCCAAATTGGCTCAGTCACTTTCAAGAAGGTGGCATATGTTAAAGGACTCAAGCACAACTTGATAAGTATCAGTCAACTTTGTGATGAAGGATATCAAGTGACATTCAACAAAGCCATATGCAAGGTCAAGTCAGAGGACAACACAACTGTGTTGACAGGTAACAGAAGTGGTAACATTTACTTAGTGGATTTTCATTCACCTGTAGTAGATATTTGCCTGTTCAATTCCATTTCAAAATCTAATATTTTATGGCATAAGAGACTAGGGCATATTAACCTTAGAACCATTGCTAGGCTATCCAAAGACAACCTTGTTAGAGGACTACCTTCTGGTCCCTACAAGAAGGAAGGACTTTGCAAGGCTTGTCAATTAGGCAAGCAAACTAAAAGTAGTTTTAAATCAATTAATAAGAGTGATTCACCTAGGATTTTGTACCTGTTGCACATGGATCTTTTTGGACCCATATCTGTACAAAGCCTAGGAGGGAAATCCTATACTTTAGTGGTTGTAGATGACTTCTCAAGATTCACTTGGGTATTTTTTCTGAGGAAGAAGTCTGATAACTTCAAGTGTTTGACAGATTTTCTCAAATGCATTCAGATTGAGTTCAACACTCACATTGCCCTGATCAGAAGTGATCATGGGATAGAGTTTGATTCTCTTCTCATGCAAGAGTTCTGTCAAAGTGAAGGGATCAGGCACACTTTCTCAGCTCCTAGAACTCCTCAACAAAATGGGGTAGCTGAAAGGAAAAATAGAACACTCATTGAATCTGCAACTACATTATTGGCAGATGCTCACCTACCTCTATCCTTTTGGGCTGAGGCAGTGAACACCTCCAACTATGTGTTGAACAGAAGCCTGATACACAAACTGAAGGGCAAGACTCCCTATGAATTGCTTAAAGGGAAGAAACCTAAAATAGGCTATTTTAAAGTTTTTGGTTGCACTTGTTTTATTCATAATAATGACAAGAAATATCTAGCAAAATTCCAAGCTAAAGCTGATGAAGGAGTGTTTCTGGGATACTCCATGATCAGCAAGGCTTATAGGGTTTATAATAAATCTTCCTGTAAAATTGAAGAATCTGTTCATATTATTTTTGATGAAGCTAACATGTCTTTCAAGGAGAAGAATGCTTCTACCATAGAACCTTTGCAGGTACATTCTCTAGCTGAAGGCTTGAACAAATTGCAAGTTGCTGAAAAGAATGAGAGCAGTGATGATGAAGAAGAAGTTCAACATCTGGAAGAAAATCACCTTGAAGAGCCAGCTGTTGTTCCACAAGAGGAAACAACAACACAGGTTGGTGAACCATCAACACCCCCTGTTGATCTAGTAACAACAAGAAACCATCCAATCTCTCAAGTAATTGGAGACATCTCAGCTGGTGTGCAAACTAGAAATCAGGTCAACCAGAACCTGATGCACACTTGCTTCCTCTCTCAAATTGAGCCTCAATCCATTCAAGATGCAGAGCAAGATCCACACTGGATCATTGCAATGCAAGAGGAGTTGCATCAATTTGAAAGGAACAAGGTTTGGGAACTAGTGCCTAAGCCAAAGGATCATCCCATTGTTGGAACAAAGTGGGTATTCAGGAACAAGCTGGATGATCAAGGAGTTATAGTCAGAAACAAGGCAAGGCTAGTTGCTCAAGGGTACTCTCAACAAGAAGGAATAGACTATGATCAGACCTTTGCACCAGTTGCAAGGTTAGAAGCCATCAGAATATTCCTAGCCTATGCTGCTCACAAAGGTTTCAAAGTGTACCAAATGGATGTAAAGAGTGCATTTCTCAATGGGGACATCAAAGAGGAAGTCTATGTTAGACAACCTCCAGGTTTTATCTCTCTAACTCACCCTGATTATGTTTACAAATTGCATAAAGCATTATATGGTCTCAAGCAAGCTCCTAGAGCATGGTATGAGACCCTAGCATGCTTTCTTCTGGAAAATGATTTTGTTAGGGGGAGAGTAGACCAAACTCTTTTTATTAGAACCCATAAGTCCCATACCCTACTAGTGCAAATTTATATAGATGACATTATATTTGGTTCTACTGATTCAAACTTGTGCAAAAAGTTTTCCAAGCTTATGCATTCTAAATTTGAAATGAGTAGCATGGGTGAGCTGTCCTTCTTCTTAGGACTGCAAGTCAAGCAACATGCTGAAGGCATATTTATTTCTCAAACCAAGTATGCAAAAGAATTGGTTAAGAAATTTGGTATGTCTGATGCATCATGTATGAAAACACCCATGCCCTCAAATGCTGTAATAGATGCTGATGAACATGGGAAACCTGTTGATCAGACAACATATAGAGCAATAATTGGCTCTTTATTGTACCTTACAGCTAGTAGGCCTGATATAATGTTTGCTACATGTATTTGTGCTAGATTCCAAGTTAGCCCTAGAGAGTCACACTTAATCTTAGTTAAGAGGATTCTTAGGTATGTTAAAAGTTGTCCAAATCTAGGTCTCTGGTATCCAAAAGATTCAGCATTTGATTTAACTGGATTTTCAGATGCTGATTATGCTGGATGCAGAATAGACAGGAAAAGCACCAGTGGAACTTGTCAGTTCCTTGGTGATAGACTTGTCTCTTGGTTTTGTAAGAAACAAACATCTGTGTCAACTTCAACTGCTGAAGCTGAGTATATGGCTGCAGGCAGTTGTTGCTCACAAATATTGTGGATACAAAATCAGCTTCTAGACTATGGTTACAACTTAGAGAAGTCAAAAATTTTCTGTGATAATACTAGTGCTATCTCTATAGCACAAAATCCAGTCCTCCATAGTAGGACAAAACACATAGAAATTAGGCATCACTTTCTGAGAGATAATGTAGAGAAAAATAAAATTGAACTTCAATATATCCCAACTGATTTGCAAAGGGGAGATATTTTCACCAAGCCTTTGGATGAAAAGAAACACAGCTTCTTCCTAAATCAGTTAGGCATGTTAGATGGAGGAAGCCTAAACTAAAGTACAAGTTTTTGAAAAGCTAAAACAGACCAAGACTAGGCTAAAAATCAATTCTTTTTGTGTCTGTAGAACAAGTTTTGTCTCTGAACTGCGCTCGACGTTTTCCCAGAAATCGTCGAACGAAGATCGACGACTTTCAAAAAATCGTCGACCAAAGATCGACGTTCCCGAAGTCGTCGATCTGAGTTCAGAGTCTTCGCTAGATCTAGGCTTTTTCTCCTTCTGTTCAGAGGCCGTCGAGCGGAGCTCGACGCTTTTCAACATCGTCGAACGGAGATCGACGATATTGACGTCTCTTCAGATTCGTTCTGCAGCCCAAATCGTCGAGCTGAGTTCGACGCTTCTTCGAACTGAGCTCCACGATTTTCCTTTTTCGTGTCGAACCCTAATATAAAATCATTTTTTGGCCGCCGCTCGTCGTTTACGCCTTCATACTCTCTGCAAATTCTTTTTCCCTCCAAACCTTCTACACTTGGTCGCGTTTGTTAAATCTTTGCAGGTACAGATGGCTTCAACTGTTGCCGCCCTTTCGAAGATGAAATTTGACACCGGATTTGATATCGATATAAGCTCATTTGATGGAAGCGATCAGCGCTTCAAGGATATTCTCAATCTGTTCAGAGATCAATAACTGTTGGAAATAATGACTTCCAGAATGAAGATCGCTTCAGATGAAATAAAAGAATGGTGCTATTCAGCGACAGATGAGAATGAGAATTCTGTCGTCGGCCTCATAAAAGGGACCCAGGTACAACTGTCCCCGGCTCTCTTAACTGAAGTGTTTCATCTCAGTTCTGGAGAAGATTCCATCGAGTTATCTGAAGAAGAATATGATTCCATGCTTGATCGAATGGGTCACAATGCTGTGAATCCTAATAAACTGCTGAAGAAGAATCTGTCATTGGAATTTCAGTTTTTGGCTGATGTAGTTGGGAAAGTGCTGCTGGCCAAGCACTCTGCCCATGATACAATTTCAAGATATCAGTTTTGTCTGATGGGAGCTCTGCTGGATAAGAAACATCTGAACTGGGGATCAATTTTCTTCAATCTGATTAAGAAAAAGCTGAATAAGACTGCTGTCAGCTTTGGGAGAATTCTAGGGGTCTATCTGCATTTCAGATGCCCTGAGTTGCTAACCTCTTCTGGGATGTTCATTAATGCATCCAAGAGGCTCTCCTGTGCCCTTTTTGGCAAATGGGACAGGCAGATCATCAATCCCTCCAGAGCTGCTGCATCGACTCCTACTTCAGGCACAAGGACTGTCTTAGTCACTCCACCTCTGGTCTCTGCACCAGCAGAAGGGTTGCCTGCTCCTCCTCCTCCTCCAGCTGTCTCTACCCAGCCATTTCATCCTCACCTCCAATCTCTACCATAGCCATATCTTCCCCAATTACCATTTCTTCACCAGTTTCATCCCCTCCAACAACTACCTCTGAGGTATTCCTTCCTCTCTTCTCTTACCCATCCTTTACCACTCCACCATATTCTCTTTTAGATGAATCCTTTATGGATGATTCTCATCCTTCCTCTCCTCCTGAGCCTCCCTCTACCTCCTCATTCCAACAAATGATGGAAGACATTTTCTCTCAACCTATCTTCAATCCTTCTCTTACCCCTTCTATCTCCACCTCACCTCATTCTATCTCCTCCTTTCGTATATCAGAACCATCCATTCCCTCACCTCCTATCTCCTCTTTCCCCATGCCACCAGCTCCAGCCAACATCCTTCCATCAACCTTCTCTCCTACCTCTGCTCAAGCCCCTCTTGAGCATATAGACCTATCAGCCCTGGCTGACAGGTTATATGAGCTGTTAGCTCCAAAGCTAACCTCATTACTGGAGACCACTCTGGCTCCACTCCTGACCCATGTCAAGGAGCTGTCTTCCAAGCTATCATCTTTCATTCCCTCTCAGGCAACTTCATCTTCTGGGTGCTTTGATTCACTTATCTCTGAACCAAGGCAGGGGGAGATGCCATATGAAGTAGTTTTTGCAATGAACCTCCAGAGCCTGCTCTCCAAGTTTAATGCTGGATACTTCAGATTCCTGCCAGTTCCTCATACTGAAGATCTGTCTAAGGCCATTGTGCCTATTTCTGTCTGTAATCCCAGCCAAATTGAAGCATATATAAATTCTTGGAAGGCTGTGGATGTTGTTATGTCCATCTCTGATGCTGCTACTAAGGCCATTGTGCCTCTTGTTGATGATGCTGCTACTGCTGTTGTAGATATTTCTGCTGATATTGCTGTTGATTTTGATATGCTTGTTGATACTTCTGCTGCTGATTCTGTTTGCTCTGCTGCTGCTCCCTCTCCTCCTGCTCCTGCTGTTTCTGCAAAGCTTAAAGCTCAAGAAGAGTATATCAGAAGAATTGATGATCTGTATGATCAACCTCAGAGTTCTGAGAGTGATCAGTACAGGACAGATTCTGATGATTCTGCTAGCACTATTGCCAAGAAAAGGAAGGCCAAAAGCAAGGCCATGATGTCTGTTTCCCCAGCTCAAGCAAAGGATTCTAATGATACTCCCTACTATATTTTGCATGACTGCCCCTTATCTGAGCCTTGGATGCAGTACTCCAAGAACCAATTAAAGGCTATGAAGAAGAAGAGGAAGCTAGACAAGTATGAAAAAGGATCTTCTCAGTATCAGCCTCCTCCTCCTCCTCCTCCAGATTCTGGTTCAGGCTCAGCCCCTCAAGCTCCAGTTTCCAGACACAGTTCTTCCCAGTCCTATCAGAGATCCTATCAAAGGGGACAGCATCAAAGGGGATATCAATCCAGAAGAGATCAATATAGAGGAAGCCAGAGAGGGCACAGATTTCATCAAAGGGAAGGACAAGGCCATACTGATTCTACTTCAGGTCCTTTTCCCTATAAGCTAAAAGATACTGTTGTCTCCAGGACTCCTCCTACTGATTCTGAAACCATCAACAGATATGAACCTCCTGTTCGATTTGAGGATCCTGAGAACAACCCTGTGTCCTGGACAGCTAGAATGAAAGAATTGGCTGCCCTTGATCAAATGAAAAAGGCCAGAGAACAAGGCAAGGATACTTCCAACATAACTACTTTATCAGAGCAGAGAAAGAAAGAACTAGAGAGATATGCATCAAGGAAATTCTTTAATCCAGAAGACTATATGAAGCTGCACCCTGAGGCTGTTGTTCCAAGGCCCAAATCTCAAACTTCCTTAGGTGCAGAAGATGATAGAAGATCCAAGAAAGAAGCCCTAAATCCCAACAGAGAAATTTTGTTTAAAAAGGGAACTGAAAAGAAGTGAACTGTGTAAGCTGAACATCATTCTCCCTTGGATATTTGCCGTCTTTTTATCTGTGATCTGCATTGCTGCTATATATCTCCTCTGCAGTATTGATTTAGCTTTTGTGTTGATGTATGCTTATTTATTTCCTATTTTTGTCTGTAAATAGTAATCCTAACCCAAATAGGGGGAGATTGTTGGAACACCCTATTACTAATTTGGGCAAGGATCACTATGTTTCTCTTAGGAAACCAGGTTGACCTAGTTGTATAGTGTAAAGGTCAACATTAGAATGAGTCTAGGGCTTAGAACTTAGGTTTGAAGCTGCCCCCAAGGACCATTCAAGCTCAGGATTTCAAGCTAAGTAAAGAGATAAAAATAGTCGAACGACGGTCGACTATCGTCGAGCTCAGGTCGACGATCGTCGAGCTTAGGTCGACTACTTATGTCCTCAGCCTTCTGCTTGTTGCTGGCTTCGGTCGACTATCGTCGAGCTTCAGTCCGACGATCGTCGAGCTTTGGTCGACGATCTTTGGCTGTGCTTGGGTCGACTATTTCTGGGAAAGTTTAGGTCGACGATCTCTGTTTGCTTCAGGTCGACGATCTCTGTTTGCTTCAGGTCGACGTTTTCTGTTGAAGTCTAGGTCAACGATCTCTGTCTTAATCAGATCGACTATTTCTGCCAGACCAAGAACTTAGATAGTCGATCTCAGATCAAAGTTTTCTGTCTACTACTTATCTTCAATATCTCTGAGCTCAGGTCGACGATCTTCGAGCTCAGATCGACGTTTTCTGTCAGAATGATCTATTCCTTCTCTGAGCTCTGGTCGACGATCGTGGAGCTCAGATCGACGTTTATTTTGAGAGATCGACGTTCTTAAGGATTCAAATGCTGCCGGTCTTTGGAATGTTTTTTTCTCAGCATTTAATTTCAAGAAGATTTGCCAGCCGTTTTCATTTATTCTGGAACAAGTTTCAAGGAATTATTCAGGAATGTTTCATTGGACTTTCCTCTAGAAGACAAATCCTTTATGGAAGGCATTTAATGTCTGATAACGGCTATCTTGGAAGAATTATATTCAGAGAATAAGATCGTCTTCTCCAACACTACTCTCCAAGAGAATTAATCTAGAGTCAATACACGATAGAATCAAGAGACACACACTGTTACAGAAGAACAAGAAGAATTAAGCTGTGAAAGATAACCATCCTCTTGCTTACAGAAAAGTGATCAAAGCCTCATCTCAAAGAACTCCAGACACCTCATCTTTCAGCCTCTTTGCTGAAACAATTCTTTGCTGGAGATCTAAAGATCTGAAGACCTATCACCCTAGAGCAAAGCTTCCATTCCTGATTCATTCAACATCTCAGGGGGAGCCTTGACAACAAAAGATCCACTAGTCTTCTCTCATTTGATTTGAGAACAGAGAAGACAACCTCACCTCTTTACCTTTTTCTTTTTCCTGCTGTAAAGGGTTCTTGAACTCCCTTCAAAAGTTCTGTCTGGTTCTGAGAGCCTTGTCAAAACTCAGTGGTGGCAAGACACCTTATCAAAAAATCCAGTTTTGGTTTTTGAGCACCTTATCAAAAGCTCATTGGTGTCAGGACACCTGATCAACTCATCCTGAGTGGATTCCTACCAAGGGTGGTAGAAGAGTGGATGTACCCAGGTTTTTGGGGAACCACTATATTTCCTTGTGTCTTCTGGTTTGTTTGTGTGATTTGTCTGCTGTGTGCTGTGCTCTTAACTTCTTGGTTTTTAACTTCTTACTAGCACTCTACACTATATCATAAATTGAATTTTATATGTGCTGTTTATTTCAACTGTGAAAAATTATTTTAAAATACTCTATTCACCCCCCCTCTAGAGTTGAGATAGATCTTACCCTCACTTTCAAATTCAACCATTGTATCTGGAAGGTACTACCCTGCGGTAGAGGTACCACTAGTGGTAGTATGCTATGTGTCATGAAGCGTTGAGGCAGTCATTAGGCGGCAAAGCGGCGTTGGATAATGCCACAACCAACGCCTAAGCTACCACACGATGGTTGAGAGTTACCACGTGACGTTAGCTATTTAAAATTGTGAGCTCAATTGAATCATGGCCATCCATTCCTTTTGAGATTGTGATCATGTGGCAAGGGGAAACCCATGTGGTTTAACCCGAGGAGAGGGGGAGAGAATATTCACTTCATCTCTTTCACTATCTTTCTTCAAGTTCATATCTCTCTCACTCTCTCTCTTCAAGTGTGAGGAATAAGATGAAAGATGGAAGGAAAGTAAGGAGAAAGGTTATTCTAGCCTTTGGAAAAGCCCTAAGAAGCGTCCATGTTGTTGGATTTGCAAGCTAAAGCTGGATCTGCAGAGGGGAAACATTGCAGGCATTTCCATCCAGATCGAGTTTGTGTTTATGTCTCTAAGAAGATCTACAAGGGTAACAATTTTCTTCTTGGACATGTGAAGTCCTTAATTTGGCATAGTTACATGAAGTCCCCCACTAATTAGTCGAGAGGGAAAGGATTTCCAATGGGTTGATCGATGTTATCCCCGGTAATTTCTTTGAATATAGAATCTGAAATCAATTTACATAATAGGCATGCTATAAGAAGCTCATCTGAACGGGTTGGTCTGGATTAGAGATGGTTATCTTGTTGATTTGCATGCCAGAGAAGACTCTATAGTTAAACGTGTAGTTTACGAAGTCATGGTGGGTTCACATTGCTACAGTGAGAGTATTGGAGCTGGTCTCTGGTAAAACACTCAAATTTGGGGAAGAAATGGTGTTCTGTCCCCTACCACGTGGCAGTAGAGATACTGTTGGTGGTAATTCCTAGAGAGCTATTGATTGTGGTTACAAAGCCTGTGTCTATGAGACAAGGTGGGTAACATGTTAAGCTGAGAGCCTAGATTGCCTAGCTATTATGGCCATCAAAGTAAGCCTTAGACATAACTCAGTTATGTATATTATGTACGGGAATTGAGAAGTTGACTCGCGTCTTGTCGACCACTGTGTTTAGGGCGATTTGAGCAATAGAAAAGGACTGATCAACACCGCTCTATACGGCTTGAATAGTTGGCCTAAAGTAATTAGTGCGGTCGGGGGAGTAGGATAGGGTCATTGGCTTTAAGTGTGACCAAAAATGCTCAATGTTGGACCATCAAGTCCTGGACTGTAGATGATTGTGTGCCTGGGAAAGTCTAGAGCCCCAAAATTTTACCCTAAGAGCACGGGATGTGTGGACTTTTGTGCCAATATCTGCGATGGTTGATATATATCTATATTTCCATTCTGCTAATTGTAGGGAAGGAATTTTGCAGCTCCGAGTAGGTGGTGCGATCGTTATAAATTAGTCAGCTAAAGCTGACCGTTACCTTATTTTGCCACATCTTGGTGGGTCTTGTTTGTGCAGGTACTAGAGAGCCAAGTGGAGTGTAGTGAGCTGAAGTCCCTTATGCTGTGTTGGCTAGCCCCCGAAGGCCCAAAGGAAAATCTTTTACTATTTTCATGTATGGTTGGACTGTGTGTCGATGTATGTAATATACTTTTGTGAAGAGAATAATTGTAATGCCTTAAGGCAAAAACACTTTGTGTATTTTATATATATCATTCCTACAGTTTGATAGTGGGCATTCCTGGTGTTGGGTTTTATTATTGGAACCGACGGTTCACATATCCTTAGTTTGATAATATCAATTCTCATGTTGTATTTGATCATATCTTTGTGTTTTGTAGGGTGTGTAGGTTTACAGGTTCAAGAAATACAAGGAGCTCTACTCTGGAACCTACCGTCGAGCGGTAGTAGTTACCGTTGGGCGGTAGTTTGAATAAAATGGACATGGCACTCAGGTTTCTACCGTGTCGCGCTAGATCGGGGAATTAATTCAGATAGATGCTCGGAAAGCTACCGCAAGGCAATAGCAGTATACTGCACTGCGATATCCACTCAATGATAATTGAGACGGATTTGTCGAGATGCCTGGCTACCGCATGGCATTACCTTCCTACCGTATCGCACTAGCATTAGAAAAAGGAAAATATTCGTTTTGAATATTTTTCTCCATATTTGGAGGATAGCTGTCAATATTAAGCACGTGAACCTACCACTGGGAGCTAGCATTACCACCTGCGGTAGCCTATTTTTACAAAGACATATAAAAAGGCGCGTCATTTTCTGTGTTCCTTAATCTAGACAAAAATAAAGAGAGCTCCGTGATTCCTAGGGATGGCCGCCTCACTGTGGTACATTCCACCGTCTTTGTCGAAGGAAAAAAAAAACCTCCTCCCTCCCTTTTACCCACGAAGAACTCCGGCGAGTCAAGGACTACAACGACTACAAAGAGTCGACCAATTGCGAGCACACAAAGATCTCAAGTACCGGCCAAAAATCGCTCAATGGAGGAATCGTCAAGAGGGAGATTAAATCTTAAATCTTTTGAACTTTTATTGTATTCTTTTCTTTTCTCTATATTCTTATGGTGAAGGAAATCGACCGAGGAAGGTTGTCGAAATCCGGGGAGAATTCCGTGAGAAATCGTCTCGGGGAGGGGACATCTAGATGTGGTGATCTAGCAGGGCTCTAAGATCCTTCCTTGTGTGGAGGTGAAGAGCTGACTCGAATACCTTTCTTAGAGGGAAAGGGAGAGAGCCAACCGGTCCGTGGAGTGGGTCGGTATAGAAAACAAAAAGCTTTTTCGTTCACCGCCTTCGATCTCCGGCGTCATAGAGATCAATATTTTGTAATTGTTAAAACAGTTGTTGATTTAGTTTTGCAATGAAATTCATCTTCTACTTCTTTACTTACGTGTATTGTTTTGATGGTTAGTTTGTGATTTCTAAAAGGGTGCAAAGGTCCCCAAGGAGGAATCTGCCCAGAAAAATGAGTTATGTGGTATACCGCCACGTGCTTGCTACCTAGCACCATGCGGTAGCTTCCAGAACTTGTTTTCCTAGTTCGAAATATTTAAAATTTTTTGATAAACAACGTTAAACCTTATTTACCCCCCCTACGGTTGGCCACTAGATCCAACAAGTGGTATAAGAGGAAGGTTACTTCAAAAGTCTTAAAACCTTAAGTAAGATGGCCAATGCGATTCACGCATTTCCTGAGGGACAGGGTATGAGTAGACCCCCACTGTTCATGGGGAATGACTACAGTCATTGGAGAACACAAATGAAATTTTTTTTGATGACACAAAGAATGGACGTGTGGGCCATGATTGAGAAAAAATACACTGCACCCACTACCACTATGGGTGATATTGTCTTAGTCAAACCACACGATAAATGGGATGACACTGACATGCTCAGATGCACGAACAATGCGAAGGCTATGAACTCTTTATTTTGCGCATTGAACAAAACGGAATTTAATAGAATTTTAAACTGTGAAACTGCATATGATTCATGGCGTCTACTTGAGCTTACTCACAAAGGTACCTCGCAGGTGAAGGAGTCGAAGTTATTCTCACTCGAATCTGAATATGAACAATTCCGGATGGAGATTGACGAGGAAGTGGACAACATGTATACATGCTTCACCAAGATTGTCAATGCCTCAAGATCCCTTGGGAACAGCTAATCAAATGGAGATCTGGTGAGGAAGATCCTGCGATCTTTTCCTCCTTGCTTCAACCCGAAGGTGACTGCAATTGCTGAATCACATCTTATTTGTGTTAACATATCTATTTTGCGGAAGGCGGTGCGAGAGACTACGCAGGTGATTGCGGCGGATAAGGTACAAATTGATGGTTGGTTGACAATTAAGGTCAATCCCATTCGTATTAAAGACTCGGAAGTCAAGCAACTTCGGAATAAGTCTATCATGATGGTAAAGGTCCGTTGGCACAATTGTGGCCGAGAGGAGCTGTCATGGGAGCGGGGACAAACCATGAAGGCGGAGTTCCCCGAGCTTTTCGTTTGAGGTATACTTTCATAGTATTGATACTATTTTATTTTCTTGCAATATGTAATTTCGGGATGAAATTCTTTAAGTGGGGGAGATTTGTAAAACCCCAAGTTTCTATAGGCAGGAAAAGAGGGTTTCGCGCGGTGGTAGACCAATACCGCGCCGCAGTAGAGCCAGGCATCAAGTAAGGCTAGTTGACTTAACGCTTTGGTTGTCATGCCACAGTAGGCGGATAGCGCATAGCGGTAGCTACAGGCGTTAAGAGCGCTGCTTGAGGCGAGGTGACTCAACGCCTAATCTACCGCATAGCGGTATGTTGTTATCGCATTGTGCTAGCCAATTTATTGGTCGAGCTCTCGGGAAGTTATCGCACTGCTTTATTGATACCGCATGCGGTAGCTTGGCAATTTATTTGTCAAAGCTCTCGGGTTTCTACCGCGCGACAGTAGTAACTATCGTGCGGCGATAGCAGGAGAGGTTGTGTCATAACTGTCCCCAACTACCATTAGGCGTTAGTATCCTATCACGTGGCGATAGCGAAGCTATAACGTCATGGCCACGTGTTGGCCTGTGGTTTGAGGGCATGGGCTGTGGAACATGAAATTAGGCATTGAATGACGGTACCGCACAATGGTAGCTAGTTATCGCGTGGCGGTAGCTCTGTTTATAGTGTTGGTTTGCCCGTTTTCACTTCATTCTTTTTGAGTCTGGGAACCTTGGGTTGGACGCCAGAAGGAGGAGAGGCAGCACTGGATGTGTCTGAGAACCTTGGGTTTGATGCCAGAAGGAGGAGAGGTAGCAGCGGAGAGAGGAGATCTCGTCACCATTTGAGATTCGGAGCTCGGATTCGCGAGGCGAGTTTAGATCTACAGAGGGAAAGCCGAAGCGGTTTTTGTTATCCTGCTTGAATCTCTTCTATGGCTCCAAAGCGGACTTCTAGGGTAACGATCCTCTTCCTTGGACATGTGATGTCCTTCTTTTGGCATTAGAGGGTAGACACTCCACGAAAACGTGAAAGTGGTTCTCCTGACGGGTAGATCTGTGTATCCCTGTTAGTTATGCATTTAGATCCAGAATCAAAGTTTGGAATAAGCATGCTATGTGAAGCCCATCTAGATAGGTTGGTCTAGATTGGTGATGTTTGTGTGTTTTGTATGCCGGAGAAGACTACATGGTTATCGCATAAATTTCGGAGTCGCGGGGTGTGTTGAGGCCTGTTTCTTGGAAACTTTGTGGCCATTTGCTGAAGCCTGTCTCTGGGATACCTGTGGGCTATTTTGTGAGGCATGTCGGGTGAGACCTTGGGGCCATGGGTCTGTCTCTCGAATACCTGGGGGCCATTTTGTGGAGGATGAGCTTAATTTGCTCATCTTTGATAACTGTGAGTGCTAGTATAAGATCCTAACAGAGTTATGGATCATACGGAAAAGGGAAAGGGGATGCTGACCCACTCCAGGCATGCGAGCTGGAATATTCAGCACTGGATGTGGCTTAATTGTACCTTCCTCTGTGCCGGTCAACTTGGAGTGAGTCAAAGTATGAATTTTAAGTCACCATGTCTTTATCGTAGCATAGAGGCATTGTCTCCAGGTTTGGCCCTATGAGACTAAAAGCTCAAATGTTTTTGACCATCACAGACAATGGTGGTACAACCCTTGTTGTCTTGTGTACCAAAAAAGTGCCCTGAGTGCACGGGGCATTTGCGCCAACGTCTGTGGTGAATGGTGCTTAAGTTGCAGGTTTTGATTGCCAATATATGATTATACTAATGCCTGTAAGGAAGGAACATCGCCACCCCGAATGAGGGGTTTTGTCGTTATAATTTGGTCAGCCAATGCTGACCGTTGTGTTTGTTTGCCACCATGCGGTGGACTTTTTTGTGAAGGTGCTGCCGAGCAAGGCAGGAAATAGCGGGCTGGAGCCTAGAATTGCTAAGTTGGCCCTTGAAGGCCAAAGAGAATTACTGTAACATCCCCCAGATAGCTATACCACCCAGGTGAATTTGTCATGATAAGGTCATGACTAGGCCCTGGTAATGTAAGGACTCCTTTAACTTAGGAAAAAATTAGGGTTGAAAGCACCTTGGTCTGCAAATAGTAAATTGCAGATACCCTATCTAGGGTTTGACCTAGGGGCCTTAACTTGACCAAGTGACCCCACCACAACATTCCTAGGCCATTTAGGAGCCCATGGGGGACATTCAGAACCCATTGGGGCCTGTCAAACAGGTCCAGTTGACCAAAGTCAACCCTAGCCCTAATTGGGTCAAAATGGTCATCTCTCTAGAAATTGACCTAACAAATCATCAACATGTGAAATTGATCTCACTTCTAGGTCTAAAACATGATAAGAGACCAACTGGGCCAAAAATCCCCACCCTAGGGCCTCCACATGGCCAAATGACCAAAATACCCCTTTTAGGTCAAAATGGCAATTCTTCACTAAGTGCCCTAATTGACTACCACCATATTAAATTGACTTTACCTATAGTGTTATAATATCATAGGGGACCCAGTGGAGCAAAAAGCCCCATGACTAGGTCAACCCTAGGGCTCAATTTGACCAAAAGGCAACTTTGCCCAAATTGGGTCAAATCACCTAACCTAGCCCAATTCCCTTGGGCTAGACCCAAATGGGGTGGCCAACTAGCCTAATTGATTAATAATTAAGATGGGGAGAGAATGAGAATTCGGCCATGGTGAGTAGGAGAGAGAAAATTCAATTTTTGGAGGAGAGAGAAGGTGGTGTTCATGGCCATTAAGGGGATACACCCCTTTGAATCCCCCATTGATGGCTCCATTCATCTCCCCTGATGAATTAGAGGGAATTCCAGGAGTTTCCTGGAGGAATTGAAGGCAGGGGGAGGTATAAGGGTGGCCGGCCATGGGGGAGAGGAGGGGTCACATGGTGCCTCTTAATGGAGCCCTCCTCCCCTTAAATTAAGGCCACCATCAGCTTTAGAGGGGTTCAAGGATTTGGAACCCCCACTTACTTGAGTGAATTGAGTTCACTGTGCAAGGAATACAATGGCTCCCAAAGCTCCAAGGAGGAACAATGGCGGCCGCCGATCGGAGCAAGGAGAGGCTCCAAATGAGGTCCATTCCTTCTCCCCTATGCCTGTGCATAGATCTAAGATTGTAAGTTTGTGAAATCGGGCTCGAATCGAGCCCGATTTTGAGAAAAGAAAATTCCATAAAAATCGCAAATTTTGGCCCTTACGGGTTGCCGGAAAATGCCCCCTCCGGCGGCTTGGCCGCCGCCAAAGGCCGGCCACCACCTCGACGGAGGAGGTGGCGGTGGTGGTTTGCCGGGGTGGTGGCCGGATGGCCGGCAAAATGAGGAGAAAGGCCTACAGGATCGGGCAATCGGGGCCGTCTGCTCAAGGAAGAAGACGACCCCTCTGCCGCCCGATCCTGCTTTAGGATTCGTGCAAGGATTTGTAATTATCCTGATTATTATATTTTTCTGTCCTTGTATTAGGGTTGCTTTAGAAATAATTTTTAAATATATTCAGAAGCTCCTACAAAAAAAGTTGTCAACACCAATATTGTATCCCTATGAGTCTAGGAAATTTTAAAATTTGTTTCAAGTGATTTGGACCACTGGATAAACCTCAGCACTCATTTTGGTGAGGTCTATCCATAGGACTGTCCTGACCTTAGAAAAATTCCCCACTCCAATCCAGTCATCAAAATGACTTGAAATTTGGGTTGTGGCCTAATCTTACCTATATCTAGTGCTGTCCAAAATTTAGGATTTTTGGAAAACATTTTTCTAAAGTTTTTAGAAAAATTTAATAAATCATGTGTATTTTAGTTCAGTATCCTAAACACCACAAAGTTCCCCCAAATTTGGGTGGGTGGCCTTAGAGGACATAATAGGACACTGAAAAAAATTTCACCTCATTTGGAGGTGTTTTGACTACGGTTTTACTCAACCCTAGTTGGCCCCATAATGGGCTATATAGGGTAAATCACCCCCTTGGTAATTTGAGTGGTCATATCACCTCAATAGAGGCTGATATTTTGGCCACTGACTTTTTAGGGCATGACACATGATCCAAGGGAGTTTGGGGTTGTTTGGTGTAGGGTAGCCCTAGAACCCTAGGGTAGGTCCCTTAATGGGGATTTGTAGGGTTGTGAAGGTCATGGGGTAAAATGACCTTGCACTGACTTAAAATTTTGTGTAGAGGACCATAAAGCCATTATAGTTCTCTGGACAAAATCTTAGGGGATTTGGAGACAGTTAGGCCACCTAAAATCCTAACCCTAGTTTAGGGCACCAATCTTATTTTTAACTATTATGCTGACAAATGAACTTAAAATCAAATAAAATTTGGGCAAGCTGATTTTCTGGTCTAAATTGACATAATATAATTTTGTTGAGATTTTTGGTTTAATTTATACAGTACTTCATTCACAACCCTAGTTGTGCCCTAGATATTTATTTTGATTATTATGGAATTTCTGTTCACTGGAATGTTATGAAATCTTGTATTAGGTCATCTTATAGCATATTATACCTTGTGTATTTTTATTGGGAGTGTTACCTGATTATTTTGGGTACTTTCTTCTTTAACTTACCATTTGTGATATGTAGTTAAAAATACAAATAATGCCCAATTATTATTTGGAAAATTATGCAATTTGGTCAGAGGAATTTTCAAACCATGGCAGACACCCTGTAATTTTCTCTGGAGTTTTAGATAATTAAAGATAGTACCTCCTTCACTAAGCTAGGAAAATTCGTATTTTACATTAGAATAAATTCAGAGCCCAAATATTAGAGAAAAATAAGGGACTTTGTTTCTGATAGTTTTAGGTCACCATAAAGCTTCTGTAATTTTCTTGTGATTCTTGGGTACATATTTACAGTACTTGCTTTATAATATAGTAGAAGTGGCCTAAAATAGTAAATTAGGAAATATAGGCCTAACACCTCTGAAATTTCTCAAAATTTGGAATTGCTGCTTAAATGCCTCATAGGATTTTTACTGATTTTATGATGATTTATTGTTGGCTCATTAGTGCACTTCATGTTCATACTAGGGCATTGAGAGGCTTAGAATAAATAAATTAAATGCCCGATAAATAGGAAAAATTTGGAAATCTTGGACTTAGTTATATTAGGTCATGGTAGACTCCCAGTATTGATTTTTGGGCATTTGGATGAGAAAATTGGAGTACCCCCCTAACGGGAGCACCATGTAGCTTAGTGTGGTCTGCATATAGTGATAGGACTGGAGTAGGCTAGCTCAGAGGTTAAAGTCACCTAGGAGTAGAGCTACTTAATATAAAGAGGGTTTGGCTCAAGGGTAGAAATTAATAACAATAAGTGCCTTGGAAAGGAAGCTTTGGGATTCCCCCCATCATAGCTCCTAGTACCGCTGCGAGCCCTTCACCGGGTAGACCTCGGGAAGTCCAAGGTTAACCTTAAATCATAGGGATAAATGATAAAGAGTAACCCTAACAGTAGTTACACCTCACACTTACACTTGTTCACTTAGGAAGAAGAATGAATATTGATTGGTTAGAGTAGGTCCGTGGTTTAAGGGTCTGCTGGAGGTGTTAATTTGTTTGGTTTATGATTGGGGAGTCCGGGGAGCTGGATGCTCAAGGACTTGGTTGAATGAGACTCGGTGAGTCTGGGGAGTCGTGGGCTCGGGAAGTTTGGTAGCATGTAGTCTAGTGAACTGGAGACTCGGTGTTACGTAGATATGGTTATAGCTATCATGATTGCATGTGCATAAAAGTGATGGGTCATCGGTACTTGACGATCGATCACACCGTCATCAGTACGATGAATCGGTGCAGACTAGCTGGCTTGCTAGGAATAGTACGGAAACATATGAAAGGGGCTAGGCTGGGTAGTGTGATTACCAGCCTAGGAGTGGACGGCCCAACCCACTGTCTCCGTCCGGCCACGTCGGAGGCTCCTGTGGAGTTTAGCTCACTCCAAAAAAGGGGAACTAAAGGTCTGTGCGCATAGAGTCATGTGGGTGAGTTGCATTTTCCTGTGCACATCATAGCATAATTGCATGTCATAGCATAAACATTGCATATATCCCCTGACACCTGTCGTATGAAATGGTATGGGACGTTTTATACGATAGGCCCTGCAAAATGACCCCTTGGTCTATAGGGGTAATCCCTATAAATCAATGGTTATTTTCCTTTTACTTTACTTACTGTTTTATCAGTTTACTACTCTTACTATTTACTTTGATGCATTCATTTTTTCTACACTCAGTTTATTTATACCCTGTCATTCGTTATATTGTACTCCATAGGATAGTTGTCACCTGCTTGATTCCACCGTGCTTTTGGTCCTCCTCTTCACTCATTTCCGCCCGGTGCCTAGGATCCATGGGTATAGGGGTGGAGGAATGTTTGACTGAGTCTAGTTTGACTGACGGTCGTTTGACCACCATATTCTAGGTGCTCCGGATGGGAGGTAGGGGGCGGCCGCTGAAGATGTAGCACCAGAGGCCTACGATGCAGTTGGAGACAGGCAAGTGTAGTTCGGGTGGACAGGCATCCGGATCAGTGAGTGGAGCTCACTAGATTGAGTGGTTTTATATTTCTGAGCGGATTGTAGTGAGGCATTTATGTACCGGGCATAAGCCCGTATTTACTTTCTGTTTACGTACTTAGACATTATTCTGGTGATGATTTACTTACTAAATGTTTTCCTCCTTTGGTTACTGTGGACTTGAGTACTTAGCATTTTCACTCTATGTACTTTCTGGCGATGGTGATTGAGAGGGCCGGCAGGATCAGCATTTTGTGGTGTCGACCGTCCCGGAGGATGGTGTCACCGCAAAACGGCTGTTCTGGGCCTAAGACCCCGGTGGATGTTGCAAAAAAAAATGGGGTCTTACAAGTGGTATCAGAGCAAAACCTCGATCCGACAGAACGTAGTCCACAAAACCTGGGACACCACGCGCGGGCATAGTTTGAGGACAAACTAGCAGCGGAAGCAATGGTGTGCCCATGGGAGGAATCATGTGCAAGTTCCACCAATGACAAGCGTTTTAGGACGATAAACTAAATAAGATTTTCTTTGTAGGGTGCGACGAATCCTACCCCGCCGCAGGGGACACCACCGGTCCCGAATGTGGTTCCCCCTCCGCCGGCTCCGATTCCTTTGCAGCAGACAGAGTTGGGACAAGCTTTTGCGGCAATTTTGGAGGCCTTAAGGGCACAGCAGGCCCCGACTCCTCAGCCAAACCCCGGAGCAAATTGGCTGAGTGCATTCAGGGGACTTGCCCCACCATCGTATCTGGGGACGGAGAAGGCGGTGCGTACGAAGGAGTGGTTGGACATCATGTACGAGATGTTGGTGGGCATCCAATGCCAAGTAGATCATGCAGTATCTTTGGTGGTTTCATGCTTGGAGTCACATGCCAAGAGGTGGTGGAAGTCGGTGGGGACACAACATATGCTGGAGTAGAGTTGGCTGATATTACTTGGGATGAGTTAAGGGCGGCACTACTAGAGCATTTTGTGTCACAGTCGGCAAGGGATGAGCTAGAGGATAGATTCTTATAGCTGAGGCAAGGAAGCAGGACGGTGATAGAGTATCACCGAGAGTTCACACATTTGTCCCGATTTGCGGACTCGCACAAGCTGGACGAGGCGGGATACGCCAAGAGATTCTACAAGGGCCTCCGTGATGATCTGAGGCAGGCCCTTCTATTTGTATATGATGGCACCATGGCCAGGATCTTGGAGATGGCCAAGAAGCTGGAGGCAGACCAGCTTGCAGTTCAGGGCAGGAAGAGGCATGGTGATGATTCTGTGATGGGAGGAAGAAGGGACCCACAGAGGGGTCAGGTCATGGGGAGAGAAGGAACGAGGATCAGCCCCGTCAGGAGGACAGGCAGGAGCCAAGGGAGAAGGGAGTGCTGGCTCCGCAGCCATTATATGAGAGGAAGGTGCCCAGGATAGGGCAAGGACCACCCCCACCAGATGTTTGCTATTACTGCCATCAGCCTGGGCACATTCGCAGGAACTGCCCTGCGAGAAATGGGGCCGCACCTGCAGCACGGGGTGGGCCACCGACTCACCAGATGGGAGGTCGAGGACGTGGACACGGTCACGGATTTCAGGGCGGTGACCGCACGCAGGATGGGCAGCAGATGTATGCTCTGGACTTAGCACAGCCCCGACACCCGGACAGGGTGATTGCAGGTATGTGTGTAATTTTAGCTATAAAATTTGTTTCCTGCCCATAATAAGTATTGGTAGTTCTACTATACAACTCAGGTTAGAAAACTTTAGACCTAAGATATTTCCATTCAATTGGTTTAGGAATAGTGATGGTGTGCGGCAAAACTACACATACCTTGTTCGACACAGGGGCATCACATAATTTCGTGTCGGAGGAGTTCGTCAAAGATCTTGAGCAGATCCGATATTATACGGGAGTCGCTAGGAGAGTGTGTCTCCCCAATGGGAGGGAGATCCAATCCACAGAGAAATGCCTTCTGAAGGTCACTATTGACGGATTGACGCTCGAGGCTCCGACGATTATTCTGAGAATGCCGGACTTCGACCTAGTCTTGGGCATGACATGGCTGGTCTGGAATCATGCCCAGATTGATTGCCCAGCAAGGAGGGTCGTACTGCGATACGGCGACACGTACGCGACATTCGAAGGTACTACCTCGGTCTCCCGCCCCTTCCTTTCATCTATTCAGGCCGTCAAGGCCCATCTGCAGGGAGACGAGGTATATCAGGTGTTGTTCGAGATGACAAAGGAGAAGGATCAGATTGCTAGTATACCGGTGGTCCGTGACTACGCCGATGTGTTTCTGGAGAAGCTGCCAGGATTGCCTCCACACAAGGAGAAGGATTTCCAGATCCAGTTGATGCTGGGGGCTAAGCCGGTATCCAGGGCTCCCTATCGGATGGCCCCGAAGGAGTTGGCAGAGTTTCAGACTCAGCTGCAGGAGTTGGTCGAGGAGGGATTTGTTAGACCAAGTTCCTCTCCATGGGGAGCTCCGGTCTTATTCGTGAAGAAGAAGGATGGGACACTTCGCCTGTGAATCGACTATCGAGCACTAAACAGGCTGACTGTCCGGAATACCTATCCGCTCCCACGGATAGACGAGTTTTTCAACCAGCTGGAGGGAGCCAATTATTTTTCGAAGTTGGATTTGAGGTCAGGCTACTACCAGATGCGGATCCAGGAGGAGGATATCCCTGAAGACGGCCTTCAGTAGTAGATATGGCTTGTATGAGTTTACCGTGATGCCCTTCGGGCTCACGAATTCTCCGTCGGCGTTCATGAGCCTCATGAACCGGGTTTTTGAGGCCTACTTGGATGTTTTCATCATTGTATTCATAGACGACATCCTAATCTATTCGAGGACGGAGGAGGAGCATACTCGGCATCTGGCACTGACTCTGGAGAGATTGCGGGAGCATCGCCTTTATGCGAAGTTAAGTAAATGTCAGTTTTTGCTGAAGGAGGTTGCTTTCTTAGGCCACATTATCAGTGGAGCCAGGTTGGCAGTGGACCTGGCCAAGATTCAGGCAGTCAGGGACTGGCCGCCACTGAAGACGTCCACAGATGTGAGGAGCTTCTTGGGACTAGCCGGTTATTACTGGAAATTCGTGGAGGGGTTCTCTCGGATCGCCCTTCCACTCACATCCCTGATGAAGAAGGACGTGCCGTTTGTATGGACGCCGCAGTGCGAGGCAGCATTCTAGGAGCTGAAGGACCGACTTATCTCAGCCCCTATTCTGGCCCTTTCATCTGGGAAGGAAGGATTCCAAGTATACACCGACGCATCATATCAGGGGATGGGTGCGGTGCTGATGCAGAATGGGCACGTCATTGCCTACGCCTCCCGCCAGCTGAAGACTCATGAGAAGAACTACCCAGTGCACGACCTGGAGATGGGAGCAGTGGTATTCGCCCTGAAGATATGGCGACACTACCTTTACGGTGTCCACTATGATATCTACTCAGATCACAAGAACCTGAAGTACGTGGACACGTAGAAGGAGCTGAACATCAGGCAAAGGCGGTGGGTGGAGTTCCTCTCTGACAACCAGTATCAGATGCACTACCACCCAGGGAAGGCTAACGTGGTAGCGGATGCACTGAGCAGGAGAGCCGCTACAACAGGAGCAGAGCCGCAGTTGATGTCCATGGAGTTGCTGCAGAGGCTGGAGGACATGCAGATTACCACGGTATCATCGGACGACCCCAAGCTCAATGATGAGTATCTAGCAGCGATGAGCGTCACCGATGATATCAGAGACCGAGTCAGGGAGGGGCAGAGGCAGGATGTCCAGTTAGAGCTTATCTTTCAGGCCTTGGAGGCAGGCACTGCAGGAGATTACACACTGAGAGATGGCCTGGTATGCTTTAGAGGACGGGTGTACATACCGGAGGGAGGCTAGATCCGGGAGGATATTATGACGGAGGCGCATTGCAGCCGGTACTCTGTGCACCCGGGGATCACGAAGATGACCACTGATCTGAAGAAGACGATGTTTTGGCCGGGCATGAAGAAGGACATCACTTACTTTGTGACCCACTGTGAGACATGCCAGCTGGTGAAGGCGGAGTGCAGTAACCCCGCAGGACTGTTACAGCCACTCCCAGTACCGGAGTGGAAGTTTGATGATATAGCCATGGATTTTATACATGGGATTCCCCGGTCTCGGACGGGGAATGACTCGATCTGGGTGATTGTTGATCGGTTGATGAAGGTGGCCCGCTTTATACCAATTAGGAAGGATGACTCGATGGGAGTGCTGGTACGGAAGTTCGTTGAGCAGTATATCCGTTATCATTGCGTGCCCAGGACGATAGTGTCGTACCGCGATGGACGGTTTACGTCCAGGGAGTGGCGGTTAGTGCAGGCATATCTGGGCACCCGGATTTACTTTTAGCATAGCCTTCCACCCTCAGACGGACGGGCAGACAGAGCACACCAACCGGACGTTAGAGGATCTATTACGACTGTGTATACTGGACCGAGGGGAGCCGTGGGAGAAGATATTGCCGTTGGTGGAGTTCTCCTACAACAATAGTCATCAGGCCAGCATAGGCATGGCTCCCTACGAGGCTTTATACGGACGGAGGTGCAGGACTCCCCTATCATGGCTACAGGATGAGGACCCCAAGGTCCTGGGCTCGGAGTTTGTGGAGGACACTGAGGCCCAGGTGAGACTGATACGAGACCGGATGCTGGAGGCGCAGAGAAGGCAGGCCAAATATTACGACACGCGACATCATCAGGTGGAGTTTTAGGTAGGAGACCGAATATTCCTGAAGATACGGCCAATGCACGGGGTCTCTCGAGTTCGCGGACGGAGGAAGAAGCTCAGCCCAAGGTATTTGGGGCCCTATAGGATCCTGGAGCGGATCGGCCCCTTAGCATATAGGCTGGAGCTGCCACCGGAGCTAGAGGGCTTGCACGACGTCTTCCATGTCTCCTCTCTCAAGAGGGCTCTGTTACGGCCGGAGCAGCGGATAGACACTACGGACGGGCCGGTAGCATCGGATCGGTCAGTGCACATGGAGCCGGTCCGGATAGACGACACGGGTATGCGGGTCTTGCACCGCAAGAAGGTCCCGCTGGTCAAGGTTCTGTTGATAAACCACGGCCAGGAGGAGCACACCTGTGAGCCACAGGACTTGATGCAGCAGAGATACCCAGAGCTCTTCGTCTCAGGTACAATCTAATCTGAACGTTGGGATGTTACAATTCATTTACTTCAGTAGAACCCCGTAGGCCTAACCTGAATTTCGGGGACGAAATTTTTTATATTATGTGTTGGGATTTATAACATCCCCCAGACAGCTAGACCCCCCAGGTGAATTTGTCATGATAAGGTCATGACTAGGCCCTGGTAATGTAAGGACTCCTTTAACTTAGGCAAAAATTAGGGTTGAAAGCACCTTGGTCTGCAAATAGTAAATTGCAGATACCCTATCTAGGGTTTGACCTAGGGGCCTTAACTTGACCCAGTTACCCCACCACAATATTCCTAGGCCATTTAGGAGCCCATGGGGCACATTCAGAACCCATTGGGGCCTGTCAAACAGGTCCAGTTGACCAAAGTAAACCCTAGCCCTAATTGGGTCAAAATTGTCATCTCTCTAGAAATTGACCTAACAAATCATCAACATGTGAAATTAATCTCACTTCTAGGTCTAAAACATGATAAAAGACCAACTGGGCCAAAAATCCCCACCCTAGGGCCTCCACATGGCCAAATGACCAAAATACCCCTTTTAGGTAAAAATGGCAATTCTTCACTAAGTGCCCTAATTGACCACCACCATATTAAATTGACTTTACCCATAGTGTTATAATATCATAGGGGACCCAGTGGAGCAAAAAGCCCCATGACTGGGTCAACCCTAGGGCTCAATTTGACGAAAAGGCAACTTTGCCCAAATTGGGTCAAATCACCTAACCTAGCCCAATTCCCTTGGTGCTAGACCCAAATGGGGTGGCCAACTAGCCTAATTGATTAATAATTAAGATGGTTAGAGAATGAGAATTCGGCCATGGTGAGTAGGAGAGAGAAATTCCAATTTTTTGGAGGAGAGAGAAGGTGGTGTTCATGGCCATAAAGGGGATACACCCCTTGGAATCCCCCATTGATGGCTCCATTCATCTCCCCTGATGAATTAGAGGGAATTCCAGGAGTTTACTGGAGGAATTGAAAGCAGGGGGGAGGTATAAGGGTGGCCGGCCATGGGGGAGAGGAGGGGTCACATGGTGCCTCTTAATGGAGCCCTCCTCCCCTTAAATTAAGGACACCATCAGCTTTAGAGGGGTTCAAGGAGTTGGAACCCCCACTTACCCGAGTGAATTGAGTTCTCTGTGCAAGGAATACCATGGCTCCCAAAGCTCCAAGGAGGAACAATGGCGGCCGCCGATCAAAGCAAGGAGAGGCTCAAAATGAGGTCCATTCCTTCTCCCCTATGCCTGTGCATAGATCTAAGATTGTTAGTTGGTGAAATCAGGCTCGAATCGAGCCCGATTTTGAGAAAACAAAATTCCATAAAAATCACAAATTTTGGCCCTTACGGGTCCCCGGAAAACGCCCCCTCCGACGGCTTGGCCGCCGCCAAAGGCCGGCCACCACCTCGACAGAGGTGGTGGCGGTGGTGGTTGGCCGGGGTGGTGGCCGGTTGGCCGGCAAAATGAGGAGAAAGGCCTACAGGATCGGGAAATCGGGGCCGTTTGCTCAAGGAAGAAGACGACCCCTCTGCCGCCCGATCCTGCTTTAGGATTCGTGCAAGGATTTGCAATTATCCTGATTATTGTATTTTTCTATCCTTGTATTAGGGTTGCTTTAGAAATAATTTTTAAATATATTTAGAGGCTCCTACAAAAAAGTTGTCAACACCAATATTGTAGCCCTATGAGTCTAGGAAATTTTAAAATTTGTTTCAAGTGATGTGGACCACTGGATAAACCTCAACACTCATTTTGGTGAGGTCTATCCATAGGGCTGTCCTGACCTTAGAAAAATTCCCCACTCCAATCCAGTCATCAAAATGACTTGAAATTTGGGGTGTGGCCTAATATTACCTATATCTAGTGTTGTCCAAAATTTAGGATTTTTGGAAAACATTTTTCTAAAGTTTTTAGAAAAATTTAATAAATCATGTGTATTTTAGTTCAGTATCCTAAATGCCACAAAGTTCCCCCAAATTTGGGTGGGTGGCCTAAGAGGACATAATAGGACACTGGAAAAAATTTCACCTCATTTGGAGCTGTTTTGACTACGGTTTTACTCAACCCTTGTTGGCCCCATAATGGGCTATATAGGGTAAATCACCCCCTTGGTAATTTGAGTGGTCATATCACCTCAATAGAGGCTGATATTTTGGCCACTGAATTTTTAGGGCATGACACACGATCCAAGGGAGTTTGGGGTTGTTTGGTGTAGGGTAGCCCTAGAACCCTAGGGTAGGTCCCTTAATGGGGATTTGTAGGGTTATGAAGGTCATGGGGTAAAATGACCTTGCACTGACTTAAAATTTTGTGTAGAGGACCATAAAGCCATTATAGTTCTCTGGACAAAATCTTAGGGGATTTGGAGACAGTTAGGCCACCTAAAATCCTAACCCTAGTTTAGGGCACCAATCTTATTTTTAACTATTATGCTGACAAATGAACTTAAAATCAAATAAAATTTGGGCAAGCTGATTTTCTGGTCTAAATGGACATAATATAATTTTGTTGAGATTTTTGGTTTAATTTCTACAGTACTTCATTCACAACCCTAGTTGTGCCCTAGATATTCATTTTGATTATTATGGAATTTCTGTTCACTGGAATGTTATGAAATCTTGTATTAGGTCATCTTATATCATGTTATACCTTGTGTATTTTTATTGGGAGTGTTACCTGATTATTTTGGGTACTTTCTTCTTTAACTTACCATTTGTGATATGTAGTTAAAAATACAAATAGTGCCCAATTATTATTTGGAAAATTATGCAATTTGGTCAGAGGAATTTTCAAACCATGGTAGACACCCTGTAATTTTCTCTGGAGTTTTAGATAATTAAAGATAGTACCTCCTTCACTAAGCTAGGAAAATTTGTATTTTACATTAGAATAAATTCAGAGCCCAAATATTAGAGAAAAATCATAGGACTTTGTTTATGATAGTTTTAGGTCACCATAAAGCTTATGTAATTTTCTTGTGATTCTTGGGTACATATTTACAGTACTTGCTTCATAATATAGTAGAAGTGGCCTAAAATGGTAAATTAGGAAATATAGGCCTAAACACCTCTGAAATTTCTCAAAATTTAGAATTGCTGCTTAAATGCCTCATAGGATTTTTACTGATTTTATGATGATTTATTGTCGGCTCATTAGTGCACTTCATGTTCATACTAGGGCATTGAGAGGCTTAGAATAAATAAATTAAATGCCCGATAAATAGGAAAAATTTGGAAATCTTGGACTTAGTTATATTGGGTCATGGTAGACTCCCAGTATTGATTTTTGGGCATTTGGATGAGAAAATTGGAGTACCCCCTAACGGGAGCACCATGTAGCTTTGTGTGGTCTGCATATAGTGATAGGACTGGAGTAGGCTAGCTCGGAGGTTAAAGTCACCTAGGAGTAGAGTTACTTAATATAAAGAGGGTTTGGCTCAAGGGTAGAAATTAATAACAATAAGTGCCTTGGAAAAGAAGCTTTAGCATTCACCCCATCGTAGCTCCTAGTACCACTGCGAGCCCTTCACCGGGTAGACCTCGGGAAGTCCAAGGTTAACCTTAAATCGTAGGGATAAATGATCAAGAGTAACCCTAACAGTAGTTACACCTCACACTTACACTTGTTCACTTAGGAAGAAGAATGGATATTGATTGGTTAGAGTAGGTCCGTGGTTTAAGGGTTTGCTGGAGGTGGTAATTTGTTTGGTTTATGATTGGGGAGTCCGGGGAGCTGGATGCTCAGGGAATTGGTTGAATGAGACTCGGTGAGTCTGGGGAGTCGTGGGCTCGGGATGTTTTGTAGCATATAGTCTAGTGAACTGGAGACTCGGTGTTACGTAGATATGGTTATAGCTATCATGATTGCATGTGTATAAAAGTGGTGGGTCATCGGTACTTGATGATCGATCACACCGTCGTCAGTACAATGACTAGATGCAGACTAGCTGGCTTGCTAGGAATAGTACGGAAATGTACGAAAGGGGCTAGGCTGGGTAGTGTGATTACCAGCCTAGGAGTGGACGGCCCAACCCACTGTCTCCGTCCGGCCACGTCGGAGGCTCCTGTGGAGTTTAGCTCACTCCAGAAAAGGGGAACTAAAGGTCTGTGCGCATAGAGTCATGTGGGTGAGTTGCATTTTCCTGTGCACATCATTGCATAATTGCATGTCATAGCATAAACATTGAATATATCCCCTGACACCTATCATATGAAATGGTATGGGACGTTTTATACGATAGGCCCTGCAAAATGACCCCTTGGTCTATAGGGGTAATCCCAATAAATCAATGGTTATTTTCCTTTTACTTTACTTACTATTTTGTCAGTTTACTACTCTTACTATTTACTTTGATGCATTCATTTTTTCTACACTCAGTTTATTTATACCCTGTCATTCGTTATATTGTACTCCATAGGATAGTTGTCACCTGCTTGATTCCACCGTGCTTTTGGTCCTCCTCTTCACTCATTTCCGCCCGGTGCCTAGGAGCCATGGGTATAGGGGTGGAGGAATGTTTGGCTGAGTCTAGTTTGACTGACGGTTGTTTGACCACCATATTCTAGGTGCTCCGGATGGGAGGTAGGGGGCGGCCGCTGGAGATGCAGCACCAGAGGCCTACGGTGCAGTTGGAGACAGGCAAGTGTAGTTCGGGTGGACAGGCATTCGGATCAGTGAGTGGAGCTCACTAGATTGAGTGGTTTTATATTTCTTAGCGGATTGTAGTGAGGCATTTATGTAACGGGCATAAGCCCATATTTACTTTCTGTTTACGTACTTAGACATTATTCTGGTGATGATTTACTTATTACATGTTTTCCTCCTTTGGTTACTGTAGACTTGAGTACTTAGCATTTTCACTCTATGTACTTTCTGGCGATGGTGATTTAGAGGGCCGGCAGGATCGGCATTTTGTGGTGTCGACCGTCCCGGAGGATGGTGTCACCGCAAAACGGCGGTTCTGGGCCTAAGACCCAGGTGGATGTTGCCAAAAAAAATGGGGTCTTACAATTACCCATTTATTTTATTGTTCATGTGTGGTCGGCCTGCGTACTGATGTAAGCAAGACATTTTAATTTGAGTTGAACAATGTAAGGCCTTAAGGCCAAGAATATTTGTGTATTTGTTTATTCATTCCTACTTTTGTGTTAGTGGACATTCAGTGGGTTGGGTTTCTATTAACCTTTAAAATTACTTCCGCTAATATGCATTCTATGATAGGATGCGTGTACATAGTTTATGATTTCAATTAGTAACTCCTTCGACTATTCATAGTATATGGCATCGGGCCCCGACCAGACCTACTGTTATATGCTATGTGACGGGTGGAGATGTTACAAAGTTGGTATCAGAGGTCTGGTGTCGGTCTTCGTTATTCGAATTCATGGTCGAATTCTTTAAAGGTGTGGTTGTAACGCCCTCCATTTTCCGGTAATTATTTAATTTAGAAATGATGTATTTTTGACGTCAGGGCGTTATTTTTAACGTTGAGTTAAGAGAGCAATACCGTTAAGGAAATTTTGCGTCCGTTCGGCCGAGTCGGCCAAATTCTTAAATTATGGTCGAAATTGGAAAATTTTGCGTTACGAAATTAAGTTAATTAATTTTGGACTTGCTCGTCAAGTTTCGTCGCGATCTGAACATTTTTGGAGTATCGACGCGCGTTTGTAGTTTTGCTTGGTTTGCATTTGTCGTAAACTTTAGAAATTTATATGTCGAGAACGATAGGTCGGATTTTAGTTTTGTCTTAGCCATTAGATTCATAGCGCCGAAATTCTCCTACGGTGTGAAATTCATTCAAATCAGGGGTACGCATGGCCCCGTACCGTCATTTTTTCCCGGAAACATAAGTCAAAAAATAGTTTCTCGAGAGGTCAAGTGATTTCTCAAGAAACTAGATGATTTCCCGATTTGTTAGTTTTCGAAAAATGAAGTTAGTTTTCGGAAAATGAAGTGTGGTTTCGAAAAATGAAGTTAGTTTTCGAAAAATGAAGTAACTTTTTCGAAAAATGTAGTTAGTTTTCGAAAAATGAAGTTAGTTTTCGAAAAATGATGTTGGTTTTCGAGAAATTTGTTCATGCGCCTATCGCAAACTTTCAGGCGCCGTTTTGAGGGTAAAAATGGCGTCAAATAAAAAAATAGTTAACATTAAATTTGTTCGTCTCGACAAGATCTACAATTTTCATGTTGATCACTTTTCGATCTGAGGCAAACATAAGCCTCTGTTTTCATTTCTCGCGCGACTGCAGATAGGATTATAATTATTAATAACATAATTAATCTTATTAAAATAATTGAGTATATAAAGGCATAAGGTTTAAGAAAAACCTTATTCATCTTCTCCAAAAGTCCGAACCGAAACCAGAGCGGCGAGTGCGACAACTTCTTCTCATTCGTGAACTTCCAGCCGCGTTTTCGGGAGCCTCGTTGGACGAAATCTTCAATGAAACATAGATCTGAAAATCTCTTGACGAGAGCTACCCGTGTGTGGTACGTATTTCCCGTTTTAGGGACTTTTTGTGCAAGGTTTGTTTGCCCTAACCGCTATTTTGGAAGATTTCCTGTAGATTTCGCTTCGTTGTGCCTTCTTCCGGACCGATCTACGACTTGGAGTATTTCGGAAGACGATTCCGTGTGAAATCGAGGCAAGTGGTGGTTTTCTTCCTTCCCTCTCATTCCTAATGCGATATGATCGTTCTTACACCGTTCTAATTCCACTAAGAAAATCAAGATTTGACGTGCTTAAGTCGCATCCTCATTGTTTTTGTCATTTGTTACGTTGGCCGCTCCATTTTTACCTAATCTTGTCTTGGGCATGCCTTGATCCTCACTTGTTTTCCTACCCGACAAATTGATGTTTTTATTTTCCAAATAAACCGTGATATTTCGCTTAAATCCATATTGTTTGATAACTTAGTCTTTAATCCTTTGTAAAGGTTGTTCAATTATCGAGTGAGCCTCCGTTTCGTCTAGTCTATTTGACGAGTCTAGTCAGTTGTGCCATTCTCAAGATATGAGTACTTGTTTTAGGGTTGTTGGAGTTAGTGGACTAAACCACCGCCACAACATTCTATATTTTGAGTTTTTGTACCTTACGGGATTTTCCCCGGTTTTGGGTGTGTCAAGATATAAGACCACCGTTCTTTGGTTTTATTTAAAGACTTGTGATTGCATGTGTGTTGGGCAGGTTCCCACCACTGTAGGTGCCGATTTTTCCTTGGGAGTTTTGTTTAAAGAGTTGTGACTGAAGGTGTGGTTGGCAGGTTCCTACCACTACAGGTACCGGTTTTTCCCAGGTGACTTTGTTTAAAGAGTTGTGACTGCAAGTGTGTTGGGCAGGTTCCCACCACTGCAGTTGCTGATTTATCCCCGATGGTTTTGTTTAAAGAGTTGTGACTGTAGGTGTATTGGGCAGGTTCCCACCACTGCAGGTGCTAGTTTTTCCCCGGTGGTTTAGTTTAAAGGGTTGTGACTGCAGGTGTGTTGGGCAGGTTCCCACCACTACACGTGCCGATTTTTCCCAAGTGTATTTGCTTACAAAGTCATGGTAAACAATTTTCTGACATTTGGATTTACTTATATTCATGCTTCTTAAAGCGTAGATCTTTATCGCACTTGGTGAAAATTTCCTACTCTTAGAGCCGGTAAGTTAGTTTTTACCAATATTTTACTTCTTATTTAGCTGAGTTTGTCAGCTTTACCTTATAGTAGGGTTTGATAATACCAAATACTTTTACTTGATTATTGTCTAATCTCTCCTTTTGCCACTTGTAATTTATGCTGAGGTGTTCTTTCTTTGAATGCCTCGGGTTCAGGGCAGTAGCCGGTTGAGCGGCTAGGTTTCGAGTTTGCTAGTGGACTGCTGTATTGTAGAGGTTTCCTCACCGTTGTGAGGTAGTTTTGGTTATTTTCTTGAGTAGTATAGACTTACACTCTGTCGAGTGGGTTCGTGTAAGGTTTTTGCCGCCCACTGGTGAACTTCTTTTGAATGCTAAGTATTTTACTAAAGCTGCTAGTTTGCCTATTTGTGGTTGTTTTAACTTGCTCTCTGGGAATGTTTTATGCTGAGTTGCATGTTAGTTATTTTAACTTATAAAAGCATTACTACTAGTATCATATACATGCCATCCTTTAAAAACTAAAGTACTATCTTCTAGCTGATGTAAAGACTATTTCAGTACTTATAGTAAATCTAGAGTCCGCATAACATGAGTAGTCCTTCGGGGATGTTTATACTCATGTAGGATGTTAAATAAACATAATCAAAGGATTTCCGCAGCGTATACTATATATTTTACTCATGGATTAGTTTATGCACTGTGCCGAGGGATACGACCATATAAAGTAAACTTTGTTTCTCTTAAACAACTTATGAACTTCTTATAAATTGTAGAGTTTGGAGTCTTGCCTGAGCGTCTGCAGTTATCACCTGCACGGCGTGGCATCACGGTGCGTATTTTCTTTACTATGATATAACTTGAATGCTGAGAAAATGCGGGTTATGACATTTGGTATCAGAGGGTGGTTGTTTGACAATTGGTCGAGCAGCCTTCTTTAGTTAGTGTTAGTTATTTAGTGTCATATCATACACACATCAATGTGTCATCATAACGACTTGGCTAAAGCATGAACACTACACTCATAAGCATGATAAGATATACGAGTCATATTATGTAGTATGGAATGCATAGTATCTGTTTGTATATGGATCCACCATAGGCGGTAACATGTGACGGTTATGTAGTATGGGATGCATAACCATCATCACATGAATGCCCATTAACACGTTTTACTTTTTCATTGCATGCGATATTATATAGTATGGGATGCATAATATTTCATGTGTACGCCTCTCATAACATGCATTAAGGTCTTTTATAGAATGAATAGCACAACATGCATAGCTTAACATAGCATTAGCACACGTGCCAAGCTAAAGACTTACACGATTACATATGTACACACATGGTTTTGAGTCAAATGAATACAAATTCATACATTTATGGTTTATTCACATGAGTCAATAGGATGACGGTATATCATCCTAGGTTTAAGCATTACATCATTAATAAAATTCCCAAAGCAAGTTAGCAGCATGCACAAGTACTTATGTATGTTTTGTTTGTACTAGGCTGTTTGATTCTAGCGGTTAAGCTAGGTTTTGATTTGTATTTATTATTCTATTAGAATGTAGCCTGTGTGAGATGTGATAAGGTATACTACCCAATTTGAGGGTGAGTCATTAGGTGTGCAGGGTGAGGCGGTGATTGTAGAACTATGCCAGTGTATGGAGACCCTTGCAAGTCAGATCGTGGCAATACAAGCACAGTTGCATGCATTATTGGCTACCACCTTAGGACGGCAGCCTTGTGAGCAAACGCCCATAGTGGTTGAGTATGAGAGCGAGATATGCAAATTGAATAGGTTTGCTTCTGAGTTGATTGCATCTGAGGTGTGCAGTGTCAAAGGTTTCTTGGGTGGCCTCCAAAATGGCATTCAACAGTTCGCCAATACTTACCAGTCCGAGACTAATGCGAGGATAGTAAAAGTTGCACTTAAAGTTGAGACTATTGGATATACTAAGGATCGTAGTATGATACTGAGGAAGGACAAGAGGAAGTCCGAAGGAGGTAAGAGCTCTAAGGAATCTAGTTCTGCTTCGAGGAAGAGAAACAAGGAAATATGTAGTTTCTGTGGCCGGCCAGGACACCTGTTCGAGAAATGTTTCAAGAGAATAAGGGATCCGAAGAAGGAGAAAGTACATTTTATTTAGATACCTCGCAAAGGAGATATGGTATGTACTATGTGCAATGAAAAGGGGCACGATGTCGCCCATTGTTTGATTAAAGATAGAGTGTGCTACCAGTGTGGACAGAAAGGGCACTTGAAGTCAAAATGCTCGAAGTCTCAGCCAATACTACAGCCTGTTCCACCTCATGTTTTATCGCAGCTGCAACATTTGGACAAAGGAAACGGTAAACTTATTGCGGAAACCGAGGAAGAAACTCAGTCTTCAACCTAAGTAAACTCAGTTTAAATTCTATCATAGTTTTACTTTTTAGCCTATAACGATAGTTTTGACGTTGCCCGGTTAGTTATGAATGCGGTTTTTAAAGTAAGTTTAAGGTAAAGAACCGCTGGGCGTGCGTCCCTTTTTGATTCTGGTGCTACCCACTCGTTCGTGGCTAGGACCTTTGCAGAACGTCATCGTTTGACATTCGATTCCGTTGGCGATGCGTTTCGTGTTAAGTTTCCCTCTGGTGATCAAGTATTGTCGGACCAAGGTATTTTGAGTTGTTCTATTCTGTTAAGTGACTTCCTAGCTTTTGCTGATTTGAAGGTGTAGAGTAATCCACACCAGGATTCACCGATTGTTTCTTTGATATTAGCTCAGAAGCTTTTAGATTCTGGATTCTTTTCCTATCTGGTTTCAGTTTTGGAAACTGTGGTTGGTTTGCCACATTTAGAGGAGATTCCTGTGGTGCGAGAGTTTTGGGATGTTTTTTTCCAGCTAATCTTCCTGGCCTTCCTCCTAAGAGAGATGTGGAGTTCATCGTAGATCTGGAGCTGGGTACTCGTCCTATCGTTAAGGCCCCGTACAGTATGTCCCCACATGAGCTGGAGGAGTTACATACCCAACTAAGTGAAACGTTGCAGGGTGTTCTTTGATTTTCGAGACCGTTTCGTGATTGTGTTTATAGATGATGTTTTGATATATTCCCGCAGTATTGTGGAGCAAGCCCAGCACTTATGTTTAGTGTTATATAATTTGAGGGATCATAAGTTATTTGCTAAGTTGAGCAAGTGTGAGCTTTGGTTGCCTCTGGTTTCCTTCTTGGGTCATGTGGTTAATAAGGATGGAATTCCAGTTGACCCCAAGAAGATAAATACTATTATTGATTTGGATATGCCTGCCACTCCCAAAGAGATAAGGAGCTTCCTAGGGTTGGCTGGCTATTATAGAAGGTTTGTGGAAGGTTTCTTCACGTTGTCTGCGTAGCTGACTAAACTTACGTAGATGAATGCAGCTTTTGTGTGGAGTGATAAGTGCGTGGAAGCTTTTCAGGAATTTAAGTAGAAATCGTGCACTACTCTAGTATTGTCTTTCCCTACCTAAGGGGTAGTATATGTCGTTTATGTGGACGCATCGCATGTGGATCTTGGTTGTGTGTTGGTGCAAGAATGGAAGGTAATTGTGTATGTGTCGAGACCGTTAAAGATGCATGAAAGAAACTACCCTACACATGATTTAGAGTGTGCTGTAGTGATTTAGTCCTTAAAGTTATGGAGGCATTTGTTGTATTGCGCTTTATGCTAGTATTATACGGACCATGAGAGTTTAAAGTACGTTTTCACTCAAAAGGAATTGAACTTGCGCCCGCGGGAAGGGTTAGAGTATATTTCAGATTATGATGTTAAGATCTTGTATCACCCAGGCAAAGCTAATGTGGTAGTCGAAGCCTTATATAGGAAGAAATCTAAAGATCTTTAACCTTTCTGTGAATTCTCTAGTGGAGGAATTTTGCTTAATGGATATTTCTTTTGGTTTATTGTTGATTGATTGACAAAGTGTGCTCGCTTAGTACCTTTTGAGATTGACTACTCCATGAAGAAAATAGAAGAGTTACTTAGATGAGGTAATTAGAATACATGGAGTACCTATGAGTTTGGTGTCAGATCGAGACTCTAGGTTTACGTCTTGCTTTTGGAAAAGCTTATATGAAAGGTTGGGTACCGACCTGAGGTACTCCACCAATTATCATCCGCATACTAATGGTCAAACAATGTGAATTAATTAGATTGTTGAATATATGATCAGGTTTTATATCTTGGACCATGGTTGAGCTTACGACGAGTGTCTCATACTGATGGAGTTTGCGTACAATAATAATTATCAAGAAAGTTTGCAGATGGCCCCATTTGAGGCTTTGTATGGAAGACGATGTGGAACTCCCTTGTTTTGGTCTGAGGTTGGTGAGGGACCGTTGTTAGGTCCGGAAGCCCTAGAAGAGATGAGTGTTATTGTAACCCATATTTGGGAGAAGCTCCAAGTTCCTCAGGAGCTTTATGAGAAGAATGGAAATCGGCGTAGGGTTGATTTGGAGTTAGCAATTGGTGACATGGTTTTTCAGAAGGTCTCTCAGATGCCTAGTGTTAAAAGATTTGGAATGAATCATGAGTTGGATCCCTGGTATGTAGGAACTTTCTAAATTATTGAGCGCATCAGAGTTTAAGCTTATAGGTTGGTGTTACCTGCTACCTTCTATGGCGTCCATGATGTGTTTCACGTGAGCCAATTACGGAAGTGTGTTCTTAGTGATCATCATGTCCTCGACTCGGTGCCCCAGTTACAGCCTAATCTTTCGTACGTCGAGGAACCTGATCGTATTGTGGAGACTCTAGTTCAGGTGTTGCGGAGAAAGACAATTCCTATGGTTAATGTTCTTTGGCGGAATCAAGGCGTCGAGAGTGCGACGTGGGAATTGGAGTCAGTAATGAGGGAATCTCACGTGCATCTCTTCCCCTAGTTTGCAGGTATGCCTCCAATATATTGGTTTAGTTTTAAGGTTGTGTTAAGTTTTGGGACGAAACATCTTTTTAGGGGGGTGACTGTAACGCCCCCGATTTTCTGGTAAATTTTTAATTTAGAAATGACGTATTTATGACGTCAGGGCATTACTTTTAACGTCAAGTTGATGGCACAATGTCGTTAAGGCATTTTCGAGCCCGTTCGGTTGACTCGGCCAAATTCTTGAATTTTGGTTGAAATTGGAAAATTTTGCCTTACGAAATTAAGGTAATTAATTTTGGACTTGCTCGTCAAGTTTCGTCGCGATCCGAGCATTTTTGGAGTCTCGGTGCGCGTTTATTATTTTGCATGGTTCGCATTTGTCGTAAACTTTAGAAATTTTTATGTCGAGAATGGTATGTCGGTTTTTAGTTTTGTATTCGCCATAAGATTCGCAGCGCCGACATTCGCCTACGGTGCAAATTTTGTTCGAATCGGGGTACGCATGCCCCGTATCATCATTTTTCCCGGAAACAAAAGTCGAAATTGGGTTTCTCGAGAGGTCTGGTGATTTCTCGAGAAACCCGATGATTTCTTGAAAAATCTGGTTGAGTTTTTCAAAAATGAAGTTACTTTTCGATAAAAAAAGTTTGTTTTCGAAAATGAGTGATTTTTCGAAAAATTAAATGAGTTTTCGATAAATGAAGTTAGTTTTCGATAAATGAAGTTAGTTTTCGAAAATTGAAGTTAGTTTTCAAAAAATGAACTTGGTTTCGAAAAATTAAGTTGGTTTTCGAAAAATGATGTTTGTTCGTCTCGACGAGATCTGCAACTTTCCTGTTGATCACTTTTTGATCCGAGGCCATCTTAAGACTCTGTTTTCATTTCTCACGCGACTGCGCATAGGATTATAATTATTAATAACATAATTAATCTTATTAAAATTAATGAGTATATAAAGGTTTAAGGTTAAAGAAAAACCCTATTCATCTTTTCCAAAAGTCCGAACCAAAACTAGAGCAGCAAGAGCGACGACTTCTTCTCGTTCGTGAACTTCCAGCCTTAATTCCGGGAGACTTGGTGGCGGAAGTCTTCAACGGAACATAAATCTGGAAATCTTTCAACGAGAGCTACGCGTGTGTGGTACGTATTCCCCATTTCGGGGACTTTTTCGCTCAAGGTTGTTTGGCCCCAACCGCCGTTTTGGCCGATTTCCTGTAGATTTCGCTTCGTTGTGCCTTCTTCTGGACCGATCGACGACTTAGAATATTTCGGAAGACGATTCCGTTTGAAATTGAGGCAAGTGGGGTTTTCTTCCTTCCCTCTCATTCCTAATGCGATATGATCATTCTTAAACCATTCTAATTCCACTAAGAAAATCAAGATTTGACGTGCTTAAGTCGCGCCCTTGATTGTTTTTTGTCGTTTGTTCTGTTGGCCGCTCCGTTTTTTCCTAACCTTTCCTTCGGCATGCCTTCATCCTCACTTGTTTTCCTACCCGACAAATTGATGTTTTTATTTACCAAATAAACTGTGAAAGTTTGCTTAAATCCATATAGTCCGATAACTTAGTCTTTAATCTGTTGTAAAGGTTGTTCAATTATCGAGTGAGCCTCCGTTTCGTCGAGTGTATTTGACAAGTTGTTCGGCGAGCCTAGTTTATTATCCGATAAGGCATTATTTCCTTGGTAAGATCCGCATGCTAAAGATAGGGATGTTGGGTCTAGTCGGTTGTGCCATTCTCGAGATATAATTTGTTATTTTAGGACTGTTGGTGTTAGTAGACAAACCACCGCCACAGCGTCCTGTATTTTGAGATTTTGTACCTTATGGGATTTTCCTCGGTTTTGGTTGTGTCAAGATATAAGACCACCTTTCTTTGATTTTTATTAAAGAGTTGTGACTGCAGGTGTGTTGGGTAGGTTCCCAACACTGTAGGTGCCGGTTTTTCCCCGGTGGTTTTGATTAAAGAGTTATGACTGCAGGTGTGTTGGGCAGGTTCCCACCAATACAGGTGCCGGTTTTTCCCCGATGGTTTTGTTTAAAGAGTTGTGATTGCAGGTGTGTTGGGCAGGTTCCCACCACTGCAGGTGCCGGTTTTTCCCCGGTGGTTTTGTTTAAAGAGTTGTGACTGTAGGTGTGTTTAGCAGGTTCCAACCACTGTAGGTGTCGGTTTCCCCCCGATGTTTTTGTTTAAAGGGTTGTGACTGCATTGGTGTTTGGCAGGTTCCCACCACTGTAGGTGCTGGTTTTTCCCCGGTGTATTTGCTTACAAAGCCATGGGTAGACTATTTTCTTACATTTGGACTTACTTGTATTCATACTTCTTAAAGCGTAGATCTCTATCGCACTTGGTGCAAATTTCCTACTCTTGGAGTCGGAAAGTTAGTTTTTATCGCTATTTTACTTCTTATTAAGCTAAGTTTTTGTCAGCTTTTCCTTATAGTAAGGTTTGATAATCCCTTATACTTTTTCTTGATTATTGTATAATCTCTCCTTTTGACACTTGTAATTTCTTGTTGAGGTGTTCTTTCTTTGAATGCCTTAGATTAAGAATAGTAGCCGGTTGAGCGGCTTGGTTTGGAGTTTGCTAGTGGACTGCTGTATTGCAGAGGTTTCTTCACCGTTGTGAGGTAGTTTTGGTTGTTTTCTTGAGTAGTACGGACTTACACTCTGTCCAGTTGGTTCGCGTCAGGTTTTTTATGCCCACTAGTGAACTTCTTTTGAATGCTAAGTATTTTGCTAAAGCTGTTAGTTTGCCTACTTGTGGTTGTTTTAACTTGCTCTCTGAGAATGTTTTATGCTAGGTTGCATGTTAGCAATATTAACTTATAAAAGCAATACTACAAGTATCGTATACATATCATCCTTTCAAAACTAAAGTACTATCTTCTAGCTAACATAAAGACTATTTCTGTACTTAGCAAATCTAGAGTCCTGCATAACATGAGTAGTCTTTCGGGGATATTTAAACTCATGTAGGATGTTAAATCAACATAATCAAAGTATTTTAGTAGGGTATAACTATATATTTTACATGTGGAATAGTTGATCCACTGTGCCGAGGGATACGGCCATATAAACGTAAACTAGTTTTCTCTTAAACAACTTATGGACTTCTTATAAATTGTAGAGTTTGGAGTCATTCCTGAGAGTCTGATGTTATCCCCTACATGGTGTGGCATCACGACACGTATTTTCTCTTACTATGGTATAACTTGAATGCTGAGAAAAAGCGGGTTATGATAGTGGTGAGCACATGTATGTGCGTTACCATTATAACATTAAAGAACCCATGAATGTCCACTAAGGATTGAAAATATACATGTTTGAGGAACCTGCTTGTTCCTATGATTACTTTTTTGCACTTGTTTGTCTCCTAATTGAGTGTTTTGTTATTATAGGTAACTAGGAGTGGTGCAGAGCATTCACAACATCAGCACTCTACAGATAGTAGTGCACCCAATGACGTGCCTGCGACCCCTCCTTCTACTGAAACCATTCATATGGTAGCTGAAGCAGTGTTCGCTATGATTAATGCCCAATTAGGGAGGCAAGTGAAGACTCTTGCTCCTGGATTAGTTCATGTACCGCTTGGCATAAAGGAACCTATAGTGGCAAATCATAGCGGTAGAGCCCGTAGTGCAGAGGAGTGAAACTGAAAAATAGTTAAAGAACGTGATGAGTTTTAATCCACCTTTTTTTGGGGACTGAGACGCTAATGCAAGCTAAGAACTTGCTTTCCAGGGTTAAGAGAGGCATATCCGTAATAGAGAATGAGGAGTGGTAGAAGGTTATGATAGCCACTTTCCTTCTGGATAGTGAAGCAAGGTGTTGGAACACCCTATTACTAATTTGGGCAAGGATCACTATGTTTTTAGGAAATCAGTTTGACCTAGATGTATAGTTGAAAAAGTCAAGTTAGAATGAGTCTAGGGCTTAGAACTTAGGTTTGAAGCTTCCCCCAGGACTATTCAAGGATTTAGACTTAGAGCTGAGGCAAAGACAATTATCGTCGAGCTTAGGTCTGACGAAACGTCGAACTCCGTTCGACGCTCTCTGAGCTCAACTCTGCAAAATCGTCGAGCTCCGGTCGACGATCTTCAATCTCAGATCGACGATCTGACTTCAGCTTATTCTTCAGGTCGCTGATCTCCGGTCGACGATCTTCGAGCTCAGGTCGACATTTTCTGTCTGATGTTCTTTTCAATCTCTGAGCTAAGGTCGACGATCGTAGAGCTCAGATCGACGTTTTTCCTGAGAGATTGACGACTTTGAGGATTCAAATTCTGTCAGCTTTTGGAATGTTTTTCAAAATCTCTCAGCATTTATTTCAAGAGAACTGCTAGCCGTTTTCATTTATTCTGGAGCCAGTTTCAAGTGATTTATCAGAGAATGTTTATTGGACTTTCCTCCAGAAGACAAAACATTAATTGAAGTTGTTTATTGACTGCTAACGGCTATCTTGGATAGAGGATCTTCAGAGAATAAATCATCTTTTCTAGTCTGACAGATATACAAGCAAGAGACTACACAAGAATAGACTATCTACAACAAGAAATTCTCAGTACAGATTCACAGGATAGTGAGATCAATTCAAAAAAAATCAAGTGATCAATCCTGGAGAATTAGTTGAATATTGGCATACTGAAAAGTGATCATAGCTTCAACATCAAGGACTCCAGACAATTCATATTTCAGCCTCTGCTGAAACCATCTTCTGCTGGAGATCTGAAGCTTCTGAAAACCTATCACCCTAGCAAAGCTCTCATCTTTCTCAGGGAGAGCTTTGATAACATAATCAATCCACTATGTCTTCTCTCAGTGATTGAGACAGAGAAGACAACTTCACCTCTTCCTTTTTCTTTTCCTGCTGTAAAAGGGTTATCAAAACTCCCTTCAAAAGTCTTGATTCTTGTTCTGATAGCCTTGTCAAAACTCAGTGGTGGCAAGACACCTGAACAAAAAATCTAGTTTGGTTTTTGAGCACCTTATCAAAAGCTCATTGGTGCCAAGGACACCTGATCAACTCATCCTGCAGTGGATTCCTACCAAAGGTGGTAGAAGAGTGGATGTACCCAGGTTTTTGGGGAACCACTATAGTTCCTTGTGTCTTCTGGTTTCTTGTGGATATTCTTTGCTGTGTGCTGTGGTTTTTGTTTTACTGCTTTAGTTTTATTTTCTACATCAAAGCACCTTACATTTATACATAAATTAAGCCTTTACTGCTGTGCATTTTTAAATTGTAAACTTACTTTAAAATACTCTATTCACCCCCGCTCTAGAGTTAAGATAGATCTTACCCTCATTTTCAATTGGTATCAGAGGGAGGTTGGTTGTTCATACAGGCTAACACCTGAACCAAAAGATCCTTGATAAAATCAATCTTTAAGAGGGTTATTTTCATTATATTTAATTTTATATAAAGACATGACACAGAAAAAAGATTATGCAAGCACCAGGCCTCTAGTGTGCAATCTATCCAAGTTTGCACTTTGGAAAGCAAGGATTAGACTTTATATGAACTCTATTGATGAAGACATATTTAATTCTGTTTTGACAGTGTGCCCAAGTCCACCAGCAAGCTCAAGTACAAATGCTGTTCCACCTCCTTCAGGAACAGATGCTGAAATAAAGAAGTGGAAGACTGCAGATGCCAAGGCCATGAATATCTTAGCTCAGACAATGTCTGATGAGATATTTCAGAAGGTAGCTGAATATAACTCAGCCAAAGGGATTTGGGACAAACTCTCTGAAATTGTCTCAGGATCTGCTGATGAAAGGAAAGACAGGAGATCCCATCTTATAAGCCAATATGAGAATTTCAAAAAGGGAGAAGCTGAATCAGTGGCTGACATGTATAATAGACTAAGTCTGATTGTCAATGAGTTAAAGACTCTGGATAAAGAAATCTCATTGACTGAGCTGAATGATAAAATCCTAATGTGCTTCCCCAACACTTGGGATTCAAGAATCTGGCCAATCAAAGATGCCAGAAGTCTAAATGAGATTACAACTGAAGCTCTCCTGGGCAAGCTCAAATCTTATGAGCTGCTCATTAAAAATAGAGAAGAAGAACAGAAGGCTGCCTCACCAGCCACAAGGAAGGAGAAGACCATAGCCTTCAAAGCTACAGAAGAGGAGCCTGAAGATAAATCTATAGGAAATGATGAGATCCTAAGTCTACTGGCCAAAAGATTCTACAAAATGGACAGAAAAGACTTCAGAAAGAGATCATACAATGGACATGATAAGCCAAGGTATGATAAATCAAATAACAACAAAGAAATTATATGTTTTGGTTGCAAGAAACCAGGCCCTATTGTGCCTGACTGTCCAGAAAACAAAAACAAGGACAAGAAAGATAGAAGAGAAAGAAGAAAGGAGAAAGACTTCAAGAAGAACACCGCAGAAAAACCCTCCTACAGCAAGAACACACATACAAGGAAGGGATTTGTTGCTGAGACATGGAGTGAAACTGAAGAGGACTCTGAAGCCTCATCCAGCTCCAGTGATGATGAGGATGATGCTGATGAAAAGGAATTTTGCATGATGGCTATCAATGCCTCTCAAACAGATTCAGAAGCAGAAGAGTCAGAATCAGATTCAGAAGTTCAACTAGAAGATGATCAGGTAATCAATTCATATGATTTCAGTTCTGAGGACTTTAAACATGAGTTTAAAGTACTATGCCTAGATCTGTTGGAGTCTAAAAAGGAAATCACTTCCCTCAGAAAACAACTGTCTGAGTATAGCACTTAAAAATCAGAGAACCTCAAACTCTTTGAAGAGTTAGAATGCTATAGGGAGGAGATAGCTTCACTGAAGAGTGAACTATCCAAGGCCAAGCAGTTTGAAGAATCCCTTAATGGGAGAAGCATCAAACTGATGGATATCACAAGCACAGTGAACTCTAGACTTAATAGTACACTGGGCTTGGGAGCTTCATCCAGCCAGCCTATAGTTCTGACAACTCCAATCAAATTTATCTCTGATAAAGGGAAGGAAGTTGTAGAGGTAGCTAGGAAGAATGCAGATTTGCCAAAGAAAAATATAGTTCAACAGAATGCGTCGAACAGAGCTCGACGATCGTCGAACGGCGCTCGACGATCCAAGAAACGATTGTCTACCTCAGCTCGACGACACCTGAACTCTGAACTCCAGGATAGTCTATCTTCGAACAGAGATCGACGATCTGACCCAAGATTGTCGACCTCAGCTCGACGATCGTCGAACAGAGATCAGGACTTTGAACAATCCTTCAAAGGTACATCTAGATTCAATCCTAGAAGTCCTACATCCCAAGGTTTCAACCCCTATACTGAATGGATAGTACCTCCTAGGAGATACCATCCTTAAGGTTATAATAGTCAACCTGGGATGTCTTTCATTTCTGAATTTAAGGGATATCAACCTTAGCCCAAGGTAAACTTGGTTAAAACATATAAGCTGTTTATGTGCAGGTGAAGACCTATCCAACATCAAACCAGCCATGGTATCTGGATAGTGGGTGCTCAAAGCACATGACAGGGAACAAGGACAACTTCACATCCTTTAATGCCAAGCTTGGACCCAAAGTAATCTTTGGTGATTCAAACTTTGGAACAACAAAAGGATATGGTGCAGTACAAATTGGAACAGTCACCTTCAAGAAAGTAGCTTATGTTGAAGGACTCAAGCATAACTTGATAAGTATCAGTCAACTTTGTGATGGAGGATATCAAGTGACTTTCAACAAAGCTATATGCAAGGTCAAGTCAGAGGACAACACAACTGTGTTGACAGGTAACAGAAAAGGTAACATTTACTAAATAGATTTTCATTCATCTAAAGTAGATATTTGCCTGTTCAATTCCATATCTAGACCTAATATTCTATGGACATAAGAGACTAGGACATATTAACCTTAGAACCATTTCTAGGCTATCCAAGGACAACCCTGTTAGAGGACTACCTTCTGGCCCCTACAAGAAGGAAGGACTTTGCAAGGCTTGTCAATTAGGCAAGCAAACTAAAAATAGTTTTAAATCACTTAACAAGAGTGACTCACCTAGGATTTTGTATCTGTTACACATGGATCTTTTTGGACCCATTACAGTACAAAGCCTAGGAGGGAAATCCTACACTTTAGTGGTTGTAGATGACTTCTCAAGATTCACATGGGTGTTCTTTCTGAGGAAGAAATCTGATAACTTCAAGTGTTTGACAGAGTTTCTCAAATGCATACAGATTGAGTTCAACACTCACATTGCCCTGATCAGAAGTGATCATGGGACAGAGTTTGATTCTCTTCTTATGCAAGAGTTCTGTCAAAGTGAAGGGATCAGGCATACATTCTCAGCTCCTAGAACTCCTCAACAAAATGGGGTAGCAGAAAGGAAAAATAGAACCCTAATTGAATCTGCAACTACATTATTGACAGATGCTCACCTTCCTCTATCCTTTTGGGCTGAGGCAGTGAACACCTCTAATTATGTGTTGAATAGAAGTCTAATATATAAACTGAAGGGCAAGACTCCCTATGAATTGCTCAAAGGGAAAAAACCTAAAGTAGACTATTTTAAAATCTTTGGTTGCATTTGTTATATTCACAACAATGACAAGAGATATATAGCAAAATTTCAAGCAAAAGCTGATGAAGGAGTGTTTCTGGGATACTCCATGATCAGTAAATCTTATAGGGTTTATAATAAAACTACTCTAAAAATAGAAGAATCTGTTCATATTTCTTTTGATGAAACTAATATGTCTTTCAAGGAGAAGAATGCTTCTACCATAAAACAATTGCAGGTACATTTTCTAGATGAAGACTTGGACAGATTACAAGTTACTCAAAAGGATGAAAGTAGTGAAGATGAAGAAGCTGCTCAACATCTGGAAGAAAATCTTCTTGAAGAGCCAGTTGCTGTTCCACAAGAGGAAACAGCAACACAAGTTGGTGAACAATCAACACCCCCTGTTGATTTAGTAACATCAAGAGATCATCCAATCTCCCAAGTGATTGGAAACATCTTAGCTGGTGTGCAAACCAGAAATCAGGTCAACCAAAACCTGATGCACACTTGCTTTCTCTCTCAAATTGAACCTCAATCCATTCAAGATGCAGAGCAAGATCCACACTGGATCATTGCAATGCAAGAGGAGTTGCATTAATTTGAAAGAAACAAAGTTTGGGAACTAGTGCCTAAGCCAAAGGATCATTCCATTGTTGGAACAAAATGGGTGTTCAGAAACAAATTGGATGATCAAGGAATTATTGTAAGGAATAAGGCAAGTCTAGTTGCTCAGGGATATTCTCAAGAAGAGGGGATAGACTATGACCAGACCTTTGCACCTGTTGCAAGGTTAGAGGCCATAAGAATCTTCCTGGCTTATGCTGCTCACAAGGGATTCAAAGTCTACCAAATGGATGTGAAGAGTGCTTTTCTCAATGGGGAGATCAAAGAAGAAGTCTATGTCAGACAACCCCAAGGTTTTATCTCTCCAACTCATCCTGATTATGTTTTCAAACTGCATAAAGCATTATATGGTCTAAAGCAAGCTCCTAGAGCATGGTATGAGACCCTAGCATGCTTTCTTCTGGAAAATGATTTTATTAGAGGGAGAGTAGACCAAACTCTTTTTATTAGAACCCATAAGTCCCATACCCTACTAGTACAAATCTATGTAGATGATATTATATTTGGTTCTACTGATTCAAACTTGTGCAAAAAGTTTTCCAAGCTTATGCACTCTAAATTTGAAATGAGTAGCATGGGTGAGCTATCCTTCTTCTTAGGATTGCAAGTCAAACAACATGCTGAAGGCATATTTATTTCTCAAACCAAGTATGCAAAAGAACTGGTTAAGAAATTTGGTATGTCTGATGCATCATGTATGAAAACACCTCTGCCTACCAATGCTGTATTGGATGCTGATGAACATGGGAAACCAGTTGATCAGACAACATATAGAGCAATGATTGGTTCTCTATTGTACCTTACAGCTAGTAGGCCTGATATAATGTTTGCTACATGTATATGTGCTAGATTCCAAGTTAGCCCTAGAGAGTCACACTTAACTTTAGTAAAGAGGATTCTTAGGTATGTTAAAAGCTGTCCAAATCTAGGACTCTGATATCCAAAAGATTCAGCATTTGACTTAACTGGATTTTCAGATGCTGATTATGCTAGATGCAGAATAGACAGGAAAAGAACCAGTGGAACTTGTCAGTTTCTTGGTGATAGACTTGTCTCATGGTATTGTAAGAAACAAACAACTGTGTCAACTTCAACTGCTGAAGCTGAATATATGGCTGCAGGCAGTTGTTGTTCACAAATATTGTGGATACAAAATCAACTCCTAGACTATGGTTACAACTTAGAGAAGTCTAAAATATTTTGTGACAACACCAGTGCTATTTCCATTGCACAAAATCTAGTCCTCCATAGTAGGAAAAAACACATAGAAATTAGGCATCATTTTCTAAGAGATAATGTTGAGAAAAATAAAATTGAACTTCAATATATCCCAACTGATTTGCAAAGGGGAGATATTTTCACCAAGCCTTTGGATGAAAAGAAACACAACTTCTACCTCAATCAGTTAGGCATGTTAGATAGAGGAAGCCTAAAATAAATTACAAGATTTTGAAAAGCTAAAAACAGACCAAGATTAGGCTAAAAACTCATCTCTTTTTTGTGTCTGTAGGTTAGTTTCTGACTCTGAACTGCGCTCGACGTTTTCCCCAGAAAGCGTCGAACGGAGATCGACGTTTTCCCGAGAAACGTCGAACGGAGATCGACGTTTTCCCAAAACGTCGACCTGAGTTCAGAGCTTGTCAGATAGTTGTATACTATCTCTTTCAGGACTTCGATCGTCGAACTGAGCTCGACGTTCTCTCTAGATCGTCGAACTGAGATCTACGATATTGAAGACCTTTCAGCTTCCCTTAGGAGTCCTGATCGTCGAACGGAGATTGACAATCCTTCCTTTTTCGCGTCGAACCCTAATATAAAATCATTTTTCGGCCGCCGCTCGTCGTTTACGCTTTCATACTCTCTGCAAATTTTTCTCTTTCCCTCCAAACTCTCTACACTTGGTCGTGTTTGTTGAATCTTTGCAGGTACAGATGGCAATGTCGGTCGCCGCTCTCTCCAAAATGAAATTTGATACAGGCTTTGACATTGATATGAACTCCTTCGACGGCAGCGATCAGCGATTCAAAGATATTCGGAATTTGTTCCGCGAACAGCAGTTAGTTCAGTTGATGACCACAAGAATAAAGATTGCAGCAGATGAAGTAAAAGAATGTGTTTTTACTGCCACCAATGAGAATGAAAACTCTATAGTTCGCACCATCAATGGAACTCAGGTACCAATGTCCCCCACTCTTTTGACAGAAGTATTCGCATTAAGTACTGGGAATGATTCCATCGATTTGTATGGAGAGTAATATGATTCATTGATAGATCGAATGGGTCACTCTACTGTGAACCCTAATAAACTATTGAAAAAGAATTTATCTATTGAATTTCAATTCTTGGCTGATGTTGTTGGAAAAGTGCTTCTGGCAAAGCACTCCGCCCATGATACAATCTCAAGGTATCATTTATGCTTAATGGGAGCTTTAGTTGATAAGAAACATCTGGATTGGGGATCAATCTTCTTTAATTTGATCAAGAAGAAAATTAGCAAAAGCTGAGTTAGTTTTGGGAGGATTATAGGGGTTTACCTACATCACAGGTGCCCTGATCTGCTGGTTTCAAGTGGGATGCACATCAATGAATCCAAAAGGCTCACCTGTGCCCTCTTCAGCAGGTGGGACAGGCAGATTATAAACCCCAACAGGGCTGCTACAACAACATCTGCTTCAGGCACAAGGACTGCCTCAGTCACTCCTCCTCAGGTCTCTGCCCCACCAGAAGATTTGCCTGCTTCTCCTCCTCCTCCTCCAGCTGTCTCTGCACCAGTCATATCAACCTCACCACTCATCTCAACCATAGCCATATCTTCCCCCATTACAATCTCATCACCCATTTCACCTCCTCCAGCCACTACCTCAGAATCATTCCATCCCTTGTACTACTATCCACCTGATACCACTCCATCATTTCATCTTCTGGATGACTCCTTCGTGGATGATTCTCCTCCCTCTCCTCCTGAGATTCCATCTAAATCTTCCTACCAACAACTTCTTCAGGACATAATCTCTCAACCATCCTTCACCCCATCCTTTACCTCTCCCATATCATCCATCTCCACTTCAGTAACATCAATCTCAACAATTCCTTCTACTGAGCCATCCATACCTATACCTCCTACCTCCACACCATCCATTCTATATGTCCCAGCCAACATCCTTCCAGCTACATCAACTCCTACCTCTACTAAAGCCCCTCTTGAGCATGTAGATCTTTCAGCTTTGGCAGACAGGTTGTATGAGATGCTAGCCCCCAGGCTAACCTCATTGCTGGAGACCACCTTGGCTCCACTTCTGAAAAATGTTCAGGAGCTGTCTACCAGGCTATCTACCTTCCTCTCCTCTCAGGCAATCCCTTCTTCTGGGTGCCTTGATCCAGTTTTCACTGAATCCAGGTAGGGGGAGATGCCTAATGAAGCTCTGGTTTTGCCTGAGGCTGCTGAAGTTTCAGAACCTACTCCAGTATTTGCAGTAGATCTTCAGAGCCTGCTGTCAATTTTTGATTTTGTGTACTTCAATTCTCTGCCAGTTCTACAAGTTGAAGAACTTACTAAGGCCATTATGCCTGTTTTAGAATGTGATCCCAGCCTGATTGCATCTTATGTAAACTCTTTCAAGGGTGAGGATGTTGTTGCTTCTATTTTTACTGCTGCTACTGCTGTTACATCTATTGGATTTTCTAACATTGAAATGCTGTCTGTTGTTGCTGATGCTGCTGCTTATCTGGAAGAACCTGAACCTGCTGCTCCAATTACTTCTGCTCCTATTGCTTCTTCCATAAGTCTTATTTCTGCTGCTGCTGCTGCTCCTGCTCTGACTTCTGAACAACTGAAACAACAAGAAAAGTACATCAAAAGCATTGATGATCTGCATGATAGACCCCAGAGCTCAGAAAGTGATCAGTTTCACACTGACTCTTATGACTCTTCTGGTACCATTGCAAAGAAAAGGAAGGCCAGAAACAAGGCCATGATGAAGGTCCCTCCTACTAAGGCCAAGGATGCTAATGATATACCCTACTATATTCTGCATGATTGCCAAATTACTGAACCATGGATGCAATATTCTAAACACCAACTAAAGGCCATGAAGAAGAAAAGAAAGTTTGATAAGTATGAGAAAGGTTCATCCCAATTTCAGCCTCCTCCTCCTCCTCCTCCAGATTCAGGATCAGGTGGAGGCTCAGCTTCTCTAACCTTATCTCCAAAGCAAAGTTCCTCCCAATCCTCTCAAAGATATCATCCCAGGGGGCAATATCAAAGGGGTTATCAGTCCAGAAGGGGACAATATAGAGGAAATCAAAGAGGATACAGATTTCAAGCAAGGGAAGGACAAAGACACATGGACTCAACTCAAGGTCCTTTCCCCTCTAAACTCAGAGAAATGGTTGATACAAGAACTCCTACTGCTTCAGAAACTATCAACAGATATGAGCCTGTAGTTCCTTTTGAAGATCCAGAGAACAATCCATTATCATGGACTGCTAGGATGAAAGAACTTGCAGCTTTAGATCAGCTGAAGAAGGCCAGAGAACAAGGGAAAGACACTTCAAACATTACTACTTTGTCAGATCAAAGAAAGGCAGAACTGGAAAGGTATACATCAAGGAAATTCTTTGACCCAGTGGACTACATGAAACTACATCCTAAGGCCGTGGTTCCCAGGCCTAGATCTCAAACCTCCTTAGGTGCAGAGGATGATAGAAGGTCAAAGAAAGAAGCTCTAAATCCCAATAGGGAAATCTTATTTAAGAAGGGAAGTGAAAAGAAATGACATTTGTAAGCAGACAGTATACTCATTTTGAACATTTGCTGATATTCCATCTGTTTGCTGCTATGTTGCATGATCTGCTCTTTTGTGTTAGATTTTTGTTTTTCTGTATGTTGATTTTGTATTTACTACTGAGTTCTGTAAATAGTAATCCTAACCCAAATAGGGGGAGATTGTTGGAACACCCTATTACTAATTTGGGCAAGGATCACTATGTTTTTAGGAAATTAGTTTGACCTAGATGTATAGTTGAAAAGGTCAAGTTAGAATGAGTCTAGGGCTTAGAACTTAGGTTTGAAGCTGCCACCAGGACTATTCAAGGATTCAGACTTAGAGCTGAGGCAAAGACAATTATCGTCGAGCTTAGGTCGACGAAACATCGAACTCCGTTCGACGCTCTCTGAGCTCAACTCTGCTAAATCGTCGAGCTCCGGTCGACGATCTTCGAGCAAAGATCGACGATCTGTCTTCAGCTTATTCTTCAGGTCGCTGAGCTCCGGTCGACGATCTTCGAGCTCAGGTCGACGTTTTTTGTCTGATGTTCTTTTCAATCTCTGAGCTCAGGTCGACGATCGTAGAGCTCAGATCGACGTTTTTCCTGAGAGATCGACGACTTTGAGGATTCAAATTCTGTCAGCTTTTGGAATGTTTTTCAAATTCTCTCAGCATTTATTTCAAGAGATCTGCTAGCCGTTTTCATTTATTCTGGAGCAAGTTTCAAGGGATTTATCAGAGAATGTTTATTGGACTTTCCTCCAGAAGACAAAACATTAATGGAAGACATTTATTGACTGCTAACGGCTATCTTGGATAGAGGATCTTCAGAGAATAAATCATCTTTTCTAGTCTGACAGATATACAAGCAAGAGACTACACAAGAATAGACTATCTACAACAAGAAATTCTCAGTACAGATTCACAGGATAGTGAGATCAATTCAAAAAAAATCAAGTGATCAATCCTGGAGAATTAGTTGAATATTTGCATACTGAAAAGTGATCATAGCTTCAACATAGAGGACTCCAGACAATTCATATTTCATCCTCTGCTGAAACCATCTTCTGCTGGAGATCTGAAGCTTCTGAAGACCTATCACCCTAGCAAAGCTCTCATCTTTCTCAGGGGGAGCTTTGACAACACAATCAATCCACTAGGTCTTCTCTCAGTGATTGAGACAGAGAAGACAACTTCACCTCTTCCTTTTTCTTTTCCTGCTATAAAAGGGTTATCAAAACTCCCTTCAAAAGTCTTGATTCTGGTTCTGAGAGCCTTGTCAAAACTCAGTGGTTGCAAGACACCTGATCAAAAAATCTAGTTTGGTTTTTGAGCACCTTATCAAAAGCTCATTGGTGCCAAGGACACCTGATCAACTCATCCTGCAGTGGATTCCTACCAAGGGTGGTAGAAGAGTGGATGTACCCATATTTTTGAGGAACCACTATAGTTCCTTGTGTCTTCTGGTTTCTTGTGGATATTCTTTGCTGTGTGCTGTGGTTTTTGTTTTACTGCTTTAGTTTTATTTTCTACATCAAAGCACCTTACACCTATACATAAATTAAGCCTTTACTGCTGTGCATTTTTAAATTGTAAACTTACTTTAAAATACTCTATTCACCCCCCCCTCTAGAGTTAAGATAGATCTTACCCTCACTTTCACAATTTTATGGTGGGAGGAGATAGAGCTACATCACTTCGCTGGGAGGAAACTTTCTGACATCTCGATGGAGGAGTTCTCAAGACTATTTCTGGCACGGTTCATCCCATCAGCGCAGAAAATAGCTATGGAGAATCAATTCTAGAGACTGACTCAGGGAGAGAGTAGCATGGACGACTACCTACAAGAGTTCACGAGATTGGGGCAATATGTTGGCTCCACGTTTACAAATGATGAGCGTAAGACCAATTGGTTCTACGAAGGACTGCGTGAAAATCTGAGGTTACTACTCTCAGGTCTTATGACACAGGGCTTTCTAGTCTTGGTCAATACAACCCGATCTCTAGAGAAGGATCTTAAGAGAGTTCAAGGTAAGAAGGACTCGGAGGAGAAGAGGTCATACTTTAAAGTTCCAAGTTCATCGAAGTCTGGGTATCGAAGGTGGAACAAGATGACAGAGTCTTCTGGACCAGCTTCTTCATTGGTTAGTTCTATAGCATCCTTTGCGTGAGGCATCCCAAATCTTTGTTATAACTATGGCAAGCTGGGACATATAGACCCAACTATTAGAGTGGCAAATCGGAGAAGTAGGCAAGAGCATCGTATGCTGAAAAGGTAAGGCGGTGGAGTCAACCACATCTCATCAAGGTCCAGCCCAACCAAGAGTCTACAACTTGGGCCAACAGGAGGCCATCAAGTAATGCAATGTGGTGACAGTATGTGTTAGATTTTAGTTGTAATACTTTGCATACCTTGTGTCTTATGCTTTGGTCGTAAGACTATCGTGTTTTAGGTTTTGTTATGATTATAGACTATCCGGGTTGAGCACTATTTGATACAGGAGCTTCAAACTCTTTCCTATCCAAGGACTTCATGTAACGTATCAGGGTGCCCTCTTCTATAGCTAAGGAAATATTGGGTGTGGTGCTACCTAATTGGTGTTCGATACGCGCAGATAGAGTGTGTTGCGCTAAAGTACTAATATGAAGTCAAACTTTTGACTGAAGCGTCACTACTACCGATAGTAGAATTTGACGTGATATTCAACATGGATTGGCTCTTCGAGAAATGGGCATTATTCGATTGTAGTTCAAAGACTATTAAACTGGGAATTAATACAAGCCAAGAAACTACTTTCTCTGGTCTTAAGGGATCGATCAATACGCTGATGTCTGGTCTCCAAGTGGTTAAAGTAATTCATACGGGGGTGGAGTTGTTCTTCACCCTATTGGAGGCTAAGAAGACCAAGCCTGGTTTGGTCAGTATCACAGTAGTGTCATAGTTTGCCGATGTGTTTCTCGAAAATATCCCTGGAGCCCCACCTTAGAGAGAGATCGAGTTCACCATTGAGTTTGTGTCAGGTGCCAAGCAGGTATGAAGGTCTCCTTACCGCTTAGTACCAAGAGAGATGGCAGAATTGAAGGCATAACTTCAAGAATTGATAGTGTCTGGGTTTGTGTGTCCAAGTTCATCACCTTGGAGTGCCCTGTTCCTCTTTGTGAAGAAGACGGAAGTCTGCGGCTGTGTATCGATTATCGGGAATTGAACAAACTAATAGAGAAGAACAAGTACCCGATTTTGTGGATCGATGATCTTTTTGACCAGCTAGTTGGGTCGACTTTGTATTCGAAGTTAGACTTGAAGTCTTGATATTATCAGCTGAGAATCAGGGAAAGTGATATTCCCAAGATGACGTTCAGTACACGATAAGAGCATTATGTGTTCACTCTCATGCCTTTCGTGCTGACTAATACACCATCCGTGTTTATGGACTTAATGAACAGGACGTTCAAGGAGTATTTGGATCAGTTTGTGATAGTGTTCATTAATGTTATCCTGGTGTAGTCCAAATCCGAGGATGATCATGTGGAGCACTTACACATTATTCTAGAGACCTTGAGGAGTAATCAGTTGTACGCCAAGTTCTCCAAGTATGACTTTTGGCTATCTTCGGATGCATTCCTAGGTCATATTGTTAGTGGTGAGGGTATCGCAGTGGATTCGGCAAAGGTTGATACAATCCGGGAGTGGCCTGTGTTGTCTTCTATGGTGGATGTCTGGAGTTTTCTACAAATAGGGGGAGATTGTTGAGTACATTGGTCACAATGTACTTGATTTGAAGAAGTCCTTTCAGCTCAATGATATACACATAGCTATATTAGATGGATTTTAAGTTCATGTGTCCAAGAAAATAAAGCTAAGTACAAAAGCGTCGAGATACTCAGGGCTAGTGTTGACACACACTAAACAAGTTGTGTCGAGAAAAAGAGAAGCTGTGTCGACACTAAGGACAACTGTGTCGACACACTCTATTCAAGCTGTTTCGAGACTGAAGATAAATGTGTCGACACTCAGGACTTATGTCGACACACTTCACGAGCTGTGTCGTGACTAGAAGCATGCTGTGTCGACACTCAGGACTATTGTCGACATATTTTACATAAGTTGTGTTGAACCAAGTTGAAGAGTTGTGTCAACACATTCAGATATATGTCGACACCACTACAAGAGCAGTGTCAAAACCCAGGACTTGTGTCGATGCATTCAACTGTCAAGTGTTAACTCTTCAAGAAGATTTGTTTCCTAAGAACAGAAATCAAGATGGAGGTTCTGACAACTGTCAGAACTGTCATATGTCAGTTATTAATCAGATCAGCCGGTTACTCCTATCAGAGCCTATTTAAAGGGATCAACTCTTAAAAAGAGAGAGAATAACTAGAAGAAGAACAATCACAATTATTGAAGTCAGATATTAGAAGCATCAACTATAAATTTAGAAGGTGGAGAGAAGCCAGATCAAGAATCATCTTCAATATTTCTCCAGCCTAGATCTTCCCTAATTTTCTACTTCAAGAAGCTTTGAAAAGCTAACAAGGGTTGGATCATATCTATCTTGACAAGTTCAAAGGAAGTAAATTCATCAAGATCAGATCAACAAGCTGTTAATCATTTCTCTCTTGCTGGGTGACATTTTCTGAATCTATTTCTTTTACCATCATTAATTGTGTAAGATCTGTCTGTAGATCTGAGTGCAGGAGAATTATTCTCTTTATGTTGTAAGCCTGTGTTATAAAGGCTGAGGTAGGGATGGGATAGCCTGAGGTAGCATAATTAGGTATTTCTCTGAGTTGTAGGGCAGGATTTGCCTGAGGAGTAGGAGTGTGGATTTATTCTGAGGTAGAGTACTTGAGAAGAACTTGAGGTGTAGGATCTTGGTGATCTGAGTGGTAAGACTTGTATAGTCTGAGTGGTAGGAGCCATCTGGGCTCTGAGTTATAAGATCTGAGGATCTGAGTAAAAGAAAGAGAAGGAGTTTGGCCGAATCTAGTTCATTGTTAGATAGGAGAAGGGGGAAAGTGGATGTACCAATAAGTTGGGGAACCACTATAAATCTGTGTGCATTGTGTTGTGTTTGCTGAATTATTGTGCTGTGATAATTTTTTTAATTGTTGTTAAGTTTATCTTGATTATCTGACTGTGTTAATCATTTTAAAGGAAAGTAGAACTCTGATTAATTAAAGGGGTACCCATATTTAAAATTGGACCTATTCACTCCCATCTAGGTCATTCTCAATCCTAAAGAAAACATTTACAAAGGACAGAAGGCTTTGAGATCTACAATGACGCTTCAGGCAGCAACTTACGCTGCGTTTGTTACAGCATGGGAGATTAATAGCTTATAGTCGCGCCATTTGAAGGTGCATGAGAGGAATTATCCGATCCATGTCTTGGAATTGGCGGCAGTGATATTCAAGTTGTAGCTCTGGAGGAACTACCTATATTGAGTGAAGGTCGATATTTACACAGACCATAAGAGCTTGAAGTATCTGTTGGATTAGAAGGACTTAAATATGCGTCAGTGATGACTTGTTTTAGTCATCCGTTTTTGGGGTAATTAAGTAGTCAAAATTCCTAAGTTTTATTATAATTTTGTGTTTTTGTATGCTTGTTATGATGTTATTATAGTTATTTTATGTTTTGATATAAAAATCTATATAGTCTTATTATATGTATTATGTTACTATATATTATGTTATGTTGTGTTTAATAATTATAATTAATGTTATGTCTTAATGTTTTAATTTTGATGTTTTAATGTTTTCTTTTATTCTGTTTTAAAATCTTGTTTTAACTTTGTTATTTTATGTTAACTAATCCATGTTTTTATTTATTTTGTAGGATGGCCGACCGCTCCCTTTGGTACAGCCTCTTTCAATGCTACCCGAGCCTACATAGAGCAGCCCGAGTTTCAACATGAAGCAGCCTTCAATCTTGTAGCAGCCCTCAAGACAAAACCGAGCCTACTTGTGCATGGTGCAGCCCACATTTGAAGACCAAGTGCTGCCCTCCATAACAAGCAACTCGAGCCTACAAGTGCAGCCCTCCATTTTCATCCTACCCGAGCCCACCTAGCTGCTCAATATTATCCTACCCGAGCCCTCTTCAAGCCCACAAAAAATAGCCCATTTAACCCTATGCTTGGCCGGCCATCTTCCCCTCCACATTCATTCTCTCTCCCTCTCTCCTCATTATTTACACATGCATTCATCCCCCTATGCTTGGTCGGCCACCTTACTCCCTCTCAATCTACATTGAATCTTCCCTCTCTTTCTCTCTTCTTTATTCCATATTCACTCCCCCTCTCTACTTTACATTCTCTTTGATCATTCCCAAAAATTAAATACATTGAATCCTTCCTCTCTCTCCCCTCATTTAAAGCAATGCATGAACCTTCTGCCCCTACATGGCCGGCCACCCCCTTGTCCCCTCATATTTCCTATCATCTAGAAGCTACTCCATCTCCTATAAAAGCCACCCCATCCCTCAAGCTAAAGGGTTAAGTTTTTGGAAGTGAAGTTTTAAGTTATGTTTTGGCTTTTGGAGAGAGCAAGAGAGTTCTAGTGCAAGTCTTCAATTTTATTGCTATGTATGTTTTGTTCTTCCTTATTGTAATCTCCTTGTCATTGTAATTGTCTTTTTATTAGTAGAATAATTTTGCCTTTTATTTCCTTGTTGTGTACTCTTCCTTTTTGCAAGTAATAAAAATGTCTTTCTCTTATTTTATTTTATCTTTCCTTTCAATCATGAGTAGCTAATTTCTCTTAGCTTTCGATCATGAGGATCTATAAAATGAGATGAGGGTTTCTTTTATTTCGTAGTTTTCTTTTTGCTTAATTTTACTCGATCCTTCTTTTATCTTTATTTTGTCGACTCCGTATTTCCGGTATACGGTAGTAGGCTTTGGATCTCATATTTGAGTAGCTGAGAGGCTCGTGAATGTGAAAGATCACTCAAAGAAGGAAGGAGTTGAATGCACCCCTAGAGATAGGATGACGTAAATCTTCCGAATTGGAGTCAAATCCAATAGTGTGGGTCACCTCGATAATGCGGCTTTAGGCCTTTTTGACTTGAAAGAGAATTCGGTCAGAACGTCTATAAGTCAGGGGATTTAATTCTCTAGCGAGATTATTTACTAATATCGGATCCGTCACGGTTGAGTATAATTTGCAAATTTAAAACTATATCTTTTTATCCCTCTCATTTCATTTTATGGTGAATCATTGATCGAATGCGATCTCTTTATTATAAGTTTTTCGTCTAAAAATCATCTTTTATTTTACTTTTTAATATTCTCAATTCCCAACAGTTTTCCAGTAGGATAATAGTTCGAGCGTGAGTAGCAGTACTTGACATCCCCGAGTTTTAAATACGACCTTTATACTACGATTTGACAGGTACACTTTCCTGTTCGGGTTTTAGCCCATCAAGTTTTTGGCGCCGTTGCCGGGGAATTTCTTCATCAATATTTTGAAAACGCTTTCGCTATTACTTCTGCAAAAATAGAAAAATAAATATATATTTTATTTTATTATTATAATCAACTCACATCATCTTATTTCTACCCAACCTAAATTCTCTCAAAAAGGGTAAGGGGCTTTAAATGCCACCATTTTACCTAGTACCTTGCGAACCCTTCATCGGGTAGCCCTTGGGAAGTTCGAGAGCCAATCCATAAAAAAGATTTTATCTTCAAAAAAAAATCCTTTCTTCTCTTTTTCTTTTTTCAAGTTTTCATTTCCATTCTCCTTCGTCTTCTTTTCTAGTGCATGACCCGAGCGAATCCGTCGCTACTTGTTGATTTGGACCCAGAAATCGAATGCTCCTTTCGGAGACAAGTATGATTCGGGGCTTCCACTTCTCAAATAGCAGTTGAGGATTCCTACAGCGATTGTAATTTTAATCTGAAATGGGAGATCCCAACCCAGGAATGGCTCAGCAAAGGACCATGTCCGATTGTTCTCGACCCAACCTGGAGGGAACAGAAACAAGTATTGTTCGACCTATAATTGCGAACAATAACTTCGAGCTTAAGCCTAGCATCATACAAATGGTGCAGCAATATGTACAGTTCGACAGATTACAAGATGAAGATCCGAACTTACATATTGCTAGTTTTCTTGAAATCTGTGATACCTTTAAAATTAATGGTGTCTCAGACGATGCTATAAGGCTAAGACTCTTCCCCTTCTCCTTAAGAACCAAAGCCAAACAGTGGTTGAGTTCTCTTCCAAGAGGATCAATCACTACTTGGAACATATTAGTTGAAAAATTTCTTGCAAGATATTTCCCCCCGCCAAAACTGCTAAGCTAAGAAATGATATAACTTCATACTCTCAAATTGCTTCTGAGACCCTCTATGACACTTGGGAGAGGTTAAAAGAACTTTTGAGAAGATGCCCATATCATGCTCTGCATGTATGGTTACAGGTCCAGACATTTTACAATGGGCTAAATCAAGAAACTAAGCAAATGAAAGATGCCGCTTCCGCTGGTTCTTTGGACCGCAAAACTCCGGAAGCAGCTCTTGAGCTTATTGAGGACATGGCGATGAACACTTATCAGTGGAATTCGTCTAGGACTCGCCCATCTAAACCTGCAGGTATCTATGAAGTGGATTCGATGTCGCAACTGGCACTGCAAGTGGAAATGCTGAACAAGAAGATTTCGGAGATGACTGCTGCCTCCGCTGCTAAGGTATTTGAAAATGTTAATGCTGCTGCTGCTGCCGAGCAGGTGGATTATCTGGGGAACATACCCAGGCCTTCTCAAAATAATTCTGCAAACAATTTTTCTGCTTTTTCGAATTTTTCTTCTCCGCTTGGTTTTAATTATTCTTCGAATTCTTATCACCCTGGTTGGCGTAACCATCCTAATTTTTCCTGGAGTAATAATGCTAATGTCGTACGCCCACCGCACGATTTTACACCACCACCACCATCACCAGAACAAAACCAAAACTTTCAAAAACCTTCCCCTTTGGAAGAGATCCTTTCTAAATATATAAGTTCGAACGAAGCCAATATTAGAAGTGTAATTTGGTCCGTGAAAAGTTTGGAAATCCAGGTCGGGCAACTTGCCAAGGCTTTTTCCGAGAGACCACCTGGAACTCTTCCCTCGAACACTGAACCTAACCCGAGGGAGCACGCAAATGTGATTTCCCTTCGGAGCGGTAAGGTTGTTAACGAGCCCACCACAAGGGAAGAGCCAAAGGTGATTGTCCCTCCTATTGTGGAAACAATTATGCCTACGGAAAATGAAAAATCTACTTTTGAAAAAGAAAAAGATATCTCTGTTTTTTCTGATTTTGAAAAAGAAAAAGATGACGTTCAAAATGATGCTCCGGTTGTTTTAAAGGAATTTCCGCCACCTCCTTATCCGGCCCGACTTAGGAAAGAAAAACTAGACGATCAGTACCAACGCTTCCTTGAAATGTTCAAACAAATTCACATTAATTTGCCATTTCATGAAGCGATTAGTCAAATACCTAAGTATGCAAAATATCTTAAGGATTTATTAACAAACAAGAAGAAATTAGAAAATTTATCGCATGTAACGTTAAATGAAGAATGCTCGGCGGTCGTTAAGAACTCTAATCTTCCTAAAAAGATAAACGATCTGGGTAGTTTTTCCATTCCTTGCATTTTTGGTGATCTGTTTGTTAAACATGCGTTAGCGGATCTAGGAGCGAGCATCAATTTGATGCCTTTTTCTTTATTCAAGAAGTTAGGATTGGGCACTCTTAGCCCTATAAGAATGAGTATTCAGTTAGCTGATAGGTCAATTAAGTATCCGTTAGGTATCGTTGAGGATGTGCTAGTGAAGGTCGACAAATCCATCTTCTCGGTGGATTTTGTCATTCTCGATATTGAAGAGGACGTCGAGGTCCCTCTTATCCTTGGTCGACCCTTCCTAGCCACCTCTTGAGTGGTCATCGATGTTGGTAATGGAAAGTTGTTTTTGCGTGTGGGAGATGATGAGGTCTCATTTTCTATAAATCAATCAATGAAAAATTCTTTAAAAAATGATGATTCATGCTTCTTTCTTGATGTTTTAAATGAAGATTCTTCACTTTCTCTTTCTAACATCTCTTCAAATGAATTTTCCTCTTCTTTTTCTGAAATTTCTTCATATGATTTTGAAAACACGGTTATGTCATTACAAGCAAATTTTGAAAATGATTCTATCTTTGGTAGAAAAAAGTATGAAAATCTTATTTTTGAAAAAGAAATGAATTTGAAAAAATCTTATGATGAACCACCCCATATTGATTTAAAACCACTCCCTGATCATCTAAAGTATGCATTTCTTGAAAAAAAATTCTAAATTGCCCGTTATAGTCTCGGTCTATCTTTCTCAATCCGAAAACGAACAGTTGATCGAAGTACTACAAAAGCATCGCCGAGCTATAGCATGGCAAATTTCCGACATTTCTGGCATAAGCCCTTCTTTTTGTACCCACAAAATATTTTTTGAAAATAATCCTAAGGGTGTAGTCCAACCACAACATCATCTTAATCCGAATATGAAAGAGGTTGTGAAGGGTGAGGTTCTTAAGTTATTAGATGCGGGGATAATTTATCCTATTTCTGATAGTCAGTGGGTAAGTCCGGTCCAGGTTGTTCCTAAGAAGGGTGGGATCACGGTAGTAACGAATGAAAATAACTACTTAATTCAACCTAGGACGATAACGGGATGGAGGATGTGCATCGATTACTGTATGCTAAACGATGCCACTCGAAAAGATCACTTCCCCCTCCCCTTTATCGATCAAATTTTAGAACGTTTGTCCGGGCACAATTTTTATTGCTTCCTCGACGGTCTCTCGGGATACTTTCAAATCCTTATCGACCCGAGGACCAAGAGAAGACGACATTCACTTGCCCCTTCGGAACTTTTTCTTATCGTAGAATGCCTTTTGGGTTATGCAACGCACCCGCTACCTTTCAGTGGTGTATGCTTGCTATTTTTGATAAATATATAGAAAATATTATGGAAATATTTATGGATGATTTTTCTGTTTTCTGGACTCCTTTAACTTATGTTTAGAAAATTCTGAAAAAGTTTTACAACGCTGCGAAGAAACCAACTTAGTTTTAAATTGGGAGAAGTGCCACTTTATGGTGCGTGAAGGCTTAGTCCTTGGCCATAAGATTTCCGCTAAGGGAATTGAAGTGGACAAGGCAAAAATTGAAGTAATTGAAAAGTTATCGCCGCCTACAAATATTAAAGCGATTAGAAGTTTTTTAGGGCATGGGGGTTTTTATCGACGATTCATTAAAGACTTTTCAAAAATTACTAAGCCTCTCACCCAGCTTCTTGAAAAAGACACTCCTTTCATTTTTGATGAATCTTGTCTCGCTGTGTTTGAATTAATTAAATCAAAACTTATAAATGCTCCTATTATGATTGCCCTAGTTTGGGATTTACCATTCGAAATAATGTGTGATGCGAGTAATCATGTGGTAGGTGCGGTTCTAGGACAACGAATTGCTAAGAACTTTCATCCGTTTTTCTATGTTAGTAAAACTCTAACTTCTGCTCAAGAAAATTACACCACGACGGAGAAAGAGCTCTTAGCTGTTATTTTTGCTTTTGATAAATTCCGACCGTACGTTACTCTTTTTAAAGTTATTGTTTTCACGGAACATTCTGCTTTGAAGTACCTCCTTTCTAAACTGGATGCCAAGCCGCGTCTTATTCGTTGGATCCTCTTACTTCAAGAATTCAACTTGGAGATTCGGGTTAAGAAAGGAGCAGAAAACCTAGCGGCTAATCATCTTTCTCGTCTTGAAAATCCCACACTTGATATTTTAAATGAAAATTTTATTAATGACTCTTTTCCAGATGAATGAATTTTAAACATTTCTTCTTCTACCCCCTGGTTTGCCGATCTGGCCAATTATCTTGTGGCTCGGGCCCTTCCAAAAGAATACTTTTCTCACCAAAAGAAGAAATTCTTTTCGGAGTTGAAGTATTATTCTTGGGAGGACCCCTTTCTATTTCGTATTTGTGCGGATCAGGTGGTTAGAAGATGTGTTTCCCGGGAAGAAGGTCAGCAAATTTTAAAGCATGTTCATGAATGTCCGACTGGCGGGCATTATCAAGCGAACCGCACCGCTCACAAAGTGCTTAGTGCTGACTTTTACTGGCCAAGCATATTTAAAGATGCACAACTCTTTGTGAGCGGGTGTGATCGATTCCAACGGAATGGAAATTTATCTAATAAAAATGAAATGGAACAAAATTATTTTCTGGAATGCGAAGTTTTTGATTTATGGGGCATTGACTTTGTAGGCTCGTTTCCCTCAAGTTTAGGAAATAAATATTCTAGTCGCAGTATCTTATGTTTCCAGGTGGGCGGAGGCCCAAGCTTTACCAAGTAATGATGCTAATGTTGTAGTTGCTTTTCTTAAAAAATTATTTTCTCGTTTTAGTTTTCCTTGAGCGATCGTTAGTGATAGGGGAAGTCATTTTTGCAACGCTCAACTCGCTAAAGCTTTAACTTAATATGGCGTTACGCATAAACTATCAACTTCTTATCACCCCCAAACTAACGGTTAGGTCGAGGTAGTTAATCGAGAACTTAAAAGAATTTTGGAAAAAACGTTTCTACTTCTCGTAAGGATTGGTCTTTAAAGTTAAACGATGCTCTTTGGGCCTATCGGACAACGTACAAGACCACTATTGGTTGTACGCCTTTCCGATTAGTCTACGGAAAATCATGTCATCTCCCGGTAGAAGTCGAGCACCGTACGTATTGGGCATTAAAGTTTTTTAATTTCGATCCGCACTCGGTCAGTGAGCATAGAAAAAACCAACTAAATGAGCTTGACGAGTGGCGAGCGTATGCTTATGAAAACAACAAAATTTATAAAGAACGCACGAAACTTTATCACGATAAAACTTGCGCAATCCTAAAACATTTAAACCTGGCGATCACGTTCTTCTTTTCAATTCTCGCCTACGTCTTTTCCCTGGCAAACTTAAATCTAGATGTTCTAGACCGTTTACGGTCAAAGACGTTTATTCTTATGGAACTGTGTTGGTTTCGCACCCCGATAAGGGTGATTTTAAAGTGAATGGGCATAGACTTAAACTTTATTTTTCAAATGATTCTGTGTCTCCTACAACGGAGGATCTCGTCTTGGACTCTTAAATTTTTATCTTGTTATGGAACATTTTATTTTATTATTATTATGAAACTTTTATTCGGACTTTAAATTATTGTAATAAAGAACAATTTTGGGCACCTGCCCACGGACTCTATTTTTTCTGCTTTTATTTTGCTCTTCCTTCCGGAGGCCAACCAAGAAAGTTCGTGATCGCCGCTCCAACGTTGCTGATTTCAAGATGGATCAAGTCAAACCTGTTGACGATCAAGTGCACTGCAAAGCAAGCATGGGGGAGCGACATCCGCCTTCATCTCACAAACCTGGGGAAGTCCTGTTTTGTTTATTTCATTTACTTTCTTGCATTTTATTTTTCTCTCCTTCTCAGTCTCCTTCTCTTTCTCGTTTTTTGTTTCTTTCATTGAGGACAATGAAGAACCTTAGCATGGGGGAGGGTTTAGTTTCTTTCTTTCTTCTTTCCTTTCTTACAAAAAAAATGTTTTAGAAAAACAATGTTTTAAAATTTCTAAAAAATTAGTATTGTTATTTTTATAGTATTGCTTTTTATTTTAACTTCATCAAAAAAATACAAAATAATTATAAAATACAAAACCCCAAAAAAAAATTAGAAAAACAAAATAAAAAAAAATGTGCTAAAATCTATTTGAAAAACAAAACCTAAAATTATTTTCTATCTTCATTTTTATGTTTCTTCTAGTGATGTGTAGGCCCGTGCAGTTCCTTAGTTCTATTTAGATTTCTTTGAAATGGTTTTTCTAAACTTATCATTTTAACATAGCTTAGTTTTACTAGTTTCTTGTTCTTAAATATAGGCATCCGTTTTTTACGTTATAAGTTAGCAATTTGTAGTTATGTCTTTTTATTCGGTTAGTTGCTTACGAATGGTTGCTAGGTAATATTAGCTCTTTTCATTTGTGGGGTAGTCTTTCTTGGTGTCTAGAACTTGTCCCAAGCTACTTTCGAAATATTTGCGTCGTTTTTACGTACTTTAGAAATGATTTAGGTCACCACCATTTGACTAGTTTGAGCTTTTCTTGCCCACCAAAAAAAAATTATCATTGCAAAACAATTTTGGGCCTTTTTCCATGTTTTTTTTAATTTAGCTCCACCTTGCTTTTCATTATTTTCACCAAAGCCAAAATGCCCTTCCTATTGCACACTAAACCTTGAGCTTCATTTTAAAAATCATTGTGTGATGGGTCGTCTCTTTTTGGAAAAAAATGAAAAGGAAATTTTAAAGCCTATTTTTGGAGCTCTCCATTATGAAAAAAAATGTTAGTATCAAGATGTTATCAAATGAAAAAAAAGAAGAAAAAGAAAAAAAGAGAGAGAAAAAGTTTAGTTGTGGACAAATTATTAAAGTAAAAATTTATGGCCTTTTGTTGTTTAAAAAATTTGTCATTTCTCATTTTGGTCATGTTTTATATTTTTGAGCTCAACCTTGGTTTAGTGTTTAAGCCCTCATGTTTATCCTTGTTTTCATTTCCTAATCATTTACCTAAGCCAAGTCTTAACGCCTATTTTAAGTCCTATTGATCTTTAGAACGTAAATTCGTGTAGTGGAGAAAGTGTGAACGAACAAGCCTATGGCCACCATCATTGATGGATTTCTTTGGAGGTTACCTTGAGGTGTTTTAGGGTTAATTTTTATCTAGCAACCTAGTTGTTTGTTAATGCGCCGTTTATTTAGAACCTCTACTTTTGTTTTCCTTATTTTCATTTATTTTGGATGCCTTGTTTTAAGATTTAGAAATGTGTAAACTTTTCTTATGTTTTAATGAGATTTTTAGGCCTCCACATTCAAGTTTTCTATTGTGCACTTCTCACCCCACTAGTTGATAACATGGAAATTAGGATAGTTTAATTTTTCATGTTTTGGTTTTCTTAACTATGAAAATGAAAAAAAGTGAAAAAAATATCTTTTGCTTTCTTTTTGGTTTTTCCCTAGTTTTTTATCTCTATTTGCTTGAGGGCAAGCAAATGTCTAAGCATGGGGGAATTTGATGATTAGTTTTAGTCATCCTTTTTTGGTGTAATTAAGAAGTCAAAATTCCTAAGTTTTATTATAATTTTGTTTTTTTGTATGCTTGTTATGATGTTATTATAGTTATTTTATGTTTTGATATAAAAATCTATATAGTCTTATTATATGTATTATGTTACTATATATTATGTTATGTTGTGTTTAATAATTATAATTAATGTTATGTCTTAATGTTTCAATTTTGATGTTTTAATGTTTTCTTTTATTGTGTTTTAAAATCTTGTTTTAACTTTTTTATTTTATGTAAACTAATCCATATTTTTATTTATTTATTTTGTAGGATGGCTGGCCCCTCCCTTTGGTACAGCCTCTTTCAATGCTACCCGAGCCTACATAGAGCACCCCGAGTTTCAACATGAAGCAGCCTTCAATCTTGTAGCAGCCCTCAATACAAAATCGAGCCTACTTGTGCATGGTGCAGCCCACATTTGAAGACCAAGTGCTGCCCTCCATAACAAGCAACTCGAGCCTACAAGTGCAGCCCTCCATTTTCATCCTACCCGAGCCCACCTAGCGGCTCAATATTATCCTACCCGAGCCCTCTTCAAGCCCACAAAAAATAGCCCATTTAACCCTATGCTTGGCCGGCCACCTTCCCCTCCACATTCATTCTCTCTCCCTCTCTCCTCATTATTTCCACATGCATTCATCCCCCTATGCTTGGTCGGCCACCTTACTCCCTCTCAATCTACATTGAATCTTCCCTCTCTTTCTCTCTTCTTTATTCCATATTCACTCCCCCTCTCTACTTTACATTCTCTTTGATCATTCCCAAAAATTAAATACATTGAATCCTTCCTCTCTCTCCCCTCATTTAAAGCAATGCATGAACCTTCTGCCCCTACATGGCCGGCCACCCCCTTGTCCCCTCATATTTCCTATCATCTAGAAGCTTCTCCATCTCCTATAAAAGCCACCCCATCCCTCAAGCTAAAGGGTTAAGTTTTTGGAAGTGAAGTTTTAAGTTAAGTTTTGGCTTTTGGAGAGAGCAAGAGAGTTCTAGTGCAAGTCTTCAATTTTATTGCTATGTATGTTTTGTTCTTCCTTATTGTAATCTCCTTGTCATTGTAATTGTCTTTTTATTAGTAGAATAATTTTGCCTTTTATTTCCTTGTTGTGTACTCTTCCTTTTTGCAAGTAATAAAAATGTCTTTCTCTTATTTTATTTTATCTTTCCTTTCAATCATGAGTAGCTAATTTCTCTTAGCTTTCGATCATGAGGATCTATAAAATGAGATGAGGGTTTCTTTTATTTCGTAGTTTTCTTTTTGCTTAATTTTACTCGATCCTTCTTTTATCTTTATTTTGTCGACTCCGTATTTCTGGTATACGGTAGTAGGCTTTGGATCTCATATTTGAGTAGCTGAGAGGCTCGTGAATGTGAAAGATCACTCAAAGAAGGAAGGAGTTGAATGCACCCCTAGAGATAGGATGACGTAAATCTTCCGAATTGGAGTCAAATCCAATAGTGTGGGTCACCTCGATAATGCGGCTTTAGGCCTTTTTGACTTGAAAGAGAATTCGGTCAGAACGTCTATAAGTCAGGGGATTTAATTCTCTAGCGAGATTATTTACTAATATCGGATCCGTCACGGTTGAGTATAATTTGCAAATTTAAAACTATATCTTTTTATCCCTCTCATTTCATTTTATGGTGAATCATTGATCGAATGCGATCTCTTTATTATAAGTTTTTCGTCTAAAAATCATCTTTTATTTTACTTTTTAATATTCTCAATTCCCAACAGTTTTCCAGTAGGATAATAGTTCGAGCGTGAGTAGCAGTACTTGACATCCCCGAGTTTTAAATACGACCTTTATACTACGATTCGACAGGTACACTTGCCTGTTTGGGTTTTAGCCCATAATTCAGCGAAGGTGGATGGAGTTCCTTGGGGACTATACCTTCAAGATAAATTATGTACCTGGAAAATGTAATGCGGTTGCGGATGCGTTAAGTCGCAGGGCTCTCGCGCATGCAAATTGGTTACTGATACATGACGAACATCTCGTTCGAGATTTAGAGGCCTTTGAAATTACTTGTGTTGATCGGAGGTATCGTGCTGAAGCACGTTTGAATTGGGTAGAGGTAAAATATGACCTTGCCGATAGGATTTGTCAGGCTTTGGATTTGGACGACAGCATGAAATGCTATATTGTTGAGTCTTTGGAAGGGTCAAATACCGAATTTGCTATTAATAATGGGTTGTTGTGGAAGAATAGTCTTTTGTGCATTCCAAAGGTGGGTGAAATATTTGAAGAATTAATGTATGAGGCTCATTATACCAAGTACTCGATTCACCAAGGGAGCACGAAGATTTATAAAGACATGAAAAAGTTGTTATAGTGACCAGGACAAAAGAAGGACATAGCATTGTATGTAGCAAAGTGTCGGACATGTGCCTTGGTGAAGGCTGAATGTCAGAAACACGGTGGATTTTTGAAGTCTTTGCCTATACTGGAATGGAAGTTCGACGACATATCCATGGATTTCGTGCATGGTTTGCTGAGATCACAGAAGGTAAACGACGTCATCTAGGTGATCGTTGATCGTTTGACGAAAGTGTCGCACTTTATCCCGAATAGGAACGACGAAAGTGTCGCTTGGTGCGCCCCGTAGCATCGTGACTGACTGATATGGGAGCTTCATGTCTATTGACTGGAGGCTGGTACATCAACTATTAGGAACCAAACTAAAGTTTAGTACGAACTTTCATCCGCAGACGGATGGTTTGACCGAGAGGGTAAATAGGATGATGGAGGACATGCTTCGTATGCTCACCTTGTAACATCCCATTTTATTCTAGACCACTTAACTTAGATTAGGGTAGTACATGTGGTGGATGAATGGGGTTAGGTTAGGTTTGACCTAAGGATCTATGGTGGATTCACATAATGCCAATTATAAGGTTCAATCAACTCTAACTTAGAAAAATCATTCTGGATCAATAGGCGTCGAGTGAACTCAACGCCATTCTACAAAGCATCGAGTGTATTGAGTGGACTCAATGCCATGCTCTTTAACTTAAAAAAATCATTCTGGATCAACAGGCGTCGAGTGAACTTGACGCCATTCGACAAAGCGTCGAGTGCGTTGATTGGACTGAACGCCATGCTCTTTAACTTAGAAAATCGTTCTGGATCAATAAGCTTCGAGTGAATATGCTGCCATTCGACAAATCATCGAGTGTGTTGAGTGGACTCAACGCCATGCTCTTTAACTTAGAAAAATCGTTCTGGATTAACAGGCGTCGAGTGAAAACGATGCCATTCGACAAAGCATCGAGTGCCTTGAGTGGACTCAATGCCATGCTCTTTAACTTAGAAAAATTGTTCTGGATCAACAGGCGTCGAGTGAACATGACGCTGTTCGATAAAGCGTAGAGTGCATTGAGTGGACTCAATGCCATGCTCTTTAACTTAGAAAAATCGTTCTGGATCAACAAGCATTGAGTGAACACGACGCCATTCAACAAAGCGTCGATTGCATTGAGTGGACACAATACCATGCTCTTTAACTTATAAAAATCATTTTGTATCAATAGGCATCGAGTGAACTCGATGCCATTCGATGAAGCATCGAGTGCATTAAGTGAACTCGACGCTATTCGACGTAGCGTCAAGTAAACTCGATGCAATTCGAACAAGCGTCGAGTGATTTCGATGTTTTTGGACCTGTACTATTTTTTCTATCTAAGCTGTATTTGTTGGTTAATATATTCGGCCTGAACCGGGTTTTCGGGATAAGTACTGATGGCACATTTGAACCTGATCTCTTCAACCAACCTATTTAATACATTGATCTTCACAAGAAGACCTATTTAAAGTAATAATTGGCGGTCTAATACAAGGGTGATGTGTGACAAGAAATTTAAACCCTAATTCTTTTTATAAAAAAGAGAAGAAACGAAACCTAACTGTTACTCCCATTTCTGCCAAGTCCGCTGTGACCATTGTTGTGCCAGATGAGTGGGAAATGACTCCTGGAGTTAAGCTTTAGTCGGAGAATCGAGCTTTGGAGCTAACTCGCCGAGCAAGTATCGGCCATGGAGCACCACCACTAAACCGGTCGTCATGCACGATTAAGGGTTTGTTTCTCTTCCCCTCCCTCGGTGCTTGTCTTTTAGATCCACAAGGAGAGATATCGGTCTCAATTGAGCCCGATGCCAAGAGAGAGGGAATATTCCGACCTTTTCTTCTTGCTCGGCTTCGTCGGAGGAGCCGCCTCCGGCGGCCATGTCGCTGGGAAATGCTAGCCACCACCTCAACGGAGGTGGTGGCGATAATCGTCGGTGGTGGCAGCAGCCCAGGTGGTCGGAAATAAGGTTTGAAGTTGTTACAGGCGGATAGATCTCAATCGTTGGCTATCGGGGAAGATAACCCGATGTAATCGAATTAATTCCTATTAAACTATTGTGTATAATTATTAATGGTTATATTTCTGTCACATATTTATAGTCATCTTACATGTTAATTTTAGGCCTAGTAGAAGCATATTAAGAGAAATTCATTAACATAAAAAATATAGCCCTAGGGCTTACCTTTATTTGACACCCTAAACATGTAATTTTGAGCACTATAGCTCCTTGTAGGGCCAATCTCCTAGGACTGCTCCTAGACAAGGGCAAAACTTCAAATGGATGCCTAGGCTAAACTATAAGTCCACATGCTATGAAATTTAGGTCATGTATGTGCGTATAACAAAATTCGACTATGTACAAAAATCAGAATTTTTGGAGAATAAATTTCTATAGTTTTAAAAGAAATATGAATTATTAAATAAATGGAATTTAGGGAGATTTCTAATTCCAAATGCCTCCAAATTTGGGTGGCATGGCTTTAAGGTCCTCCTATGGCCTTGGTAGAAATTTGGATCCATTTGGATCTCTGTATGTTAAAGGATCTAACATGTACGGTGAAGGTAGATTTGTAAAAAGTGTTTAAATGGTAAAATTGGAATTTAGCTCATTTGACCAAATGTAGATCCTTGATATTTTGGACAGAGACTTATGGAGATAAAATACTCGTTTCATGAGAAAATTGGTATTTTTGGAATAAAAAATCCCATAAGTTGGAATTATTTCAAAATTATAACATTTAGGTATTAAAATGAAAAATAGGGCTACTGACCTTAGAAAATTCCAAATTGTTGATGCATGCCCTAATATGTCATTTCACTTCTCTGGAAAAATTTATGAACACTTTGGTGAATTATTCCATGTATAAATAGTGTAATAACATTTTTACCCTTATGGGACTTTCATAAAAAACATGTGCAACGATTCATGGAAAATTATGAGAAAATGTCTAGGTCCTTATTTATTCATTATGAACCCCTGTATATTTTATCAAGATTTTTAAATGAATATTTATGGTGAATACAATAATAGTGGCATTTTTGTAATTATATTAATATGTGAATATCTTAGGTAAAATCACTGACTAAGAGTGTGAAAATCTGTTTTGACCATTATCTTGTTAATATTAGTGAGTGTAAATTTTCCCTGAATTTTTACATGATTAATTTTAGTACTTCATTTAAAAAAGGAAGATAACAGGATTTCAATCATTAATGGAAAATAAGGGTCAAATCAAGTTGGAAAATTAAGATATTTGGTTCACAAATATTTTTAACCTACATGAACATCAAATAATTTATTTAGACCTAAAGGTCCACTGGTTAGAGTAGCTCATGTTCAAAGTGACCTAGGTCACTTAATTAAATAAATTAAATTATGGTCCAAAATAATTAGAAAAATGATGGAATTCTAAATGGTCAATATTACACACATTAAAACCCCATGATAAAAATTTGATGGCTTTTCGCTTAAGGAATGGGAAGTCATCTCATATAGATTAGAATTAGGTCATGGGTTGTGTTTAGTAAAAAGTGACATGTAACACTAGGACCCTCAGGGTGATTAGATATAGTTAAATTAAGAGATGTATTGGGAAGTTGAAACCCTCGTTGTATCACAAGTATGTAACTACTAAGTAACGAGTGTTAGAGTGCAAGTCACAAGGAGAAAAACTATATTGGTGTCCGACGAAAAATCATCGCTTTCCCAATCAGTAACTTAATTCATTAGGATTACTCAAGAGTAAATTCAAGATTTGGGTATTAATAATGGGTAGACACTAATAAAAGTAAGTTTCCTTGAGAAAGGGGGCTTTGGGCTTCAGCCCATCATAGTTCCTAGTGTCCTCGAGAGCCCTTCACCGGGCATGCCTTGGGTAATCCAAGGATTAACCCTAAACTGCTATGTATAATAAGAATTAGACAAGAGTAGTCTAATAGGTTAAGGGAATAATGTGACTAACTCACCCATATATGGTTCGAGAGTTTCAGGAAGGGTATAGTTCTACGAGCTGGAGGCTCGGATGTTTGCATTCAGGATGGGTTTTGTCCTGCGAGCTGGAGGCTCAGATGTTTGGATTCAGGATGGGTTTAGTACTGCGAGCTATAGGCTCGTGAGGTTTTCTTCAGGACGGGTTGGTCCTGTAAGGATGATGCTCGGGTTTGAAATGACTTGCATGTGCATAAAACATATTAGTGTCGAGTCATAAGGTACTGGCCAGTCATCACAACGACAGCACTACGCTGACTCTGATGAGGTGTGAGGGTTTGAGGGACCAATAGGTTGTTTTGTACTGCGGTCTAAAGGACAATCCCCGATAACGCACACCCGACCAAAAATACTAGTGGAGATGGCAAGCAAATTAGGACACAGAGACTCTAGAGTGCACCTCGGATGTATACAGAGGCGTATAAAGGGTCTAGGCCTGGTAGTGTGTATACCTGCCTAAGAAGTGGAGACACTCGCTCCACTACTGCCGTAGCCACAACGATGGTACTAGAGAGTTCAGCTAACTCCAAAAACTAGGAACTAAAGGTATGTGATCACAGAGTAGTGTGTGTGAGTTGCACTTGTATGAATCATAACTCGCGTAACTCATCATAGCATACATACATACTTAGGACATACGCACATCAGATCCTTATCATATAAATTAGTATGGGCTCTTTTATATGATAAGTTATATTCCATAAACATTAACTTATAAGTTTGGATGGACATTCATATAAGTTAAGGTACTTCTGTGATGATAGTGTAGCGGTAGATAATTTATTTTCTACACAGCTCCTTACTTTACTTACTACACTTCTTTTTAATAATGCTTTACTTACTTTACTTATGCGATATAGAACTATTATTATAATGATATAACTCAGGAAACATACTCAAGATAGAATAGTTCCACTATCACCTGCTTCCTTTGATACTACCTTATTGTCCTCTGCTTTCATCCTCCCTCTCGGTGCCTAGGAGTCACGGGGGTGAGGCGAGGTAAAAATGGCTTAGTCTTTATGACTAACGGTCGGTAGTGATCGTATCATTTTAGGAACTTGAGGTGTTGGAGCACCAGGAGAATGAGGTGGCAGGAACTAAGGAGCAGATACCACGTACTACTACTATAGTTCAACGTCAGGTGATGATGAGTGTTTTAGTTACAGCTTCCGCTTAGTGTTTGTGTGATAGAGAAACTTGAATCTATTTGGCATGTATCGGGCATAAGCCATTCTCTCTTTTTTTATACTCATTGCGGACTGATTTACTTTCATCTCTATATATTATGAGGTTAATGTTGTGACTTGTGGACTTGCTAGTTTTCAATAACTTATCGATGTACTTCTTTTCTCGATTGGCCAATAGGTTGAATTATCGTACTGGCCATCAAGATCGGCGTCTTGCAGTGTCGACAAGCCCGTGTGTGCTGGTGTCACCGAATGACGACATTTCTGGGCATAAAACTGGGTAACTCGTTGGTATGGGGAGGGGTCTTATAAATAGGTATCACTTGATGAATGATCATATGAGAAAGTAGTCCACAACACTTGCTCACCCCGCTCGTGCATTTGTTTGCAGACAAACTATGTAACGGAAGCAATGGTGTGCCCATATGTAAAAAACTCACAAAAAATAGTCCATTTAAACAATGACTTACGCCAACCTAATAAGGACACTGTAAAATTCTTTTTCACGCTAGGCCCCTTGTGCGTGTTTTTGGTGTCAGGATAACTGGTGTAGGCTCAAGGGGGTGCAGGAGATAAGGTGTGCACTCGCGGGGAACAAGGAAATAAGTTGAAAACCTGTGTTGAGTATGATACGGGTAGGGACACGGGCGTTTCCCTACCCGTGTGCACTAGCGTGGAGTGACCATGGGGTTGAGGGGTAATAAAAGGGCGTTGAGTGGTTTGTCCCGAGTAGGACACGGGTAGGGACACGGGCGTGTACCTACCTGTGTGCCATGCCTTGGCTGCGTAGCGTTGAGTGATCGGTCCCGAGAAGGATACGGGTAGAGACACGACCGTGTCTCTACCCGTGTGCGAAGGACACGGGTAGCGATATGGGCGTGTCCCTACCCGTGTGCCTCAAGCCTAGGTCGACGAAGTATGTCCCGAATAGAACATGGGTGTCGACACGGGAAGTTTCACGGCCGTGTCATATAGACACGGGTACAGACACAGGCGTTTCCGTACCTGTATAGGAGCACGAAACGGCGTTCGAATCGCTTCGCCAGAGCAGGACATGGGTAAGGACACGACCGTGTCCCTACCCGTATCACTTCTGTATAAAAAGGAAAAATCAAACCCTAGCAATCTCATTCTCTTCCCAAACACTATTTTTATGGTGGGAGATTTCTGGAGGAGGAGATTTTGCTGGAGCTAACTTTGAAGGAGGAGAAATGCCACCGCCGTCAAGGAAAAAGCGATGTTGCCGAGGAGGATGACAAGATCCGTGGTCGGAAATGGTGGTACCGCTGGAAATGATGTGAGCTTCCTCCCCTCTCTCTTGGAGCTAGATCCTTAGATATTCTTAGGCGAGACATCGACTCAAATGAGTCTTGATGTGTGAGGAGAAGGTTTCTTAGGAAAGCCTATCTAGAACTTTTGTTCTAATAAATAGTCATCTTCAACCTCCCCTTCTTCAAAGTGATGATGGGGTGGTTCCGTGAAAAGAAATGGCCTTGAGAGGGAAAATAAGGGTGGAGGAACTTTTGGTTGTGATTTGGGGTGATCGGCTTGAGGAGGAAGACGAACCGATGCCATTTATTCCGCTTCAAGATGCGTGCATAATCTGTGTTCTACACGCAGCGACCTTCTTGGCTATTTTCAGGAAAGCAATGGTCAGATCTGGGCTTCCGAATAAACAAGAATGTTGTAGCCCTTGAAATTACCTTTCCAACGAGTGATTATATGCCTTTGAGTGAAGCCTATACCATAGGAATGTCAGATCAAAGTAGGAGCTGTAGACTAAGCGCACAGAAATTGTATTATGTACATTGTAGGCTTTGGAGCCAATTTCATATGGGTATAGTTTGATCTCGGTTGCAGGATGAACATGAACATTTTAGACAATGGAAAGACCTTTCCATCGAGGGGTTACACGCACTCACCGGATTCCTGTAGCCTCAGGAATCTTCAGTTGAAGTTGCTGTCCAGATTTATTCTGCACCTAAATTTCGGGGTAGTGTATAACATGGATTGATATTCGGTGGAATTAATGTTGCAATCTAACTCGATGTTTGGGCGAACTATTTTGTGGTAATCATCATAGAGATATGAAGGTATAAGTTTATTTATTTGAATTCATATAACGAGTTGTGATACAAGCTTAGTTGAACGAAAGGGCTTGATATAAATTGGTAGACTAACATTTATGCGCATTATTTTATATTATGTTGAAATCATTTGGAAGGACATGTAGATGAATAAACTATGGCCATGATGTATGTTGAATTGATAGAATGAAATTGGGTAGTCAAATGCTTAGAGTTTCGTCTCCCTATGGGTAACATTGTGGAAGTTAGTAAGTTCGGCATTGGGCGTCACTAGTCGGGATGGTGGAGTAAAGTTGGATGGTTGGGCTTGTCCCTTGGTGTTCATGTCCCGGGGCTCCTTCCGTGTCAAATGGATGGTTGGGCTTGGTCTTAGTGCTTTCTCCGAGGCACCTTCCATGCCATGGTGTTGTGGAATTGCATGCAGTGTGAGTCGACACGTGGTTTCGTAATTCTGGGTTAAGTATAGTGTGCCAGTTCTACGGGCTCGCGAATCGTCACACCGATGGGAGTTGACAGATAGACTTTGGGCGGTTTGGCTTGTCCCTCGGTGTTCATTTAGCGGGGCGCCATCCTTGCCAATTGAATGGTTTGGCTTGACCCTCGTGCTTATTTCTGAGGTTCCTTCCTGGTCACACCATAGGCAAGTTTGGGGCTAGGATCTTGGTGCACATCTACTCGAGACACTCGCTGAGCCGTAGTACGCATGTGAGCTACACTATTGTGTTCATAGCGTTAAGGCATACGGAGGCCTAAGTGAGGTAGTGTGGACACCCACTTAGTAGTAGAAGTGCCCGTTCTACAGTCACCGTATGGCTACGACGGATGATGCCTGAGAGCTAAGCTACCTTCTCAAAAAGTGGGAACTATGAGTCTGTGAAGACATAGCAACAGCATGTGCGTGATCATGGGTGTGTCATTGCATTTCATACATTCCATTGCACTTCATTACATACACAAGATCCTCATCGTATAAGTTTGTATGGGCACTCCTATACGATGAGTTACTTACTGCTGAACGATCCTCAACCTATATGTCTGTATAGGCATTCATATAAGTTGAGTTACCTTTGCTATTGTTTTACTCATGTGTTGTGATAGATGGTAGAAATGCTAGAATAACTTATTACTTGATTATACACTACTTCATATACGTAGTGATACCGTACTTATACCACTTGCTTGTTTATACTCCTTCTTTATATAGATATATTGTACCATGTCCCTTTCTCCGCTCGGTGCCGAGGAGTCGCCGGGGGAGCGGATGTGAAGCTACTTAGTATTTATGACTAACGGTTGCTACGTCTTCCTTTTAGGAGGAAATCCTGCAGATGGAACAACAGGTTATGGAGTAGGTCAGCCGGGCCAGGACGACAGGGCCTGAGGGACGGTGTCGTCGCTACCGTCTGTTGCAGATGTGAGTATATGAGAGTTTTGTTGTATCCCCTTTTGGGCAACTTTATAGCTGTACTCTGATTTTGTAGAAGCATGTTTTGCTTCTCTATTACTGTACTTTTGGACTTATAGCTTGGGTGGATTTGATTCTTTATATTATTTTGGTTTGGTTGGCATATATATATTAATATTGGTTGTAGCCGGCAGAATAGGCGTCTTGTGGTACAGGCTAGCCCGAGTGTTAGTGCTACCCCAAGGCGGCTGTTTTGGGCATAAGACCCCTCTTGTGCCGTGTTTTTTGTTCCGGGAGGGGGTCTTGCCGACACAATGTTAGTTTGACTTACCAAGACGATTTTGTAGCGTATCCTAGTCTAAAATCGACCTTGGATATAGATTGGTTATGGTACGATGATACCCAAATTTACCAAGGGAAGAATTTGACGCAAGATTCACTGCTTAAGGCTTAAACTCCAATGTCCTTACTCTACCTATCAAGTGATACTATCACTTCTCACCCAAGCTGATAGGACCTCCTCAAGGAGAATTGGTGCTTCTAACCTGTTAGTGGAATTGAAAGGTACTCGTAAACTTAACCCTCGTACCGATGACCTGATTACGTGGAAACAACCACCGTGACCAATACCAAAGGTCAAATATGAATTCAAGTTTTAGAAGAGACCCATTTTGGTTGGGTCACATGCTGACCTTGAGAAGATTGTCGTAATAATAACCTTAAGGACCTAAGGTAGCGTTTCAATAAGTCTCAAGGTGGAATTCCAAGTCTAAGATTATTAGCCCTAAGGATTGATGCATATATAGGATGATTGCACTATGGATATTAAAGAAATTTAACCCAAAATGTAGGGGGCTGATCCTTTTGTTTATTGGGCTTAATTGATAACGACTAGGATTTCCCTAGATTTTATTTAGAAAACGTTGTGTCGCAAACATAGTGATCTTGAAGAATTGGTATCTGAATATTACCTAGATGAAAATGGAGACTTGTGTACATATAATTCGTAAGATGATGAACCCTCCCTAGAAGTTTGGGATATACGTAGAGGGTTGCCTGCTTGGATATATTACAACCCTAGAAAAAGGAAAGTCGTCATGATTCGTTAGAAACTTTCTTGGTTTTGTGAATCAGATGATTACTTAGCACAACTTAAAGAGAGATCGTAATTTCATCGATACATAATGACATGATATATCCAAAGAACAAAACAAGTTGTGTACAATCCACCAGAATTCGAACATCTGGCTTTCCAAAAAACTAAAATCAAAGCATTTTCGACAACACGAAGACTCTATGTATAACTAAAGGAGTGTGTTACCTCAAAAAAACACGTTCCTAGATGCTTTAACACCTTAACCCAATCGATGTAATACACGATTAATGAATATTTTGTTGGCTAAGGATTTGATTAAGGAACTCGGATATATCACAAGAGAGAGCCAATATGAATTGAGAATTCAGTACAAGTCAGAAGGATAATTGGAAATTTCCCATACCTAGGGCTCTTAGGAAAGTGACCATTACTATCACATGGGTAGAATTGGGAGAAGTAAAAAACAATGATTGATCACTGCTATCCGCGCCTCCCTGACATACCTAGGTCATTATGTTGGAAACTTATAGATTGGGATAGATTAACATCATGGTAATATGAAGAAGTGATTGCAGGACTTAACTGTTACGTGGTTAAAGCCCATAAAGTGAGATTTCAAAATGTTTGAATAAGTTTGTTTATAACATTGGGAGTATAACGACCCCAGAAAATTTAAAATCAAGTGAAAAACCATACTGAATTGGAAGACGTATATTATAAATACGATCCTTTGGATGTGGCTCTGATGATCACAAGAATCAAAACAAAAATGTTTGATGATAAAATAATCGCCTTCAAAAAAATCGAGAATTTGAGAGCAACTCGTGGTTATGAACGTACTAATGTCCTTAGAATCAAATACTATAATAATTGAAAGAATTTAAAATGCCCACTTTGTGGGGGTAACAAACACATTATCATGTTTAGTGAACTTAGAAAATTAGATCATGAGTAGACAATACAAGCCTATCATATGCACATGGGAATGAATAAATTCCACTTTGCATATATTGGATAGTGTGAATTATAATTTCTTTTTGGTGTATGTAATTGTTGATAACTCATGAACTTTGAGAAATAATAGTCTCTACCATGCCATAATTTTTGGAGGTTAGATTGAAGATTACTTATACGTATTCTACACACACTTAGGCAAATCTCATGAGTATAATGGATTGGGATGGGTATTCACCCACGCTTGCCTATTAAATATAACTATATGAACATTTATAGGAAGGTTATTACGAACATACCTAAGTTGAACTTCGATCAAATAAAAGATTAATTTTTCAAGGCATGGTGTTGAAAATGTAACGACTCAACAAAATGAAATGGAGTGGATGATTAGTTGAAGCGTACGCATAGGTATGACCCCTTGATTATGATAGCATCAAGAACCAGGACACATATGTTGGTAACATCATGATGACCTTAGGAAAATTCATGATTATGAAGAGATCACTTTTGGTTTGCCTAGGTGTATTCGATTAAATTACACGAGAAGTAATGAGTGTTTAATAAGATTCTCTTTATCATTAAATCGATTTATGACAGACCTCACCATTTTGAAAAGGTACACTTATAAATTTATGAATTTGACTCTATGTGAAAAGTGATTGGAAGTCATTTTTTATGATCGCTTGATGTACGCGTGAAGGGTGAACAATCTACGAAATATGTGTTGTTGTTAAAGTAGAGATGTAATAAGACATGAATTTGGGAGTAAAAGAAACAAAATGATGATCTTTTCATCGCATCATGATCTTGAAAGTTGGGTAACTGCTAAACATTATATTGTTGATCTAATGTGTATGATAATTTTTGGGTGATTGTAAGTTCACGTTGATTGATATGTAATGATCTAGGTGGACAGGAATAGAAATGATTTTTACATATAAGATTATTGATTTTCACGTGCTTGGTGATCATTGGTCTTAAGGAACTCCAAATCCAATGTGTGATTTAGGTTTCTGATAATGATAAGATGTCAGAAGACTTGGAATTTTGTCCACATAACTTTGATGGTGAGTATCTCGAAGTATAATGAAAATGCATTTGGAAAGAGTGTGTTACCTCTGATAGAGTTTTCTTATAACAACAACTCTATGAGGCCCTATATGGTAGGAAATGCCGCACGCCGCTATCTTGCGTCCAGGATGAGGATCCACAAGCTCTTAGATCAGATTATATTGAGGATACGAACGCTCATATACGGCTTATCCAGGATCGGATGCTGGAGGTTCAGAGAAGACAGGCCATGTATTATGATGCGAGGAATCAGAATGTGGAGTTTTAGGTGGGAGACAGGGTATTATTGAAGATACGTCTAGTGCAATGTGTTTCCCGGGTACAGCGGTACAAGAAGCTCATCCCTCGATTTATAGGACCATACTTGATCTTGGAGCAGATCGGTACTTTGGCTTACTGATGGCGTGTCCCCTCCTCCACCATTTGAAGACGATGCTGACGATGCTGATGATGATCCGGTTGATAAGGCAATACAACTCAAGGACGTGAGGCGGCACGATGACGCTAACAAAAGGCTACGCTACAACTTCTGCCTGCGGCGTGCTACATCCACTGCAAAGAATTAGCCTTATTTATTTCATTTTCTTGAACTCTATTTTATATTTGGAATATAAAATTATCCTATGTTTAAGTGATAATTTTATATTCATTGCATGTTTTGTTATTTTTAATTTTGAACAATTTTAATGTAGGTGTGCATTTAGCCATTCGGATGGATGAGATTACATCTCCATCATGAATGGTTAAGGCTTATTTGTAACTCCTATATTAGGAGGCTTCCTTATGAGATAATTAGACAAGAGTTAAACCTAATTTCTCCTAGAGAATTTCGGCCAAGAGGAGACCTCTCCAAGCCCCCCCCCCCTTGCTTGTGGTGTGAAGCCACCGCCCCCCTTGTTCCCTCCATTTGTTCGGTGCGACTCCGGCGCGGCTTCCTTCGATGCGACTCCTTGGAAGAAGGTTGCAAACCCTTTGGTGTGACGCCGGTGGATCCGTGGAGTGAGTGATTCTCCCACAGTTATCTTGTGTGAAAAGCTTTCCGGTTGGGTAAACTCTTCCCTCTCCCTTGTGTGATTCTCTTCTTTAGTTGTGGTGGTTTCGCACTCGTTTTCTCTAGAAAATTAATTTAATCGCTGCAAGTTTTGGATCGAAATCGCCGTTGCTAGGCATTTTAATTACGGATCAGGTGGATCTTATTTGACTGAGCGGATCTTGGCCTATAGCCTTAGTCTTGCTCTCAAAAGGAGTGGCAACCTTTGTGTTTTTCTTGGGGAATATTCCGACTCAAATTTCCGATCATTGTTTTTGAGTCGACCATTCTTCCTTTGTTATTTGTGTTGTGTTCTTGCGACGAGAAACTATTGTTGGCAATAGGTGCTTTGTAGCTGCGGTAGATCTACGACGTGTAGTGCGTAGAGAGAGAGTTAGCTTCGTGGAGATCTCTGATTCTGGACGCCCCTACATCAATTTGGTATCAGAGACGGTCGTCTCAATTTCCTAATTGAAACGTCCTCGCTTGATGCTCCATCAAAACGGAGAAAATAATCAAAAAAATTAATAATTTTTTTCGTTGGTCTGCCAATAGCGGGCTAAAATCTGCATTATTCAGCGAAATTTCAAAAACAATTTTTTTAACGATCTACGTGTTACTCACATAAAGCTTTTATAAAAAAAATTTTATTTTCAGTCTAGCTATAGCCCTAGGGAAAATCGTCTTTCATAATTTTCTGGGTCTTGCATGCACACTAGGCTAGGCACGGAGTATACGGCGCCGTCTACGTCAACGATGGCTGAGAACGGGCATGAGCTTAAAAGCGCTAAAGCAATAGCAGGTCTACGTTGTAACATCCCATTTTCCAATTAGACCCCCCCTTAGGAGTGACTTGAGCATAACTAGGTCATATGAGTTAACGTAGGTGAGCCCAGGAGACCAAGTGACCTAAAAACCTAGTTGAGACCCACTTGGTCTACAAATAGTAATTTTCAAAACTCTGATTTTGGGTGGCTTAGTAGGTTCATTGTGACTCTAAAAATTCCCTTAGACCTAATGTGGGCCCAATGAGTCACCAAGGACCCACTTGGGTCAACCATAGTGGTCAATTTGACCAAGTCAACTCCAAGCCTAAATCAAGTCAAACCTAGCCTATATGGGCTAACCCAACCTCAAACCACCCTCCCCCTTAGGCTAACTCTTGCATGATTATTTTTGTATGATATTTGGCTGCCTATATCCTAGGGAATTGACCAAGTCAACATTGGTGACTAGGAGAGAGAAGGTGAGCTCCATTTTCATGTTAATGGAGGAGAGAGAAAAATTCAAGAGAGAGGGAAGGAGAAATTCGGCCAAAGGGAGGCCAAAGGCCACCCTTAATGGCTGAATTCAACTCCCCTGGGGAAGGGGAGGAGTTTCCAGCCGTATCCCGGCCACCTAGGCTTTGGTTCAGCCCCCCTCCTCCATGGCTGAACCCTCCTTTATTGGCCATTAATGGCTTCTTTCAAAACTGCCTTCCCCCTCCCCTCCTGGCCATATAGACCTCACCAGCAAGCTAGGGCGACGGATTTCGAAGCATTAGAAGGAGGTAGAACCACTGCCGGAGCCACCAAAGGAGAAATCGTCGCCGCCGCCGCAGCCATGAATATCCGTCGCTCCACCCGCATCCAAGCCCGAGTTCAGGTCCTCCTCCTCTCCTTCTCTCATGCTTAGATCCTAGGAATGCTTAGAAACCGATTCCATGCTCAATCGAACCCGAGTTAGGTTTTTATTTTTCGGAAAATCACCATTTTTCGGGAGGTTTTTGAGCTCTCGGCTAGGGCGGCGCCGCCACCTCCGGCCGCCCTAGCTCCGGCCAGGGATAGCCACCACCACCGGGAACAATTAGGGGATGTTTCCCGGTGGTGGCGCCGCTTCAGGTCGCCGGGAATCGGCCCGCAAAAACCGCCTGTGCAAGCCTCTTTTCGGATCCATCGGGGAAGATGAACAGGAGCCGCCTGATATGCTTCTAGATTCGTGCAGAGCAGATTCTCTAATTTTAAATCCTATTTTCTAATTTTCTGTATTTTAAATAAAATAGTTTTACTGTAATTGGATTTTAGGCCCCTTATGGGCACCTACTGGAAAAGTGTTTAGCATGAAAGTTGTAGGTCCTTTTAATACCTACAATTTGATATGTTGCGGTGAAATTTTGGTAGAGTACCTAGACTTATAGGGCCATTTGATTATGGGTATGTCCTAGGTTTAGGGCAGTTTTATTATAAAAATTATTTAGGCCCTTTGGAGGCTTGTTCATCAAAATTGATCAACATGAATGTTGTAGGCTTTTTAATTATCTACAGTTTGATATATTATGTAAAATTATAGGACAAGTCTTCTGACCTATAGAGCCATTATTCTAGGGTAGGTCCTACAAATAGGGCAGATCTTTGAAAAAAATTCCCCACACCTAATCCTTGGTCCAAATGATTTGAATTTTGGACATTGGCTTAATATCACCTAGACCTAGCTCCTGTAAAAATTCGAATCCATTTAAAGAAGTGTAACCTAGGGTTTTTCCCTAAACCTAGAAAAGCTAGGGTAAGGTAGTGGAAGGGTCAAATGACCTCCAAACCCTCCCAAATTTTGGTGAGGTGTCCGTGGTATAGGTATCTAGGTTTGGTTCAAATTTCAACTCATTTGGTTGAGTTTTGATTAGGAATCCTCTAAACCCTAGTTTTGACCTAGTAGAAGGAAGCTTAGTGAGAAGGTTCTTTGCACTCTGGTATGATCATCTCACCTCAACAGAGGTTAAGATTTTGACCCCTGGTTTATTTTGGTCCTAAGATTACCCTTAGGGAAGATGGGATGATTTAGGGTAAGTTTACCCAAGGGCCCAGGTTCAAATCCTAAATGTGGACTTTGGGGGTTTGTGAAGGACATAAGGACAAATTCCCTTGTATGGCCTTGAGATTTGGTGGAGAGGTTGTTAATGAGTTTGTAACTCTCTGGTTGTAATGTTAGAGAATTTTGATGTAGGTAGCTACCTCAAAACTTAAACCCTATTTTTAGGGTAGAAGGGATTTTAGGTCAAAAGAACATCTTAAACTCTTTTAAAAGCCATGAAATTGGGGTAGTGTATTTCTAGGGTAGTTAGGACCCTTGGATAATTTTACTAGAATTTTTGGATAGGTATTTCTAGTACTTCATTCATGAATGAGGGTATAGCCCTTTTTGATGTTTTATTTATTAAAGATTTTTAATTCAAATAAGGCCCCCTTGAAACTCTGGAATTAGATGTTTTTGGCTAGTAGGAATGCTCATGAATTTTAGTTCAATTTTATGTTGACTAAATAGAATAGTTCCTTCACAAGTATTATTAAAGGGCTCTATGTTTTAAAAATATTTTATGGCATAAATAGTCTCTGGAAAATTATGAAAGTTGGTAAATAGTGTTTTTAAATCATTATGAATCAGTGGGATTTTTCTCTGGATTTCTGGAGTTATGGATTTAGTACTTGATTCACAAGCATGCTAGATTAGGATTTTAGAAAATGATTTTTTATAAATTAATTTCCAACAGGAAAATTATGAAACTTTTATAGTACTGTTTTCATGGTATTTCTAATATTCTGTAATTAATCCAATTTATTTGGAAGAGAATTTGATGTAGTTTATTCATTAGACATGAAGGAAATGGATTATTGCAAAAATAAATTTAGGCCCCTTAGACCATAGGAAAAATTGCCAAACCTTGGATATGTCATTTTTAGATACATTAATGTTTGTCTTAAATTTATTATGATTTATACATGACTGAAAAATATAATCCTTGTACAAATTTGGAAGACCTTGGGTTTTAGTAAAATTAATTAATTATTAGATTAATTGGGAAAATCGTTATTATCGGAAATCGATTCAATAATGTCATGATAGGCCCCCAGTAATTAACTTAAGCCGTTCGGAAGAAAACACAAAGGACATCCTATCAGAGACATTACTTAGTATAAGGTGGTCTGTAGTTAGTAACTTTGGGAAATGAGTAACAAGATAAGGTTTGGGTTAGCGTAAGGACAGCTTGTGTTGGATTGGATTTAAAGAAAGAGGATGGATCACCATAGGAGGTTTCAAGTGTGGTGAGGAATGAGTTGATGTGCTCTAGAAGGTGCGCGGGACCAACGAAAGATCGCCGTCCCCGTAGGAGTGAAGAGTCAAATCCACCCTAGGTTTAGTTCGATGCAATTTATAGAGAGAACGGGTAAGGGAAAAACAACCAATAACAATAAGTGCCTTGCAAAAGGGAACTTCGGGCCGTAATGCCGCCGTCTTGGTTCCTAGTGCCCTTTGAGAGCCCTTCAAGGGATATGCCGGGGGCAGTCCTGGGCTAACGTAAATCTTAAAACAAACGAAAGAGTAATTAGCCTAATAGGGATTCATATTTCACACACTCATTAGTTAGGGTTGGTAATGGTTAAGTCGTCCCGAGGTGTTCAAGGGGGCGCTGTCCCGTGGTGTTCTAGGGGATGGAGTCTGGAGATGATCCGGACGTTTTAGTCCGGGGAATTTGGTCTCGGATGTGGTTTATACGGACGGTTTAGTCCGGGAGTTTGACACTTTAAAATCGTTATATATTAAACTGCTGCATCTGCATAAAAATAGGAAGATTAAGGTGGTGGGTTTTCGATATCGGGGAGTTCGATTGCACCGACACCGATATCGTTGACTCGGCAAGGTGACTAGCACTTAGCCAAGGTTAAGTCCGGCGGACCAGTTGGCAAGAGTACGCAGGAGTCCGCCTTGTGCACCAGGCGTTGAGGGCGTACGATAGGTCAGACCAGTGGTGCTTTTACTAGTTTGAGATGGGCGAGGCCCAACCCACCGCTTCCGTTTGCCACTGCGGGAGTAACCTGGGAGTTATCTCCAGAAAGGGGGAACTAATGGTTTGTGTATACAAAGTTGGGTGTGTGAGTTGCACTGCTTGAACATCATAACCCACCATATAGCTGCATGACATAATCATTCATAACAACCTTGACACCTAAAGTATAAGTGGAATGGGACGCTTATACTTTAGGACCTTCAAAACGACCCCTTGGTCTATAAGCTTGTGTGGGCAAGTTTATAAATTAAGGTCAATTTGATACATGTAAATCTGCTGCTTGATAACCGACACCCCAACGTATAAGCGGTATGGGACGCGTTATACGATGGGAGCCTTGCAAAAGATCCCTTGGCTTATGTGTACTCACATAAGCGAAGGTTTAATTTCTTACTTACTTCCTTTATGTTATAACTATTACAACATTTATACTGTTCACCTGTTATAACTTGCTAGTTAGGTCCACCGTCATCTGCTTTGGAATTTATCTCCACTTTCATGTCCTCCCCTTCCTTCCTCTCCGCCCGATGCCTTAGAGCGTGGGGGATGATAGGGCTTAGTCTTTTAGACTAACGGTTTTTGAACCATATCATATTAGGGGATTGCGGAGCCCAGCATGGAGGAGCAGCCCAGGAGGCCGGACGCTTGGAGATGGGGCAGTCTAACACTGGAGTCCATACTGCAGGGACCGTGAGTCCTGCCCTTTAGTAGAGTTTTAGTCTTGCTTTCGCATGGAGTGATTTTGTAGTGAGGACTTGATGTACCAGACATGAGCCCTTATATTTCTAGTATCATTGTACTCTGATGTTTTCTGTGGACACTCCCTTCGTGGAGTTTATATACATGTGATTTATTATTGTGGGCAAATTTGCCTAAGGCAAATTCGGCGAGAATCACTTGTGATTCCCGTCGAATTTGCCTTGGCAGGATTCTAGTTCAAAACTCTAGTCATCCGGAGGGGAATCGACGGGAATGAAAAGTTATTCTCGACGAATCGGCGGGAATGCAACGTCATTCTCGACGAATCGGCGAGAATCAGTTAGTGATTCTTATCGATTCTGCCTTAGCAGAATTCTTGAAGGAGGACAGTCAGCCAGATACAATCAGCCGGAATCACTGGCTGATTCTCGACGATTCGGCGAGAATCACTAGTGATTCCCGTCGAATCGGCGAGAATCACTTAGTTATTCCCGTCGATTTTGACTTAGACGATTTTCCTCTTCCTTCCCATGAACTTGGTCTTTGACCCATCTTTGCTCCTCTTCTGCTCTTGATCTATCTCAGCCCTATACTTGAAAATAAGTACACTCCAACAGAGAGAGAACACGTGAGTCAACACACTGATCTACTCAACGAGGGATTACGTTGCGCAGACTCGTGTATATTGACCCACTGCACCTTGACATTAGTGTGTACTTAGCATGGAATAACTGCAAGCACAACTTAACAGAAGATTGTCAAATACATTATGAATTCAACTTAGCTTGACAGGAGGCTTCTTCAAATCCAGGTAATTGTGGATACAATACCCAACAAATTCCTTTCAAAATATAGTAGGGAATATCATTATCTGGATTAGGAGGAGCTGGAGATGTGGCTTTCCTTTTCTTTTGAGCAGACCTTTTCTTTTTCTTATTACTATCAGAATCATCAGAATCTTCATCTTCATCCTCAGAATGTGAGGGTTGAGGTTCTGCATACAGATAATCAATTTCCTTTAACATAGCCACCTCTTTCTCTTTAGCTTGCAGAAGAGCCTTTTCTTTTTCTTCTTCTAGAATGTCTTGGGCCAGGAGAGAGTCCAAATCTAGACCTGGGGTGTCATCCCAAAGGGTAAAAGGCACATCAGTCTCAATTTCTGGAACTGTTTCTTGAGCAGCAGAATTCCATTTAGCTTCTAAGAAAGATGTTATAATTCCTTCTAGATATCTAGCAGCAACAGGAGTAGAAATCTCCTCAAGATAAACTTTGAAAGCAAAATCTGCTTCAGCTATTATTTCAGAAATAACAAATCTATCCAAAAACTGAAGGCACATTGGTCTCTGGTAGCATACAATGGACTGAAGAGGATCAAAAGAAAAAAGGGAGGAGATAGGATTATAAAGGTCTCCACAGGATGATTCATCATCTGAGTCAAGGAATGCATCCAGTTCCTCTTCCAAAACTACTGGAGCGTCTGAATCTTCAACTATCCTCTGAACAGAATCTGGAACAACTACATATGGAGCTGAAACAACTGCATCTGGGACTGAAACTGAAAATCTTTCTAACTCTAAAAATCTTTCTAACTCCATAGCAGGGCCTGAATCATCTTTATCAAGCATCTCCCCCTGCCCGGGTTCAGTGATAACAAAACCCAGGCCCCTAGATGAAGAAGGGACTTTGAGGGTGGAAATGGAGGAAGCAAGAGAAGAGATAGATAGAGCAAGAGGGGCAATAGACTCAGCTATCATGGCTTTGATGGAAGGAGTTATGAGGTGAAGGACAGTTACAATGAATTCTGGTGTGATTTGAAATAATTAAGGAATGATGGAGGAGGAATCATCAGAATTAATATTCTTCTGAACTGGGGTTTCAGTATTTGGAGAATTGGATGGATGATCAGCAGCTGGTGAGGGATTATTTAAGATAGCTGGGGAATGAGATGGAGAAAGCAGATTGAACAAAGATTCTAAATTTAGATTTGGAATCTCAGTTATGTGAGCTGGTGTTAGAGAAGCAGGTGGAGATGGATGGTTCACAGGATAAGAAGGAATGTCAATTGAGTTGGATGGCAAGGAAGAGGAAGCAGGGATTTCTTCACTAGGGCGGGAAGTGGCTTTAAGAGCCCTTGTGCCCTCAGACGTTGTAGGGGCAGACCCAACCTTTGAAGGCTTCTGAATAACCCTTTTCCACTTAGCAAACAGGGAAGAATCGATCCTTTTGCTGGCATTGATGGCTGTAGGAACAGAGCCTAACAGCTGGGAAGCTTTCGTGGAGAGAAAGAATCCGATCAGCCTTCCTTGTGCTACCTCTTTCTTGTTGTTCTTCTTCCTGATCAAATCAAACAGCAAACAAGCCCAGTTGATTTCTTTCTTATTCACGAGAGCTGACATCAAGGCAAACTGATGCCGGTTGATGTTATCATGGGCGAAATGCTTTCCAAGCAACACTTTTCCAACTAGATCAGCCAGAAACTTGAATCCGACAGATAATTTACCTTCAAGAGCATGGATGGGATGCCTTCTGCATGACCCATTTCCAACAGCATCCTTCCTTACTTCGCAGAATCTTGCTCATACTCATCAGAGCCATTCTTTAACTCAAAAATTTCAGTCAGAATTTCTGGAGTAAGAGTTACCTCCACGCCGTTGATTGATCCTTTCATCTCTTTGTCATCAGAAGACGATGTATAAACCCATTCCTTGATTTCTGATAGGTACAGTTTGAGCTTTGAGGACATGAGTTTCTTAAGACCTTGATCTTCACACAACTGCAGCATTTCCTGAAAAACTTGTTCACAGTTTCTGAAAGACTCAAAATCAACACTAAAGCCTGCATCAAACTTCATCACGGACATGGTTGCAGAGGAAATCGCCATTTGATCGATGAGAGTACCTGAAACAAGAACAAACACACAGAGAGAGAGAAGATAAAGCGCGGGACGAAAGCTCGAAACAAGCCTGGAAGAATAATACGAAAAGGCGAGCTCCGTTGACGATCTTTAGACCTAAATAGACGATCGGTTTGAGGTAAACTAGCATCGTCGATCTCTGAATGAAGATCAAGAGAATCGGTCGTCGATCGTCGGTCGATGATCGATTTCCAAAGCAGAGTCGTCGATCATCGATCGACGATTTCTGTCTCTAAACGCAAAGAGCTGTCGTAGACCTAGGGTCGACGATTTAGCTCAACCTATTCGACTATCTTCGAACACCGTTCGATGATCTCAGAACAGATTTCAACTTAGCAGATTTTTCAATTAGTCTGATCCATTCATCATGCCTAGTTGATTCAAAAAGAATAGATGTTTCGGTTCATCTAAAGGCTTTATGAAAATATCACTTCTCTGAAGATCTGTTGGTATAAACTCGAGATTTATCTTATTCTTGTCAACACAGTCTCTAAGAAAATGGTGTCTAATGTCAATATGCTTAGTCCTAGAATGGTTCACAGGATTTTGTGCTATGGAAATAGAACTGGTACTGTCACACATAATTTTGGTGTTTTTGTGTATGTACCCATAATCCAAGAGTTGATTTTGAATCCACAGGATCTGTGAACAGTAACTAGTAGCTGCTATATATTCAGCCTCTGTAGTTTAAGTTGAAACAGAAGTCTTCTTTTTGCAAAACCAAGAGACTAATCTCTCACCTAGGAACTGACAAGTCCCTATGGTGCTCTTCCTGTCAAATCTATAGCCAGCATAGTCAGCACTTGAGTATCCAATCAACTCATTTTCTGATTCAGCTGGGTACCAAAGTCCTAAATTAGGGCATCCCTTCATGTATCTTAAGATTCTCTTGAGAAGAGTCAAGTGAGATTCTTTGGGGTTGACCTTAAATCTAGCACATAGGCATTCGGCAAACATTATATTAGGTCTACTTGCAGTTAGATATAATAGGGAACCAACAATGGCCCTATAATTTTTCTGATCAACAGGCTTGCCCTTATCTTCAGAATCAATAACTACATTAGTAGTCATAGGAGTGTGCATTGCTGAAGCATCTTCCATCCCAAACTTCTTTACCAATTCATTGACATATTTAGATTGGGAGATGAAGATGCCATCAGCATCTTGTTTCACTTGGAGACCAAGGAAATAAGACAGCTCACCCATACGACTCATCTCAAACTTAGAATGCATTAGGTCTGACAACCTTTTGCATAGTTTTGGATCAGTGGAACCAAATATAATGTCATCCACATAAATTTGAACTAACAAGATTTTGTCCTTGTGGTGCTTAATAAAAAGGGTTCTGTCAACTATGCCTCTAACAAACTTATGTTCTAATAGGAAACTAGCTAGAGTCTCATACCATGCTCTAGGAGCCTGCTTAAGTCCATACAAAGCTTTTTCCAACTTAAAAACATGTGAGGGACAAGTTGAAGAAAGAAACTAGGGGGTTGTTCAACAAATACCTCTTCCTTTAGCTCACCATTTAAGAATGCACTCTTTACATCCATCTGGAACACCTTAAACTTCATGTAGGCTGCATATGCTAGAAAGATCCTTATTGCCTCTAGCCTTGCAACAGGATCAAAAGTATAATCATAGTCTATTCCTTCTTCCTATCTATAGCCCTGTGCTACAAGCCTTGCTTTATTCCTTATGATAATTCCTTGAGCATCCAACTTATTTCTAAACACCCATTTAGTGCCTATAATGAGTTGGCCTTTTGGGCTTGATACAAACTTCCAAACTTTGCATCTTTCAAACTTATTTAGCTCCTCTTGCATAGCAATGATCTAGTGGGGATCTTGCTCAGCATCTTTTATGGTTAGGGGCTCAATCTGAGACAGAACACAAGCAAGCATCACATCTTGACTTAACTGATGTCTAATTTGCACAACATTGGAAATATCTCCAATCACTTGAGATGTAGGATGATCTCTAAGTGTGACATAATCAGTTGGTGGTATGTGATCTTTAATAGCAGTTGGAATTAATTCCTCAGGTGGAATTAGATTGGCTGTTTGTAAAACTGCAATCACTTCTACTAGGTCTTCAGCACTGTCTGAATCAGATAACTGAGGAGCTGATTGAATCCCCTGAGTGAGTTTCAGCTCATCCAAATTCTTGCATAATTCAGGTACTTACAAAGAACTACTAGAGGAAGTTTCCTTCTCTCTGTAAAACATCTTGGATTCATCAAAGGATACATGTACTGACTCTTCAATTTTTAATGAGGATTGATTAAAAACCCTATAAGCTTTGCTTACTTGGGAATATCCTAGAAAGATTCCCATTGAAACCTTTGCCTCAAACTTTCTAATGTATTCTTTGTTATTGTTGTGAATGTAAACTACACAACCAAAAATTCTAAAATAATCTATTTTAGGTTTCTTTTCTTTAAGAAATTCATAAGGAGTCTTCCCCTTTAGTTTATGTATCAAACTCCTATTCAGTACATAGTTAGCTGTGCTAACTGCATCTGCCCAAAAGGATAGAGGCATATTAGCCTCTGCTAACAATGTTCCTGCAGCTTCAGTCAGGGTTCTGTTTTTCCTTTCAACTACCCCATTTTGTTAAGGAGTTCTAGGAGCAGATAAGCTATGCATGATACCTTTTTTCTCAAAAAATTCTTGCATAAGAAGAGAATCAAACTCTGTCCCATGATCACTTCTGATCAGGGCAATGTGAGTATTGAACTCAATCTTTATACAATATAGAAAGTCTGTAAGAACTTTAAAGTTATCAGATTTAGTTCTCAAGAAGAACACCCAAGTGAACCTGGAGTAATCATCTACAAGGGTATAGAATTTCCCTCCTAAACTTTGTACAGCTATTGGACCAAAAAGATCCAAGTGCAATAGGTACAGAATTCTAGGTGAATCACTTTTATTTACAGCTTTGAAACTATTTTTGGTTTGCTTGCCTAGTTAACAAGCCTTGCATAGGACTTCCTTCTTGTAGGGGGAAGAGGGCAAACCTCTAACAAGGTTGTATTTAATGAAGTGAGTATTATTGCTACTCACTTCATTAAATAAGCAAATTTCAGAAGAAGTGGATTTAAAATCTACAAGATAAATATTTCCTTGCCTAATGCCTACTAATACGATATTATTATTCAAAGTAATACTGTATAGAGTATTAGAAAACCAAACCTGGTAGCCAGCATCACAAAGCTGACTTACAGAAATGAGATTGTGCTTCAGTCCTGTGACATAAGCTACCTTCTTGAAAGTCACTGCCCCTATGGTGAATTTGCCATATCCTTCAGTCTGACCACACCTGGAATCACCAAAGACCACCTTTGGTCCCATCTTGGCTTTGAAGCTTGATAGATTATCTTTATTTCCTGTCATATGCTTGGAGCATCCACTATCCAAATACCACTTGTCCTGAGTGATCGGATAGGTCTTCACCTACAATAAGATAGATTAAACATTGTGGACCCAGGTAACCTTGGGTCCATTTTTCTTCACATAGGAAAAACTAGACATAAAAGAGTATGCAGGTTGAGGATGATATCCTAAGGGATGAGATCTCCTAGGTGGGATAATCCATTTTGAATATAGATTAGCAGACCTAGGGTTTCTATTAAACTTAATATTCCTGTAAGCATTATTGTAATTCTGAAAATATAGTTCTGATCGTCGATCGGTGGTCGACGATCGGTACCCAGATCGTCGATCTTGGTTCGCAGAATAGAATTCTGGGTTCCACGATCGTTGATCTCTATTCGACGACTCAGATTGAGATCATCGGTCCCTCATTGCTGAGTAATTGTACCTAGCAGGTGAGTTCAGAGATCGTCGATTGTTGTTCGACGATGGGTGCAGCGATCATCGATGGGCGTTCGACGATTTTTTTATTTCTATGAATTTTTGTTTCCTTTTGTTTCTCTTAACCTTATTTAAAATTTTCTTAGCCCTTTGAACAACCTCAGTGTTGTGTATTCCCTTTTCAGAAACAAACTTTACTGGAGTGGATAGATTGTATTCAAGGAGCAATGGAGGTTCACTAGGGGAGGCACCTAAGCCTAACTTAATATTATCTGTCCTAGTGTTGGTAGTGCTTGTGATCTCTAGCAACTTAAGGCTTCTGCCATTAAGTGAATCTTATAACCTCTTAGCTTTGGCTAGCTCTAATTTAAGAAATTTAATTTCTTCAGATGCTCTAGTGAGTTCATATTTTAACCTAATGTTTTCACTAGATAGAGATTAAGATCCAGCTAGTTTATCTCTAAATAATTTAATCTCCTTTTCTGAGCTAAGTAATTCTAGGCAAAGAGTTTTAAAATCATGCTTAAATTCAGCAGATGTGAAATCATAAGATGCAATTACCTGGTCTTCAACAGATAATTCATCCTCCTCATCTTCAGTCATTTCTGCAGCTAAGTTACTGCTGCAGGCATTAATTGCCATAATGCAAATCTCTTAAGCTTTCTTTTCTTCTTCATAATCTTCACTGGAGCTGGAGGAAGATGAGTCTTCCTCAGTATCAGTCTAGGTCTTTGCAACAAGACCTTTCTTTTTCTTATTATATTTGTGAGAGGATGTCTTGGAGTAGTGCTTCTCATGTTCCTTTTCTTTTCTTCTTTCCTTATGCTTTGTCTCCGGACACTCAGGGAGATTGTGTCCAGGCTTCCTGCATCTATAACAAACAATTTCTTTAGATGGGGTTTTATCATACCTTGGCTTGTAATCATATTTTGATGACTTTCTTCTGTTGTCTTTTCTGCCCATCCTGTAAAACCTCTTGGCAAAGAGTTCCATCAGTTCTTCATTTGATTAAGTCACCTTGGACTCATCATCAGCCTTAAGAGAAAGGGTTTGCTCTTTCCTTGTTGGAGTAGGTGCTTTGGCTTCAGCTTCAGCTTCCCATGTCTTAGGTACTTGCTCAAATGATTTGAGCTTGCCAAGGAGAGCTTCAGTTGATATCTCTGTTGTACTTCTGGACTCCTTGATTGGCCAGATTCTGAGATCCCATGTGCTGGGTAAGCACATCAGTATTTTATCATTGACTTCTGTCAATGTAATCTCCTTATCAAGTGTCCTCAGTTCATTGATAATTGAACTGAGCCTTGTGTACATGGCTTCTTCTGTCTCAGCCTCTTCCTTCTTGAAATTCTCATATTGGGATATGAGGTTGGACCTTCTGTCCTTCCTCTCAACAGCTGAACCAGCTACAATCTGATTCAGTGAGTCCCACATGGCTTTTTCTGAGGTGCAATAAGCCACTTTCTGGAATGTTTCATCAGACATAGTCTTAGCCAGAATATGTCTTAGCTTTGGCATCAGCTATCTTGGCCTTCTTGTAAGTTTCATTATAGTCAGGAGGTGGCACTGCACTGAGATTTGCAAATGTTGTAGCAGTAGCTGCAGCAGGTGGTCTTGGTGGCCCTATTAAGATAGAGGAAAAAATATCTTCATCAATATAGTTCATGCAAAGTTTGATTCTTGCCTTCCAGATGCCAAACTTGGCTAAGTTGCATACTGGAGGTCTGGTGCTAGAATAATCTTTATACTGGGCCATGAATCTAATGTGAGTGTATATGGTATCAAAGTATCTTATCACGAGATCTTACGGTTCAGGTGTTAGCCTGTTCAACCAATCAACCTAGGAATGGTTAAGCTGTTGAATAACCAACCTCCCTCAGATACCAATTAAAAGTGAGTGGATAAGAAACTTACTACTCTAGAGGGTGGAGGGGGGGGGGTGAATAGAGTATTCAAAAATAAAGAGACTCTAAACACTTCTATTGAGCTATTTGCGGAATATAAAAACTAAAAGCTTTATACTTAAAGCCTAACAGAGTGTGGTGAAAAACAGAGGATGCTAACTGAAGTTTCAGTTGAGAATATGTCCTAACATAGCAACTAGCAACCTTGTTATATCTATCACAGCCACAGTGCATCAATTAAAGTAAATAACAAGACAACACAAGAGCTTTATAGTGGTTCCCCAATTGGGTAAATCCACTCTTAAACCACCCTGCTAGGAATCCACTACAGGTTTTTGTTCAGGTGCCCTGCCACCACAAGATCTGCTTCAGTTAGATCTAGAAACCCTTTAGGCTTTTGATCAGGTGCCTAAGAAGCAAACACATAGGTTTTTGATCAGGTGCCCTCCCACCAAAGGTTCACTTTTAAAGAGAGTAATAACCCTTTTACAGGATGTTAAGGGAAAGAGTTGAAGGTGTCTTCTCTATGTTCAGAGAAGCTAGTGGATTGCTCTGAATATATCAAAGCTCCCCTAGCTAAGAGAATTTCTAGGAAGAAGCTTTGCTTCAGGGTGTAGGATCTCCAAATTGCTTGAGTAGACTTTCTGATACAGCCTTGAAGAAGACTCTAGCTTTTGAATGAATGTTCTTCTTCATTAGATTTTGCAATCTATAGCAATGATGTTCAGCAATCTGTGAGTGATCTTCTTCTTGAAAGCTTGAGCACTGAGAATTATTTTCCTGAAGACAGGATGAACTCGGGAAGAAGAAGATCTTTTCTTTTTCTCTTGAGAAATCTGGTTTTGTGTCTTTTTCGAATTGTATTGTGTTGTTGTGTTTTGTATTCAACCGACTGCACTGATAATATAGAAACTTCTCTTCTTTGAATAATGCCTCGAGCCCTGCACTAAAAGATCTTTTCAAATAATACAATAAAACAAATAAAGAAACTGCGCCAGAAATATTTTCTGTCATTCCCAAAAAGGAATTAAGGATATTAAAATATCCTATCAAATTGACTTTATAAATTAGCACAGGAAGCAAGACATAACAGCTATATTACAGCTATTAGAAAGATATGATTTCCTCTAATAAAACAAACAGCTTTATTCTGGCAAATCTCTCAATTAATGCACAAGGAATATTGCAAATAAGCAAAGGAATATAGGCATTAAATTAAGCAGAATATCTGAATAACATATGTCTTAAACACGAAGAAATAAATCAATAATTCAAATGAAAAGAATACAGATAATAGCAGAAAGAAAATGTCGACCATAGAACGAAGATCGTCGATCTGAACAAGCAGATCGCCGACCTGAAGAAAAACAATCTTCACAGAAATCGTCGATCAGGGAAACACGAACATTGATCTGAGCAAGCAGATCGTCGATCCCACTTCAGAGTTCATATGACTCTGAGATCGTCGAGCGAAGTTCGACTATCGTCGAACACAAAACTACTAAACCAAATTCTCATTCCAAACCTTTCTTAACTAGCCTAGCCTGAGGGTAGACTAACATTTAGTCTAACCATTGACCATAGATAAATCTTTGGTCAATTGCGCCTAATAGAGATGACATAGCCCAAATCAAAACAAGGGATCCAACAGATAAGAACAAGGAGGAGCTGGAGGCTAAAATTATAGAAGTCTATGCTAAGAGAAGAAATATTATGCATAATTATGGGTGAAAGGTGTGATGATAGACAAGGTTGTGACACTTTAATTTATCAGCTCAGGAAAGTTCAAGAACAATTGTTTATGTCTCTACTGGGATTTTATTTCATTCACTCTAATTTGGAATTATATTCTTCAGTTGTCTACTCATTTTTTTATCTTTCTTTATGTGTAATACTGTAAACTATTTATTTTCTTTCTTGTTTTATCTTGTAAAATCATAATAAGAACATTGTAAAATTTATTAAGCTCAATAGAGGGAGATTGTTGGGTATTATATCCATAATAGCCTTGATTTGAAGAAGTGTCCCTTGAACTAAGTTGAATTGAGTTTGTATTTGATATTTGTTTTAGTTATGTGTGGTACAGGTCTTAATTGCCAAATACAAACCATTGTCATGTTATAATTGGTCTCCAAACACAGTCTGAGCAATGTAATTCCTTATTGTATAGAACATCGTGTTGACCCATATATTATCTCTCTAATGGGGTGTACTTCATCACTAGCATCCCAAAGAAAGCTACTGTTCAAGAAGTTCAGAATTTGCTAGGTCATTTCATCTAGTGATCTCATGAGGATTCGTGAAATTTGTCGAGAACTCATGTAAGCACTCGTGGAATTCATCAAGTGATCTTGGGAGTGCTTAAGAGATAACTGAGAACTATTGTCCAGAATTGCTAAGTTAAAACAATTATACATCTCGTATATACTCGACGAATTCGTCCAATACTTACAAAAGTACTCGTGAAATTTGTCATGCACTCTCGAGAAGTCAAGTTGACTGCTTTAAGGTTCCAGATAAAGTTTGAAGACTTAGCAAGTTCAAGTCAATTCATCGTGTAATCAAGCCAATTCATCGAGTAGTCTCGAGAGCATTCATATAATTCATCGAAAGGTCTCGTGAAGTCCAGATATCTCACGCAAGATCTTTCTCAAGTAGTTTCGGCAAGTTCATTGAGTGGTTTGGAGAGTTTATGTAAGGTCTCGATAAATTTGGACTTAAACAGTTTTAATTCTCATTCTAGCGGCTTTCCAAATTTAGGATTTCTGCCATTACACTATACGTGGATGGTAGAACTGAGTTTGGATTCTAGCCGTTAGTGAGGAATCACTTATAAATAGTCAAGGGAATATTTCAGAGAACCCAATCAAAAATCTAATAGCAAATCTAATCGTCATTTTCCATAAACGATCAGGAATTCAAATTCGATTTTACGAAGTACATCGTCACCGATGACACTATCGATTTATGATTCCTCCTGCAAAAAATAGACTCAATATATCTCAAGAGTTCAGATTCAAACATTTTCAAAGATTTGTCTTTTCTTGAGATCAGATCCGTGTTCTAAAATTTCAGATCATTATTCTTCTTCAAGATTTCAGACAAAGCTTTCACGCAACGAAGAAGGATTATTTTTATATCTAAGAAATAACATTATTTTCAATCCAAAAATTTTCTTATTTCTTTGTAGAAAGTTGTTTCTTCTTAGTTCTTGTAGATCTGTGTTGAAGGATCTAGTGTAGGAGAGTTTGTTCTCCAAGATTGTAGGAATTAATTACTTCGAGTGTAAGATTATTATAATATAAGTTTTTGGTTAAGTAGTCGAGTCTAGCCCGAAGTGCAAGATAGGAGAGGCGGGAAAGTGGAAGTACCCATCTTCGGGGAACCACTATAAATCTTTGAGTCTGTATTGTGTTGTGCTCTCTTGTTTTGTTTGCTTTACTTTGTAAAATTTTTAATTCCGCTAAAAGCAGTAAGATTCACCTATTCACCCCACGTGTAGGTAATTTAGGTCAACAACTAGATACTTTCAATTGTTATTACATCCAGGTTGTTTGTTAAAAGTTTAACACACCATAAACAAATCATCATCTAGTTGTCAAAAGAGACAAGCATGTCTGGAATGGAAATGAGCAAGGATTTATCCTCGAAGAAGCTGTCAGTGTGCTCCAATGAAAATTTCTCTTAGTGGAAGGAAAGAGTTAAATTCTTCATGGATTCTTGTGATCCTAAAATCTTCACAATTATTGAAGAAGGTCCACATGTTCCTATGACTCCATCAATAATTGATCCAAATTTTATGGTTCCCAAAAAGATGATGTATTTGAACAAAGATAAGATTGTTCTCGTCCCTCTGGATAAGAGGGCAAAGAACAACATTGCTAGTATGGTGGGCGATTCAATGCTGCAAAATTTAATCCACTGTAAGTTTACTAAGGAGATGTGGCAATATCTAATTATTCTTATAGAAGAAAAGAAGGAAGTCAGAGATGATAGAAAATCACTCCTCAATCAGGAATACGAGGCTTTCAAGCAAGATAAGGGGGACACTATTTTCAGACACTATGAAAAATTCTTTAAGATCGCCAATGACTAAGAAACCATGGTCATGTGTTTAGCAATAGTGAACTTAATTACAAATTCTTGAGATCCTTGACCAAATAATGGGATATTAAGGTTCGTGCTATAAGGGAGTTTGGTAATCTTGCTAAGATAGAGCCACATAACTTGTTTGAGAAGCTGCTTTCTCACAAGCTGCAACACAACACCAGAAAGGCAGAAGAAGAGGGAAGCAGGACTTCAGTCAGAGAGAATTCTGTAGCACTAAAGGCTGAAGGGTCAAGGAAAGGCGGAGCTGTGTCACCAGCAAGGACACAAGTTTCAAATGAACATGAAGATTCAGAGCCAAGAACCTCCAGTTTTGAAATATTAGATGGTGAGTTTTCATTACTCTCGAGATAGTTTAAGAGGATGCTCAGCAAAAGGAGGATAATGAAAAATCATTCCTCTTCTTTTGATTATATAAAATCTCACCTTGATGGTGATCATCACAAGAAGAGCTACAATAATTGTGATAGGTATAAACCGAACTAAAACAAACACGTTTCTTTTAATATACTTTGTAATTATTGAAATAAGTCAAGGCACATGATCGTTGATTGCCCACACAAAAAAAGAGAAGGATCAAAGCAAGAAGAATAGAGATCCTACAAAGACAAAAAGAAAGAAGAAAAGAGCTTCATCGCTAAAAAGTCAAAAACTTTCAGCGATAGTGACTCAAGTGAGTCAAGCACAGATAAAGAAGTCTATTTTGGGCTTATGGCACATACCGATGAGGATAACTATAATTTCTAATATAATGGGAAGGTAAATTCACATACTACTCGGTCTGAAACTGATACAATATGTGATGGTCATGAAGACAAATCATATGAGGAGGATTCAGACATAATGGTATAACATCAAGCATTACTAAAGGGCTTTGACAAATGCCATAAGGTGGTCAAATCTCAAGCAAATGAGATCATCTCTCTCAGGGCATTAGAATCTTAACTGAACGAGGAAATTGAGAGATTGACCCTTCTTAGAGACGAAATTAAATCCTTGAAAGAGGAACTTAAATGCCATACTGAGCAAGTAAGTCTGAAAGAGAATTTCACAAATGAATTGGAAGAAAAAGTTATTGATTGAAAGAAATCTTATAGAAAGCTTCTCGAAGACAAAGACTGTCCTTCCTCTCATTGATTGATTTTCAACCTCTAAGGAGAGTGGGATTGGATATAATGTTGCTAAGGGTAAAGAGAAGGATCCTCAAAGTCAACCTTCCTTCAAGGAGGTAATATTTACCACTAATATCTAAGGAGAGTTGGATTGGATATAATGTTGCAAAGGATAAGGGAAGGCTCCTAAAAGTCAACCTTCCTTCAAGAAGGTAATCTTTACCACAAATAAGTATGACCTTGAAACATCCTACGGTCATTTTACTTGACCAACGAACATTGTCTCTAGCAAGAATAACCAAGGATGGAGCCTTTATAGAAATCTTGGAACGAGTGCTCTCGAGGCATCTCATGAAGAGATCATCCTTCAAAATTATGGTCCATTTGTTTATGGATCGAGTGATAAGAAAGCACCAAAGGTCAAACACGTTTCCACAAAGACATATGAGACAAAGAAGTCTAGCATATATTGTTCTCATGATGCTTCTACTACAAGATCAGTAACTCCTACCAGACCTCCATTCAAAAGGTAAGGAAGGAGAAAAAAGATGGTACAATAGATTTGACTCTTGGTGTTGTGGCAAAATTGGTCATTTCGCTATAGATTGTTGGTATAATTCTAATAATTAAAATACACCACAAGTAAACAATACAAGAATGACCCTTCACAATATTAACATTCCTAGTGGTGGTTATCTAACAAGGAACCAAGGACCCAAATCTGTTTAGGTTCCTAAGGGTATTTAGTCTGTAAATGCAGGTATGTCCAAAGGCCAACAAAAATCCTATCTAGTATTTGGACAATGGTTATTATAGGCATATGATCGGAACAAGAAGCCTTCTACAAATTATACCTCAGTTAAGGATGGCCCAAAAGTTTTTTTGGGCGGATCTGATAGAGGAATTACAAAAGGCTACAGTATGATTACAAACGATATTGTCTCTTTCAAAAACGTGGCCTATGTTGAGAGATTACAACATAATCTCATAAGCTTAAGTCAATTATTTGGCAATGGGTATATGGTTGAGTTCTACAAGGACAAGTGTTTGATAAAGTTGTTTATTAACTCAAACTATTTTATCAGCCAATCAGAATAGAAATATTTTTTGTCTTAATTTTCTTTGCTTAGATTCTTCTATACCAGTGTGCTTTTTGGCAAAAGATACTGCATCTGTTTGTGATGAATGACACAAGAGATTAACATATATTAATTTCAAACTATAAGTATGTTATTCTCTCACAATATAGTGCATGATGTACCTGATATTAAGTGCATTAAAGAGAGAGCGTGTGACGCATGCCAGATGGGTAAGCAGACAAGGGCTACTTTTAAAAGATTATTGCCAAAGATTCTTCCAAATGCTTATATCTGCTTCATATGGACTTATTTGGTCCTATATCTGTCTGTATTTTAGGAGGTAAATCTTACACATTGGTTATTGTTGATATTCATTCCAAATCACAAGTCAGATACCTTTGATTATTTCATTAGCTTTGTCAGACAGATACAGAACTAATTCAACTACTCTGTGTTCAAAATCATAAGTGACCATGGAATAGAATTTGTGTCTGGTGCTATGAAAAAATTCTTTGCAAGCCTAAGTATCTTTCTTGAGTTTTCCTCTCCCAGTACTCCACAGCAAAATGGAATTGCCAAGAGAACAAAGAAAATACTTATTGAGGCATGTACTGAAATATTGAAGTACTCTTCATTACTAGAGTACTTTTGGGCTGAAGTAGTCAATACAGCTTGTCACATGCAAAATAGAGCCTGGTAAGAGACGCTATGTAAGACCCCATTTTTTTTCTTTTAAAACACCGGGTCTTAGGCCCAGAATCGCCGCTTTGTGGTGATGATCCTTTAGGGCGTGAAGGTGTCACCGCAAAGCGGCAATTCTAGGCCTAAGACCCCGGTTTTTTAATAGAAAAAACACTTGTAAGACCCCATTTTGTTTTCTTTTAAAACACCGGGGTCTTAGGCCCAAAATCGCCGCTTTGCAGTGACACCTTCACGCCCTGAAGGGTCATCACCACAAAGCTCTGATTCTGCCGGCCAATTCAATCACAGAAAGGTAGCACAATAAAGTAAAAAAAGCAAGTCCATAGAAAAAATCACATATCAGAGTAATAAAATCTCCATGAAGTGAGAGTCCACAAAATATAAATGTACTGAAAATGAGGGCTTAAGCCCGATACATCAAATCCTCACTACAGAGTCACTCAAGTGGAAGCAAAATAAAACTCTACTAGAATCAGGGACTAACAGTCCCAGCTGTCTGAACTCTTAAGCTAGACTGCCCTATCTCCAAACGGGCCGACCTCTGGGGCTGCTCCTCCATGATGGGCTCAACAATCCCCTAAAGATGTGGTCTGAAAACCTTTAGTCTATAAGACTAAGTCCTATCATCCCACCCCTTCCCCCATGACCCCTAGGCACACAGCGGAGAGGAAGAAAGGGGAGGACTTGAAGGAGGACAGTAATCAAGAAACTGATGACAACGGGCCTATACTAGCAATTTTATAGTACATGTGGCAGTAAAGTAATGTATGAAAAGTAATCTTAACTTATGTGCGAAAACGCATAAGCCAAAGGATCTTCTGCAGGGCTCCCATCATATAAAGAGTCCCATACCAATTTATACATTGGGGTGTCGGTTACAGCAATATATATATGAAGAATTTAAACTTAATTTATAAACTTGCCCACACAAGCTTATAGACCAGGGGTCGTTTTGCAAGTCCAATTGTGTAAGCGTCTCATACCACTTACACAATTTATGACAGAGGTTAAATTCAATGATGATGTTATGACATGCAAGTGGGTATGAAGTGATCATGCAAGTGCAACTCACCCACCCGACTCTGTGTACACAGACCTTTAGTTCCCCCTTTCTGGAGCCAAACCTCCCAGGATACCTCCGTAGTCGAAGACGGAAGCGGTGGATCTGGCCTAGCCCACCTCTAAACTAGTAAAGCACTACCGGTCAGACCTATCGTACGCCTCAATGCTTAGTGCATGAAGTAGACTCTTACATACTCTTGCCGGCTAGCGCACCGGACTTCTGTTGGCGAAGTGCTAACCACACTTGCCGAGTCAGCGTATTGGTGTCGGTGCATCGACCCTCCAATACCGAAGACCCACCACCTTATCTTTTTTTCCTTTCTTTATACACATGCAATATTTAACGTGTCCAACAACCGAGCCAAAGCTCCGCGGACCAAACTGTTCGACTCAAAACTAACTGAGCCAAAGCTCCCCGAAATATCCCGTCCGTCTCCACAACCACAGAGCCTACCGCTCGAATATCATAGTCAAAATAACTTCCCGAGACTCCGGGGAGTGTGAAAGTGAACTCCTAATTATTCTAGTTGCTCTTTAAGATTTATCACTCCTACAGTTTACGTTAGCCCAGGAATGCCCCGGGTATACCCAGTGAAGGGCTCTCAAAGGGCACTAGGAACTATGATGGTAGCTAAAGCCCATCGTTCCCTTTCGCAAGGCACTTATTTTTATTAGTTGATTCCCTTTACCAATTCCCTTCTCATATTACAGTAGGCTAATCCTAGGGTTATTTGACTTTTCCTCTCCTCGGGAAACACGACTTTTCGTCGAACCCGAGCACCTCTAAACTTTTGCCCAACCACTTCTCATTACTCTTCTTATCCTTCTATGGTGAATTCATCCACATCTATCCAACCCAGCAAAGTGACAAACTCCTACACCATGTCCAATCATATCCTATTGCAGCTAAGCCAATTTGTCAAATGCAGACCAACCTAGGCTATATGTCGAACCGGATAGGAAATAATCCAAATAATCATCCAAATACCCTAAATTATTTACTAGAGACTTATCATGGTACAAATAGACTAAATTGAGAAAATTGTAATTTTCCTATTTTATCTGGCATTTAGTTAATTTCCTTAATCTTCCAAGGGTTACAAGTTTGAACATGAACTATCCTAAGTACTCATGAGAGATTCCTAACAAAATTATGATAAATAGTAGGTTAACTCAGTAATGTAAATCCAAGGTATCAAAATTTTTCTAGCATCTAAGGGGCCTTAAAACTATTTTTGAAATAATTTCTATCTATCATTATTAATGAAACAAGTACATAAAATTGTCATCAAAGATTATGAATTAATTATATTGGGCTAATAAAACTCTAAAAACAACATTGGCCAGTTTCATAATTTTTCAGCAGGGATTAAACTCTAAATAAAATAATTACAAAAACCTCAATATTATGGACTTGTAAGGAAAGTACTGTAATCAAATCACAAAAAATTATGAATAAATTACGACAAGCATATTTAGGCCTGAAATCATCTGTGCCTAAGTCTCATAATTTTTCAACTAATACATAATCTATGAATAATTTTATACCACTAAACCCCTTTTTAATCATTTGTGCATGATGTACTAGATTTAATCAAACAAAAATTATACTAAAAATCAGGGGCAACAATTTCAACCTAAAACATTCACTGCCAAGGTTCCATGGGGTTTCAAAGAACAGAATGATTCTTAATAATTAAAACATTAATTAGATCTATATCATAACCAACAAATGAAGTACCAAAAATAATTCTCATAAAATTCTTGTAAAATTACTAAGGGTTCTTTCTACTTAAAAACTCATGCTCCTTAAGTTTCACACCTTTTGATGAGTTATATGGGCTTGTGTTATACAAAGTGATTCTACCCTAACCCTAGGGTTGGGGTTTTAAGGGGTGTATCAATCTCCAACCTCCTAAGATTTTGGCTAGAGGACTTTAACTTTACTAGTCCCCTCTCCACCAAAAATCACAACCATACAAGGGCATTTGACCCTATGCCCTTCACAAATCCCCCTAAGACCAACCTAAAGGTTTGAACATGGGTCGTAGGGCATAACTACCTTAAACCACCCTATAAACCATAGGGAGATGCTAAGGGTAAAAAACAAACTAGTGGCCCAAGTTTCAGCCACTGGTGATGTGGTTTGGTCACCTAAAATCACAAGTGCACTTTTTAATCAAAAACACCTCCTTAAGGCCAAACTAGGGTTTGGTGATTTCCTAACTAAAACTCATCTAAATGAGTTTAAAATTTTGTACAGTGCTAGGAACTAATACCAGGGACCACTCACCAATATTTGGGAGGGTTTGGAGGTCATTAGACAACTTAATTAAAATACCCTATATTATTAAATAAAAACAAAAATCATAGGACAAAGTATTCCCAAAAATTCCCATTTTTGGACTTACCCTCGGTATGACTAAGGTTGACCCTTTGCCGAAATTTTAGTCATTTGGACAAGGGATGAAGTATGGGCACCCTTTTCAATCTCAGGATAGCCCTAGGTATAGGTCCCACCAAAATGGATACCCTGGTCCAACCATAGGTCCAAATGGGTCCAAATTAATTTTGGATTAAAGTAGACCCTTAGTGCTACAAACCTTATGTTTTGCACTTTTTCATTGGAGGCTCCTAACTATTTTTAATATTTATTTTAAAATATTATAAATAGTGACAGGAAATTAATTAAAATGAAATATTTACATTTGATCCAGCACAGATCTTGGCGCAAATCCAAGGCCCGGGCTCATCATTAACCTCCAGCCAATGGTTGAGATATCCCGAGCCTGGAGCAACTTCCAGCCGCCACCGCCGCACATCCTGTCCCTTCCACGGCCTGCCACCACCACCGACACCTCCGTCGAGGTAGTGGCTATCGACTGGCGGCGACTCGGCCGCCGGAGGGGCGAATTCTGGCGGTTCTGTTCTACCGAGAGAATTTCTCGGCCTAAACCATAAAAACCAAAAATTGTTTTAGGCTCAATTGATCCCAAACTTGAACCTAGGCATGGTATGATCTAACCATAAGACATGGAGAGGAGGAGGACCTTTCCGGCGGCCTGAAGTCCAGTGGAGCGGCGTGACACCATGGACGATGGCGGAGGCGCTCGGCTTCTGCAATAGCACAGTTGGATCACTTTTCCTTCAAGGTAAGAGTTCGAAAATGTTTCCCTCTGCCCACTGATGAGGTTTAAATGGTCAATTGGGGAGGGAGTGGCTGGATCCTTCATTGCCAATCAAAGCCATTAATGGCATGGCACAGGTTGAGAGGAGGGTGGATGAATATGCCCCATGGTGGTCGGGATACGGCTGGAATCAACTCCTCTTCCCTAGAGGAGTGGATTGCAGCCATCAAATGAAGCTCTCTCTCTGTCTCTCCTAGTCACCATGCTTACTGGTCAACTCTCTAGGATATGTGCAGCCAATATAATCCTAATACTTAAGAAATCAAAGTTAGCCGAAGGGGAAAAAGACTTGAGCTTGGGTTAGCCAAATTGGGCTAGGGTTTGACTTGACCTTGGGTAGAGTTGACTTTGTCATCATGACCATTTGGGTTGACCCAATGGATCCTTATCGGCTCATTGGCCCCTCTTTAGGTCTAGAGAGTCCTTGGTAGAGTTATTTGGGTTTACAAGGGCACCTGTCCTTATATAAGTCAATTGCCCAAAGTAGGCCTAGGTGGGTCCTTGGCCAAATTTGCCACCTAGATTTAATCTCAATGGGCCCATAGGGTTTTGTTGGGCCTTTCCAAGGGTTGGTGAGGTCTTGGAGTCCTGGTGAAACCACATGATCATCTTAAACTAGGGTTTATTAATCTACTATTTGCAGACCATCTAACACAATCACCTTTATTCTCATGTCCACCTGATCTTTTAGGTTCTCTAGGGTCTTGTCATGATCTAGTCATGACCAAACCACTCTTAGAGGGTATAGTTGGAAATGGGATGTTTACAAATCCAATAAACAAAACAAAAATTTTGTCCCCGAAATTAAGGTTAAGCCTACGGGGGTTCTACAAGAATAAACTAAACTTGTAACATCTTATAAGGAGTGGGAGATTACATCACAACGCCTGTTTGCTAAGTGAGGATTATAGGGAAACCTAAATCTATGACGAATTCCGCGCAATTGTCAAGGCCAAGACCCCAATAAACAAAAGATTTGCCTCTACCATTCCTAGGGCAGTCCTACTAGTTTAAAATAGAAAGTTTTAACATCCTGAAAAGGTTGTGAGGTATACCTGATGAATAGCTCTGGATACTTTTGTCGTATTAGGTACTGCGGTTCCCAGGTATGCTCCTCCTGGCCATGGTTCCTCCATAGGATTTGACTAACGGAACCTTCTTGCGACGCAAGATCCGTACTCCTCTGTTATCGATCCGAATCGGCTCCAAGTGAACTGATCGGTCTGAAGCTACCGGATCTGTGGTCGAAATTGCTGTTTCAGGCGTAGTACAGCCCTCTAAGTGAGGAAATATGGAACACGTCGTATAAGCTGCCAATTCCAGTGGCAACTCCAGCCTGTAAGCTAGGGGGCCAATCGCTCTTGGATCTGTAAGGGCCCATATACCTAGGGCTTAGCTTCTTCTTCCAACCACGCACCGTGAAACTCCGTGTATGGGCCGAATCTTTAAGAAAATCTGGTCTCCCACCTGAAACTCTACCTGACGGTGTCGGGCATCGTAGTACTTAGCTGTCAGCTTTACGCTTCCAGCATTCTT